>CADDXX010000060.1:2347824-2398591 GCA_902810485.1 Alauda arvensis
AGCTTAAKACAGCAACAAATAAAGGGGAATAATTTCTGACAAATCCTTTACTCTKCTGTTTTTTGATGCCTACAAATAAACCGAATAATTGCATCAGGTCAAAGTATATACCTAAATATAGCTGAAGGGCATTTATAAATGATAATTCAGGTATCTGTATTTGACACAATACATATTCTAGACATACTTACATTTTCTGTGATACTTCTCACCATCGACTAGAAACGATTTGTGTCATGGACCATATCTTCAGTTGCATTTGTAGACTGTCTTACAAATGAGGCTCCCATGTGGTCCTTGGATACTATTSCACTARACATAGGGCTAGCAGATAATTTATTCATTATCAATACTAGCTCATTTGAAATCCYTGAAGTAATCCATAAAAACTGAGACTGTAAAGCTTGTCTCATCTTTGAAGTTACAAATCTCTTTCATTATGCATAATAATAATTAATGAGAAAGTATTTACTGTGCTCCTATAAGCTTGCATAAAATATTTATTTTATATTTGTAATAAAAATAGTCAGCATTATGTAGATGTCTCAATCTACTTTTTATATACTCTTTACAAATGGAGCCTTTTTTTTTTAAGACATATACAGCTCCATTAATACTATGGTAAATTATCATCATAAGGAGAAAACTAAATGTATTTAATAAATATTTTTTAATATTTAATAATATATGCTAGATATGTGCTGAAATAGACCATTTCTACCTGTTCTGAATGATAAAGCAGCACAAACTGAAAACATGCATATGTGCTTGAAAACATGTAACAATTTCTAAATTTCAAATACAAAAGTCAAAACCAAATCTGTTTCTCACCAGGGTTGTGCAGCACTGTTAACTTCGTGGTTCTTGCATAGGAACAAATAAGAGCATAATATGACCTACCAATCCTCTTTCCATTCATATAAATCTTCTTTAATCCTTTTGCTGAACCTGAATTGTTCAGTGGAGCTATATTATTCTTGAATATAATTTAAATAACTATCCAGCACTTTCTGTGCAATTAATATTGCATACATTATGCCTGTAAGTGTGTAATCCATACTTTCAACTCAGTTTGCCAAGTATAAATTCAGAGCTGGGTACAACATAACAGGCTATAAAGTCCATCCAGTACCTTAAAGCAATGACATATTTGCGACTGTGGCTCTTCAATTTATCAAGAAGGCAGAATAGGTGCCTTGCCAACACTGGTTGCTACAGTAGGCCAARCTATCAGAAGCAATATATTGTACAATTCCCAATAATGTGTCTAGCTTCAGTCTAGCAGTTCTCTGTTTTTGTGATCTACCATGCATTCATGTTCTTAATGTCTCCTTATTGGCTGTCATTGATAGGACACAAAGCAAGGTTTGCATCCATGTTTATGTAATGGTGGAAGTAAACTAGGTTTAGMAGTTCTTCAAAGCTGAAGATTTATATCCCACTGAATACCTTTCAGCTGGCTTCCTGTGGGGCAAGAGATATTAATTYAAATAGAGAGTAATAGAAAATTCATTAAATATAAATTCTCTAAAGTGRTGAACATACAGAAAGGAGTCTGTGTTAACTTTTCCCAATGCATCTTAATATCTATGACACATTTCTGGATATATTATTTACTCATGTGTTTTAATTATCTGAAATAAAAATAYGTTATGTTGGACTCAGATATTAGATATACTTAAAAATAAATCACGAGTCTTATTTTAGTTGTCAACTCTTAAAAGAGCTTTGAATATGTGCTTGTAATAAGTACACAGATAAATAGGACAAAAGAAACAACCTGATACAATACAAGTTTTTGTCATTAACAGAAAAAAATACCAAAAGTTTAGACACACTTGAAGGAGACAAACTGAATGTAAAATATAGTTTCAATGTAGTGAAGAGTAYAAGCTAATCTAATAAATAGTTACTAATATAGTTTAAATCTTGGCAAACATATCCAACAAAATTGGTAATGCACTAGTTCAGAAACTAARTTATTCAATAAAGCCAACTGACCAGAAAGGTTTAACCAATAAAGTCCACAGATACTAGGTTTACATMAGAAAGCTCATTAAGAATGTTCATGATCTTAAGCAATTAATTGGAATGAAAATGGTAGTTTGGGTTTGTTTTTTTTTCTGAGGCTAATTAGATTTCAGAGCAAACCGTCTAAGCAGATTTGAAAAGAAGATGTCAGGCATCCTCATAGATACAATCAGCCATACTCATCCTTGATGTGACTTCCCTGCAGTAAGCACAATCAACAYCATTGAGTGAATTGGTGCTATGACCATAGAGTATTTCCTAAGAAAAAARAATTAATGTCAATGTTTTTTTCTCTGTTTATTTTTTTTTTTCCTCCTGGAAAATTTGCAGACAGTGAAAGTACAAGGGAATGACATCTCCCACAAGCTGCAGATTTCAAAAGTGAGGAAAAAGGATGAAGGCTTGTATGAGTGCAGGGTGACCGATGCCAACTATGGAGACCTTCAAGAATACAAGGCCCAGGCATTCCTCAAAGTCAATGCCAACAGCCACTCCCGGCGAATGCAAGCCTTTGAGGCATCCCCGATGTGGCTGCAAGACATGAAACCTCGTAAGAACATCTCAGCAGCTGTCCCAAGTAGCATCCACAATTCTGCCAATCAGCGCGTACGTGCCACCTCCAGCCCCGAAGCAGCAGCCAAAATCCCCAAACAAAGTCCACAATCAGGTATGGTAAAGCATTTTCAGCTTTCATTTGATTGCTTACCAGCATGTAAAAGAAGGCTAAACCATAAGGTAACCAGGAATTGTGACTAGAAAGAGTGTGGTGCTCATTTGTTCCTCCTTCTCTCTGGTTATATTCTTCTTGCTATCTCTTTACTTCCTAAAATCTGAAGAATAAATTTCTGAGAAGAAAAAGCCAAAAAACCTTAAACTTCTATAAATGGATTTTATCTCTACCAGTTTTACCCACCTAAGGCTAGCTCTCAAATCAAAATTTAGCTTTCCCTATAGTGTGTGTGGAGAGACAGGGGCATGTAAGCAAATGACTCATTTTAAGATGTCTGTTCATGATAAATTAAATAAAATACTCATCCAGATGTGYTTCTTCCTAAGTTATTTTACACCAGTTCCCTAACTTACAGCTTCAACATTTGTTAATTTACTTTCACTGTCAATCCTGTTTYCATAAGGAACTTGACCTCTATGTCTAAACAGACCTAATTAGATACACCAGATAGTTTCTCTGTTGTGTAGGCTTTAGAAAGACCATGGGTATGTCAGAGAATGTGTGTTTGTCATCTTCAGGTGCTTGGTCATTGGCTTTGAATCAAGGGTTAAAATGGCAGTGCCTCCATTATCTGTCATGTAGAAATCAATATTCTATACATTTTGTTGGGGGGATTTTGTTCAGCACTTACATAACTTATAATCAATGTCAGTCTTCATTTTCTGCATTGATACTGTAAAATTCAGTTMTGCAAAGGTACATGAATATACAGGAAGTGCAGTTCTATATGATGACAATAGAGAAAWGGACAAGATAAAAAACTGAGGTGTTGTAAGTGCTTAAATATCCTCTGGAAAACAAACTGCAAGTTTAATGGTTTCTGAGTTACTTCTGTTTACATGGAGGGCCAATGTAAGGCACAAAATCACAACCTCCCTTAAAATATTTAATGGAAGYTAATCAACTTATGCATAATTTTTCTGCTAGTGTGTTGTTAAATCAAAAACTGAATACAACAAATTTTCATAGCACACCTATTGTGAAATCAAAGTTACAGGCAAGACAAGTTAGAAAGACTTTTTAATAAGGAAAATGCATTTCCTTACAGATTGGAACAATATGATTATTTGTATAAAAATTCTTTTTGCTGTTAAAAAAGGTGATGCATATACTATCATTATTTTACCTCTGTATACACTTTTTAAAATTTATGTAAACTACATTCAGTTTTTTTTTCTCCCTGAAATGGAGCCACTTTCATTTTTAAGCTCTTCCAAAAATATCTAAGCTGTTAGAAGAAAATAAATATTTCACTTGATTTAAAACCACCATTCTACCATGGCTTTCTTTTCAGAGAAACGTATATACTTCTTGTTTTCCATTGGACTCATACTTTCAAAGCAGCAGACTTTTCCATAAAACGAAAACTCTGCTTCCTATTTCATCCTATGTGAAATTAATTAAAATAGTCAGGGGTTTATGAAATATGTAGCAACAGACTATACTGCAATGCAGCCAAAGTGTGCACAAAACAGCTAATCYACTAAATCATTTTGGATATATAATTTATTCTATGGTATTTTTTATGTTCATAGTCTAAGCAATGTCTTGACTGATGGATGGACATTTCTTATTTGAGATCTTGTAGGTTATTACATGGAAAGGTCCCAGTTAAAAAAAAAATCTTCAGTTTTTTACTTGAGCAAAGATTAATGTGGATCAAGTACAGACAATCCTAATCAAAAATACTTCAAAAATTAAACAGATAAAGTATAATTTAGTTTATTAGTTCATTTTTTATGACAAAGCACAGACAAATGCTGTATTCATCAGAGGTGTATCTTATATACAGAAGAAATAAAAGTGTACCAGGAATTACTTGTATGCTTAATTTCAAGTTAATGGTCACTTGCTACACAAATGATCGGTGATAYTTTTGACATCAGATTTTAAACATCAGTTCAACTGTCGAGAAYCAAAGTTTACTTTCGTTTGCTTGAGAATATCTTGGCCTGGCTCTTCCAGCTGTGGTAAAATTTGAATTTTCATTCAATTTTATGGTTGTTTTACAGTAACAGAAGTACCCACAGGAGCACAAGGAAGTGGGGAGTTTTAGCTTAATCTAACTTAGAGAAGCAACTTTATCTGAGGAGGGTAWATATCAGTTGTGAGACCTCAAAGAAAGCAGAAATGAGGTGTTACAGATCTTAATAGTCTATCTTTTGAGATACAGAATCAACACAACCTCCTTTATCAAATGAGAAAGTCTTCCCTTCTTTGACATCATGCTGACCATATTTATGCATGCACAAGACTGCTGTGTGATTACATTATATGTAAGCAATGTAACCATCCAGCCTAGAACTTAGAAACATGTTTGAATACCAATGTATCATAATTAAGCACATATTTGTACTTGAAAGATGTTCAGGTTGTGATGTTTGTTCATGTTGAGTAAARCATTGACTTCAGCACTACTGCTTAGAGAGAAAAGTACTATTAACCATAGGTAATTGTATCAAATATTCCCTGGTATGGAGAGCTGGCATGTAGTTATTGGCAAACAATGGATTTTAATGCCATGCTCACAGATTATTGTGAAATACATTTATAACAATGGGAAACATGACACTGAATTATTGGGAATTCTGYATTCAGCTACTGCTGAAGAACTCAGCTACTAATACATAAAAAATGGATTCTGATTAGATGAATATTTTGTCATCAAAATTTATTTTTAAAAGGCAGTARCACTCTACTCGACTCCTATCCTAAAGTACACTGAAGAATTCTGTTTATTTCTTAACAATAGATATTTACTATGTAGCTCTATAAAAGCATTTTACAGWCACTACCATTTGAAAACATCAGCACTTCCCAACTGAACAGATATTTCTGCTATTCTCTGACTTAGCTCAAAAATAAGAATATTTGTGATAACTGTCAGGGAGCTATATAGCCACAGCTGACAAATAAAAGTGCTACGAGGCCCATTCAGTATTTYGCACTGCTCTGGAAAGTATTGTGTGAGTGTAAAAAAAGATATATTTATTACTGTAAGCCTAATGGAGATTCAATACAGGAAGAAATGGCTAATGAGAACATCTCCCACAGAGAGTCTTCATATAATATACTAAGAAGCATTAAATGACTATCTCAAAGTCAAAAAAGTCAGGAAAGCAGAAGTTAAAGCCAACACAGCTTGACCCTTTCATTTCATTATTATGRGGTGCAGCAAATGAAGTAACCCAGCACAGCTTAATAGGAATCTGAGTAATTTGACAGAGTAATCTGCATACACCCAAAAAATGCCTGTGCAGATGGAGTGACAGACTTTCTTTTTTCCCTGAATAATTCATATCAACCTATCTCAGTCCAAACGTAAAAGTTCAGAGTTATGACAAAGCTTTGCAATTCTAAGGAATTAAATGGGGTACAAGAGCTAAAATGAATTCAGGTGAAAGGAAGCCAGATAATCTCCAAGCTGCAGCAAATGTTGTTGTTTCATGGATACAAATCTAAACTAACTCTGCTGCCTGCATTCAAATCGCTCAACATTTATAGCAGCAAAACCAGCTGAAGAATTTTTGTGCTGAGAATTAGTATATCCCCCAAGCTCTTCCTGTTCTGCCARTGCTCTGTTAAAGCACTCAAAGCCATTAGTTGCTTTTCAGATTCAAGAAGATCATTCTCAGAGAATTACAAATGAAGAAGTGATGATTAGGTCAATTTTCTGCCTGCTTATATACAGACTCTGCACATTTCTAGCAACTTTTCATTCTTTCATGAAGTAACAAATTCATCTATTAAGCTATCTATATGTCAAAACTTCATGTGGTGGTGGCAGCGTTCCAACAAGGGACTTGAAAAGGAACTCAAAAGAGAGGGTAGTACTTACCTGGGCAGAATGACACGCATTCTTGGCATCACACTGAGAAGCTTATCATCAAGCACAAATGCATAAAAAGAGCATAATTTTTTTTTTCTTCAGTCTGTTCATACTGATAAACTGAGGACATTACTTCCTGTCTCCATTTTTATCTAGAGATTCTAGGAAACTTTTATCATCAAGCTATTTTTAGCACAAACTTTGTGTGCAGTTTGTAGTCTTTCAGGATATAAACCAGTTTCCATGCTGGGATTGTTATTCTTTTTTATTCTTTTTGATTTATGTTCCATCTCCTCTCAAAGCAAAGGAACTCTCTGCTCTAGCCTCCACCAAGGTGACAGCCACTATTATTTCTGTCTTCCCTAAAATAATTTTTGGCTTTCACAGTTACTGTTTTAGAAACTGATTACCCACAAGGTTGGGAGGCACCAACCATTACTGTGATTGTGGCATAGGAAAAGTCAAGTCCCTGTTTCCTTTGGATTTCATGAAAGCAAAAGCCCACTGACAGTTTTTTTCTTCTTGTTCTGAAGCTTATTCAGCCATTCTCAGAAATACTTGCAAAAACACTATTCCAATTTACACCTGTATACACTGCAACCTCTTTTTTTACTTGAAAAATACACTTTGATTCTCTCTTAATRAAAAGATACTGCTCTACTTCTTTTAGCTTCTCAAAGTAATCAAATMATTTCAAACCATGTTAATTGATATAGCCCTAATAACTAGTTAACTCTTGACCTTGAAATTGTGAACATCTTCTGAGAAGTGCTAATATGCTCTGAATAAATTCATTGATAAAACAACATGTTTACAGCAGCAAATCACTTTGTTTTTTTAAGACCAGGATTTCCAAAGCAAAATCAACTCAATAATGCTTTATGTTTCTTTTTAAAAAAACACCACATCCTAATTTCTTRTATGTGTGTACTTATTGATAGAAAAAAAATGCATACAAGTACTTAAAATCCTGTTCCTAGTGCTTAGTTCAGCTAAACTAAGACCCAGAAACACTCTTCTTGGTGTATCTGCAGTTCTAACCCCTGTGACAAGCACRACATTATTTTGTAACCATCCCTCAYTGCCATTGCCAATCACTAATACTATACCRCTGTCAATTTCTATTCATTTCTATCCCTCTTATAAAAACACAGATTAGAGAGTTAAGAAGAGAAAGCAATCACCAGCCACTACTTTTTCCTTTTTCTTGTTCTATAAGTTTGAACAGTTGTGCAATCCCATGTGCCCATACCAGACTGAGTACTTGGGTAGCATATTCTTTCGGAAATCAGAGAATAATTTCAGACTTATTTATGCCCGTGGTAAAACTCTAATAATAAATCACAAGAAAAAATAATGGTCTTCTGAAATTTCTTGAGAYGATAATGGGATTTGTGGTTAAGTATGTGACAGCATCACTGTAACTCATATTTCTATAAAAAATGATGGTATTTGGAATGCTGCATTAGTTATTTTTCTCTTAWGAAGCCAGTCATGAAACAGTGAGAACAGACACAGTTGAAACTAAATGTACAAAGTCTAAGAAAATAATTTTGCCCTTTACTCATCTACATTGTAGTTTATATAATTCACATGCACYGAGMTYTTTCCTATTCTTTTAGTAACATTACCAGTGTGTTTCACTGTCTGTCATTGCTACATATGCACTTAATCATATGTCTTCCTTTCTTTTAGCTGCTTAAAAATAAACCTTTCAGACYAACCTCACGTTTAGAACAAAATTCACATACAAAAATCTGGTAGGAGACCACTCAAGAGCTCCCAGAGTAGCAGAATCACAGTAGTTCTGTTCTACATGCCTGATACTACTTTCTTTGGTAAATATGACTAGAAAGATTGCAGGTGGGCACAAATTCAGTAAACAAAGAGAAGAAAATAAAGGAAGACAAAGGGAAAAAAAAAGGGTGGGGGGAAGCTGTGTATGATTTGTTCGTCAGCTCACTCAAACTGCTTTTCATTGCTTCACAATTAGACAGATTGYACTGGGTCATCAGAGATTGCAGCATGTGTGACAGGGCCTGCTCTTGAAATAACTGATGGGATTTCCTTGCTTCAGAACAYAACCCATTTGTTAATTGACAAATATACAGCAAAGCAGAGGATATTTTGGCTTTTTTCAGATGAGAAGCAGGAAGTTTCCCATCTATGGTGTCCTGCTTCATTATGAAATTCCTTTGCATCACATAAAATGAAAAAGAATGGGTGCAATTATCTGCTGGCTGGAACGGATACAACTCTGCTGAAGTCTAAAGAATGTCATTCATCTAAAATAGCAAAGAATTTGGCTAAAGGACAAGGATGAAGATGAATTATCTTCTACTCATAATGTGAGAGTGAATTAGAAGAATTGAAGCTTTTCCCTGCTTGTACCACCGGAAAAAGTTTAGGACAGTGAAGGTTTCTGGGAACTGAATTAAGGGAAGGAAAAACCTAAAAACTGTTCTTTTCAGCTCACAAATTCAGGGGGAGAGGATGGTGGGTTTCGTTGCTTCATTTTTTCTGTGTGCTTTTTCTTCCCCTTTTTCAACATTTTCGAGTTTCTCTTTGAAAACTTAGCCTAGTYTAACTAGAAAGCTCAACAATTCCAGTATCTTCTTATTCCCTAGAGAGGGATTTTATATTTGAATAAATCATTTGAAAGTTTGAGAGATATTTGAKATACTTATTATATTTGCACTACAGTAATAATTAATTAATTCTTCTTTGTTGATGATAAAGCTGGATGTTAATTGAAGAGCAACTAATGATTTTGCTGCCTACCTTGAGAAGACTCTACTCTAAACCCCATTTTACCCTATCATAAGGAAGTTGCCACTGTACTTTTTGGCAGTGCAAATTGTCATCCTATCTGTTGTGTGGGTGTTCTAGTCAGATCCATCTCACTGAAGTTTGTTCCTCCACCTACTCACAAATGCTACTATCTTGGAAAAAAGCCACCTAATTTTCTGTGAATAAAAATGTGAAAGTTAGTTGCACAGCCCTGTTTACAGTGCTTCAAACATTCGTGTGTTCATCAACCAACAAAAATACAAAGCAAAACTCTGGATGCTACTTCTGCTGCTATTCCTATTTCTACTGCTGTATTACCTCAGCTGATGTTGTTTCCTGCGACACTGACTGAGGATTTTGACCACCAAATCACAGCCACASAGCTATAAGGATTATAAAAATGACTTCAATAAGACTACTGAAGATGGTGTGTGCATCTCCAGTTCATTCTGTGCCACTGAAAGAGTTGRAAAGACAAGATATTTTGTCAAGAAGCAACAATAAATCAATCATGAAGCCAAGAACTAGCAGTAGGTCTCTCAGGGAGCTATGCATTCAGAGGGTGCAAGGCCTTTTCGTAGAATTATCATGTTAGATAATATGACTACATAGGTTTGTGCCTGTCTGAAATGCTGAGAAAACAGGTCAATTACCTATTTTGTACTTTGCTGAATTAGTACCACACATTCAATATCTACTATTCAGTGACCATCTTTTACCCGAAGAGTCTATGAATATTGATTAAGGATATTTTGTGGTTATGATTGATCCCACATCTCAGATGTATTTGGCACAGATACTTTGAGCTTCATTCTCACAATCCACCATTTTCAAACTAGTGTACYGTAGTTGMAGAAGTGATTTTTTTTTTWATWTTTATTTGCATCCTTCTTTTTTTAATTTGCAGAACAGAAATAACAATKGTGAAGGCTTTGGATTGTGAAAACTAATTTAGCTCTAGCAGTTTAAAATGTTGCTGCATAAAGTATTTGTCTTACTCTGATCAGAAGTTATTGCTCCAAATTTAGATGGCAGGAGGTGTCTACTGCTCAGCTTTCCTAGYTCATAGTGTTGAGCCTCTATATTGTCATAATGGCATCTTTGACAACTGATAAACYAAAACAGAGCTCTTAAACTGAGATAGGTGAAGGGATGGCACGGGGCTTGCTTGTATCACTTCTTCTGTTGGGGATTTAATTTCCATAAGAGGGGGAGGCAGAGAGATGGAGGCACTATCATCTTAAACTGCTCCAGCTAAACCCATTAAAAACTTGTGAGTCATAGCTCTTAGGCAGAGGCACCTTCTGTCAGTCAGAGACATTGTTCTAATCTCTATAACAACTGCATTATTCACCAGGCAAACAAAAAGGATCAGAGGAATGGTCCCTGCCTCAAAGCACTTACCATCTAGGAATCAAACAGAAGGAAACACACTCATCCAGTGGAAACCTAGCTGAATTCCATGAAAATAGCTCTTATAGAAATTATATAAACAGAAGGAGACCAGGTTGGCTGTGTGTCAAACATAAGCCTAAGTGTCAGGTGAGAAAAATGAGAAAAGGGGGACTGTGTGTCACATATTGAAA
This sequence comes from Alauda arvensis, assembly GCA_902810485.1. Lineage (NCBI taxonomy): Eukaryota > Metazoa > Chordata > Aves > Passeriformes > Alaudidae > Alauda > Alauda arvensis. The sequence goes on from CADDXX010000060.1 coordinate 2,358,791, forward strand.
TAGTTACAAAAATCATAATTTTTATTCTGTCAATGTTATAATACTCTCTCTGTATATGTTTATCATGACAGTGCAGTTAATAATAGTGTAATAAGTATCACCCACTTAAATTTTCTTTCCAATAGATGAAAGAATTAATGAGATAGAAAGAAAAAAGGGGCAAAAAGACCAGTGCAATTCTCTTTTTCTTCAGATGAAAGTCCTGTTGTAACTTTATGATATATTTCATATAAAACGGCTCCATTTACTGTTTAATAAAATGTGGCATATATCAAATATACACACATTTAYATACACATTACAAAAATGCTGAGCAGTTTGTGTTGGAGTCATGTTTAGTTACAACAACACAAGCTGCCTACTAAAAAAAGAGTCAGTTCAGGCATTTTTGTTAACAGCCTAATTTCCACCTTCATTCAGTATAGGGCATAAAGATATGAAAGTACAGGATGAAGATGAGTTACAAGAGAACAGTCAGAAAAAACTGCATTTACTTTAGAATCAGCCATTTCATACAGATAAATACAAATGTACCAGTTTATATTTTTTTTTCTGTCACACTTAAGAAAAGGTCTAAGATATTTTTATCCATGGTTATGAGAAATAGGATGAAAGAGAATAATGAGAAGAAAAAGTGCCCAGTGCTGATAAGAGCAGTCAATAAACCTACTGCCAGTTGTTCTGAAACACTAGCAATTATCAATTGCATTTGGTTAAGCTTGCACCCCTCCCCCTCAGCTTTGAACTACTGCAATAGGCATTGTTTCCTGGACTGCTTCTCCCACAAGTTTAATTAAATAGCTAACACTGATATTTCACAGACTATATGTAAACACCTCTTCTAGCAACCATTTTCCTAAAAAGTACTCTCTCACTGGAATAGAAACAGCTGAAGTCAATGCATTACTTATACATGTGAAAAGATTTTAAAACTTTGCAAGTCCAAACACCAGCTAAAGGAAGGAAGAKAAATAGGATGTCTGCTACAAATGGCTGATGTTTGGACATTTGTGACTGTAGCCAGAATGTCATTCTCCTGAGAAAGTCAGGAAAGGTGGAGAAAYTGGCTAAGTCAAGTACACTATCCAGTTAATCTGTCTGAAATGCTGTATTCAGTCTCAACAGTCACTTTTGGCTGTTTTCATCAGAAAAGTGCAAACATCTCTAAATGCTGATGAGCTGCCCATTTAAATTATGTGTTTAAGGACCTCTCTCCTGTCTGTTCAAGGCAAAAGGATGACAAGGTTGAATCATGTCGATGATCTCATTTTCAACTTCGAGAAAGACATTAAAGAATTTCTTAGCTTCTTCATAGTGCATGATGGCCCAATTAGGAAGCCTTGCTCTACTCCTGAGATTAAAGTATGAGATATGAACAAGAGTACCTTTTTAAAAATTAAACAGGGAATGATGACTCTCAGATATGCTCCAGTAGAAAGACAAAAATGAGAAGAATTAAATGTTTCTCTGGGTAGGAGTTAATGTCAGGAATGATGTAGAAAGTGATCAGAATGTAAAATTCCAGGTTATTTCACACCAGGTTATTTCACACCCTTAATTCTACTTCTGTCCATCTTGGCATTGTGAAAATGCAGAAGTCATTCAAAGTCCCACTCCTCTTYCTTTCTCCTCTCATACTGGTATCTGTTGTCCTTTTATAGTTTTACTATGGCTTGTTCTGGACAACTGCCTGAAGCCAACTATCATTTTTCCTACACGCTACCAATATTTGAAGTCTCCTCTAGTTTTTTCTCTTCCAAGTATTTCCAAGTCAAGTTTGCATTAGAACATGACCTGAGGCATAGGTGGCAGCAGGGTAAGGGCTGTGACCTGCCTTAGCACACAAAGGGCTCCAGAAGTTGTTGTGGCTCAGATTTCTGGAAGATCTCTCACCTCTGTTTGGGGTTGGAAAGCTGTAACTTTTTTTTCCCCATTACAAGAATGAACACCTCTGGGTGCCTTATCTAGTAAAAGCTAAGGATTAATCATCCATCTAGAATCCTATCTCTCTTTCTCGTCTCCTCTTCTGGGCATCACGAACAGAAAAGGACTAGACATCAGATGAACAGAGCTACAAGCTGTATTTCTTCTGTACTGGTCAGCACAAAGCCAGGACTTTTCTAAGGCATTACTCTTTCCTGTGATCAGTGGGTTACTACTTAAAGGAAACTCAAGGATACCCTAACTGAACATCGATGTTTAGTAAAGTACTAAAAAAAAAAGCTGTTGAATTTTCAGATTCCTTCTGATATTTGCATGAGAATACACTGTGCAATACACACAACTGTAAGGAGACAATTTTCAGAGACTCTGACAGGTAGTGAGGAATGCCGTATGCTGTTACATCGCGGAGAAATCCTAAACCTTAGTAAGCACAAGGAATGCCAAACTAGCTAAACTTCAGTTCTGGTAGATGCAAACTGAGACCTAGGGTGATTTACCATCTATTTGTAAGACACTCTTACAAATAGAAGATGCTAAAATTTTAGCTCCTGAGACAGCTGTTTTATTCACGATTCAGTGTTTCATCCAGTTGTGAAAAATAAATGGGCAAAATTATTCAACCATCCCTGCTTGCATCCCCAAATCCCATYATCAGACACAAATTTTATCTGATCAATATCGTGATCACTAAGGTGAAGATGAGGGATCATGCCTGATTGCATTCAGGCATGGAATGATTACTGGTTTTGGCCAGTTGCATTTTACTAAGAATGTGTCACTTCTTGTGGCTTTATTTGATATTTAGATGCTCTAAAATTAATTTCATTAACAGGCGAAAATTGATGTTTAGCTCTGGGGTTCATACACTATGAGCMTTGAAATGCAAGCATTTGTGACAGAGACTTTTTTAATTTTAAACACTACGGTCATAATTATTTAACACTATTTTTTTTTTCTTTGTGTTCCTAGCATTTAAGTAAATCATAAATTTAAATAAAACAGTTTCAAACACTTTAATGTCATGAACTAATCTTTCATGCTGTTGCACAAAAATTTATCATCWCATGCCTTTGGCAATATAGCATTTGTTTACAGGAGAAAGCAAAGTATTTCAGGGACATTTCCCTTTTGGATATATATTAGGAGCAGGAAATAAAAGACAACTAATGGGGATTTACATATCACAAGAAAAATTTATGGATCCTTGTGGCTGACAGGCAAAACTGTGAGTGGTGAGAATGTCTGACCCATACATCAAGTGGAATTTAACTAATAATGTAGAAATAATACACACATACATTACATGATAGTTCTTCTTGTGAGTGACTGTCTTTGAGGATTACATAATTGCAGTCCAAATTTACCCAGTGTTGTTGACCTGCAATAACATTTCTTTTAGCTCTCATTATGTTAATTAGAAAATAATGCTTGAAATGGTGGGATAATGAGTAATCAGTTTAGCAAATYCACTTCCAGATAGACAGCTTTCAACTTACATTAACATGCTCACAGTTCAGGTGATACTATTCAAGTCCTAGTCAGAATGACAGACTAAAACCACACCTGCATGGAAGTCTGAACTTGGATATAGTGGAACTGAATCTGATTTAAGCACCCTATGATTTCCAGATTCTAAGTCAAAATGGAAATTGATGAATATTTTTGTCACYTTTTTTTTCAAGATGAAAAACAAAATAACAAAATATGAGCAAAAATGATGGAACAAGGGAAAAAAAATCTCTTTTCAGTTTTGCTAGTTCTACTTCTGCAGCTTCCATTCTTGCAAAATCTAAACAAATACTTAGGTTCATGAAAGAAAAAAATACAATTMTTTTGCTCTGGAAAAGAGAAATGAAGCCTGAGTATACTTCAACTTTATTTCATAAAGCATCACTGAAAAGATGAGAGCACACCTAATAGCCATATATGTCCTTGTATATCACAAGTCAATTTTCTGTGGGCTGATATAKGACCCAAAATTTCTCTGTTTGAATTAAACAGCATTTTGGAAACTGTTACATCAGATTAAGATCTAATAACCAGTTCCCAAAACCTTGCAGAGGACACTGTCTATTAYAGGTTTTTCCAACAATCCTAACAGCCCTTTTCTTCACATAGAAACTGAAATTGTTTTAGTTGTTATTTCCCCTAATTTTTTCCAATATGTTCAGAATTGTTTAGCTTGCACTTACTGCATGCTCTCTAATCTAAGTCCCCTGCAAGATAAACTACTGTTTAGAGAAGAACACGTGAAATGAATTGGAGGGGAGTCATGATTTATGCAGAAACTGAACATTATAAATAAAAAGATTGTGTTTATGCATTATATATTACCCCCTAATTTGGGTATCTACAGACTGAATTATTGAAAAAAGCAAAATGAAAAAAATCAGAGAATTATTTGGTCTGCGAATATGGTGCTGCTTTTCCCACTGTGACAAATTTTAAGTTTAACTTATTTCATATCATACTTTTCCTCTTCTGCACATTACAGATTTAAAATTCTCAGTTTTAACATCATTACTTGTTCTAAAAACTGTTTTAAAATACATTCATAAGATTCTTCCAAGTTCCATTGTATGTATTTTGTGCAGACAAAATGTGTCTCCAAAGGACTCTTGTATTGAGACATATTTCCTTGATTCAATCAAAAAGAAAAAATATTAAATGGAATAAAACAAAAATAATTCCATACATTAGGAAGTGATCTAACACTAACAAACATTCTAACTAAGTTTTGCTAACCTCATTAGGGAGAGAAAACCCTTCATAAAAATCTGTCAAATGACAGCTGTTGCAGAGAGAGAGAAAAAAGTCATGCTGCAGTAAAAGCAAAAGCAGAAACTGAACTCTTGAGTTCATGATCATAAATACTATCTCTGTGAGAAAAACACATAGGAAAAAGATGCAGCAAATTTGCTTGTGCATTTTCGTGTTTGTAATACAGAACAACTTCCTGAGCAGTGTACAACTACTACAGCAGTGTAGTACAGCTAATGCTACCAGGTGGGCAAGAGAACAGTGGGCTTCCCACTCATGTCCTCTTTCAGTAGAAACTAAGTTCAAACTTCCCTTGGACTTCTCTTGGAAACATGTTAGTAGTGTCTCTGAGACAAGTTTTCATTTAAAAGTTAATATTTATTTAGCAATTCAGTTCACACATGTATAAYTGCTTATTATCACTATTGCTTAGAAGGTCTTGTGTATGTGACCAAGGACTAAGAGTGTTTTATGGCAAGYACTATATATGTAACATCTCACACCATGTGYTTACCAAATCAAGGAGTGCTCATCTAAAATCTGTGATTTAGTYTAATCCCCAGTTCAAGAAGGAAAAAATTATTAAAGACAGGAACAGAAATACTTCCTGGTACACTTATAGTTAGCAGATACRGAGAACAGTGTTACATCTGAAAAGTTAAAAAAAACAAGCACTTGCCTGTATTGCTGTTTGCTTTCATTGTGTRTATTCCTTATGATAAGATAAATGTGCTTTTGGGGGCTACAGTAAAATCCATAATTTAGTTTAATATTAAGTTCTTTACAAACATGTCTTACACATGATTAATAGATTAAAACAAACAAACAAAAACAAAATAACAATTTATTACAGGTCCATCATTATCGTGGATTGCTTATAACACCATTGTTACCTTGTTATAGGACTGATGCCTCTAACCAGCAATAATATTTATCCTTTTCAAATATATGACACAGATATAAAATCTATTAATCATGCATCAACCTGTTATAATCTGAACTTCTACTCACAGTGCTACCAAATTGCATTTATAGATTTGACCTCACGTAATTAGTTTCAAATTCTAAATGCAATTCTAGATGATATGGGGAGGTATCAAGCACTTGAGACTTGGCATGTAAGACAACTAAATACTCATGCCCTTGGTGTATGAACATTTCAGTTTAATCAGTCTAGCCCTGAATGGTTTTAATATGCTAGCATATTAAATATAAAGTCATGGTTTAGAAATAATTATATGGACCATTGTTTTCATAGCTTTATAAAAAGAAAACAAAGTCTGGGATAATATGATTTCTCAAAAATAAATAGTCCAAACCTTTTGGCAGTCTGTTTTCCCCTTGYAAATAGCACAGACATTTGCCTGTATCTCCTCTGGTTTAAAAAAAAMCACTCTTTAGCTTCTAGATGACTTTTTTGTTAGCAGTCAATGATGTGATGCTGGAAATGATTTTGTAAAGAACACTCTGAGGTGGAAGGTGTTTGGTTTGTTCCTTTTGGTTTATGGTTTCGTATATAATATTGTAGAAAAAGAAAGAGAAGAAAAAAAAAAGCAAATCAAAACAAAAAAAAAACAACCTCCCTGGGACTGAAATACTTTGTATGTGTTGTTATTTGCAGTGCATGCCAAGACATTCATGGGCACCAGAGCCAACCTGGCGAGCTAATTAAATAAATAAATGTATCTGTTTAAAACAGCCTTATAAGGAGCATTGGAAATCTGCAAGATGAGCGAATATCTTATAACTTCTTCCGCAGGTGCGAGGATAGCTACAAGCCATGGACTTTCTGTCCTGCTTCTTGTTTGTGGCTTTGTGAAGGGTGCTTTGCTTTAATCTAAAAGTGCTGACTTTTTCCAATATCACTTTCTCTTCTTAAAGCAAAGAGCAAATCGYCTGTAAAATCCACGGAGCGGACAGCAAAGTTGACCCTAACCTCCAACCACCACTCTGCACCCAATGTACTCTAAATCTCTACACAAGGAGCACCTTCTTCAGGAAGTACAAACAAAATTACTAAATAAATAAAGTAAAATAAAATAAATATTATAAAAAAGAAGAGGATACCACATGTTTTCTTGATATATCTTATTTTCTTTGGCGTATCACTGATACTTTATTTGAAGAGAACTGGTGTGATGTAATCAAACGTTTTGTAACAGCAAGACCTAGTTTTCTTTTCTTTCGGCAAGGAGAAGCCTCATCCTTGACTTCTCAGGGGTTGGCCTGCGAGTCCTCAGTATTACAGAATTAACCATGGATGACATTTGGTTTGCTACACTGAAAGAACCGTTCCAGCCTGGAAGCAAAAAAGAGGCCAAATAATGAAACAAACSATAGTGATTTAATAGAAATAGAATACAGAGAAACTTTATCAAAAAGCCTTTTTTTTTTTTTTTTCATCAGGAATAGGGAAGAAAAAATATATTCTACAAAGGAGCTCATCTACGAGGACAATTTTCTTTTGAGATTTTTTGCTTTTTTCTTTTCCCCCTTTGAGGTTTCTTTTCCTGTCTTTCTGATTGTTTCTTGTTCAATGGTGGCAAGTAACAAATTAGGCCAACCCCTGATGACTATGTGGAGGTTTATATATATACATCCTTTTATTTGTGTGTGCGTTCTATATTTCAGTGTATTTTCTCTAATTTTGCAACTCCTGTATATGCAAAACTGACTTAAATTCTGTAAATTGCTTACAGTCTGTGTGATATAACTTCAGAGTAGACATACTTTGGTCCTCATGCAAGCCAGTTTTTAATATTATCTATATGTCGTGCCACCAAGAAACATCTTTATTTCTTTTTTGACAAAACRCCACATTTTTAGTTTGTAATTCAGTAATGTGTGGATTTTGTAATGCATATCTTCACTTTGACTGGTTTGACCCCCTTCAGCCCTCTGTTTACTCTGTAAATGCACATTAAAATTTGTTATGGTCTCTAGACAATGAATTATTTTAGTTTGTATGTTGTGTTGGAGTTCAGATGCTGAAAGCTCTTTGAACTTGTGATGCTTATAGAAGATGAAGTGATTCAGTCACTRGAGACTGTAAAATGCAGGTTTGCAGTCAAGTACTACAAGTAAAGGAAGGTAAGAAACAGAAAACAGAAAAATAAACCAGAATATGTCTTTAAGGATGTTCTTTTGGTAAAGAGTTTTAGGAAACTGAATTTATTAYACTGATAAATATATTTGCATCACAGCTCCTTCTACATGGCCAAAGAAGTGTCTTTTTTTGATTTTYCTGAAAGTGGATTGTCATAACTCATTGATATTCTTAATTAAAATACTTTTTTTCTGTGAACTGAATGTGAGAATTTTGCTGTTGAATGATGTAATATGTGTTACATGAATTACATTCATTAATGCAGGAAGCAAAAATTGCTACCATTTGCAGCTGCAATCAGGAAGGTTTTTTTCTTTTTCCGTCTTTCCACTGATGCTGAAAAATTCACACCCTTTCATTTATCAGCACAGACAATCACATACACCACATGCTTATTATAATCTATTTATAGCAGCATTGAGTAGCTGCAGTGTGATCAGCTGTGTGATTTCTCCTCACTTTGTAAGTACTTCAGAAGAAATTTTAAAAGTGTGTTTATTATCTTGCCAGTCTGTAGTCTACAGGCCTAACATTTTATTTTGAAATTCTTATAAGTCTAATGTCTTTCCCCATTACTTTGAAAGGATAAAGAAAAAATTAACATTTTGTTAACCTAATGCTTTGGAAGAGGATAACATATTTGGGCAGATTTAATTTCCCATAAATTCTGTAGTATAAGCTTGACTGGGTATAGTCAGTCTTTCTTTGGTTTTAGACAAGTCTTAGCAGTAATAAAGAGAGCAGAAGTTCAGCATAATACAGACAAATCAGGAGTAGCCATCAGGAGAAAAGATCAAAATTTATTTTATTGTAACATAAAATTTATGACCCACTTGGAATGTTGCATACTGAGAATGTTTTTCTCCATGGTTATCACATGTTTATCAGCCTACTGATAAAGAAATTAAAATGTCTCCATTAAAATGTTCTGAATCAAAGCCAATATTGWGGATCAGAGAGACACAAAGAGGAAAAAAAGTCAAGGGTCAGAGCTTTTTTTTGAAGTSTCGCTTTCTGAAAACACCGATGGAACCAAGCTTTGAGAGTTCTGGAGAAAAATCTCCACTTTCCCTCTGAAATGAGTGTCTATGACTTGATGATGTGAGAATCTCCTGCTTAGAGTTTGGAAATTTCAGTTTCCATTGGTCTTAACTGGAACCAAATGTTTACTGTCATGTGTTTCATTTGTTTACTGTATCCATATATCTTGTATGAATATTCCATGTATGCACATAGAGACTATCCATCATGGCATATGGCATTTGACAGCACAGTTTAGCCTCACATTGCTAAAGTTGTTACTGTGTTAAACTGATACTGTTTTTTGCTTTATGCTGTTAGCTGCTTGGATATAAATCACCATGTACTAGGAATTCAGATTAAAGAACTATCTCAAATTAAAAGCAGAATTCTAGACCACTTGGATTAGTGTGATGGAAGCCAGAAGACATTCCCATATTGCGATTTGCTTTTATACAACTGTTTCAAAAAAAAAAAAAAAAAAAAAAAAAGAAGGACAAAAGAAATCGAAATCTGTAGGATTTTTGAAAAGTCTTTAGATTTCCCATGAGAATCTAAGAGGACACGGAAATTGTCCTCCTTCCCCTCTCAAAACAACACACCCAAATTATTCAGATAAAGCTGATCCAGTCCTTCTGGCTGCAGATCTACAGCACAGCTTTAGTTTCTGCAAATCTGTGTGGATGCAGCAGCAACATCTCCTAACAGGAGCAGGTATTACAYTTCTAAATTTTAAACTGTGTCTTAACAACTATTCTTCAAATTGAGAATCTGCCTGGAGCTCCTAGAATTTCTCAAAATGGAAGTTAAGATACAGTAGRCACCCTTGTTTTTAAGAATTCTGTTCTGAATAATATTTGACATAGCAATGAAACTACTACCATTTCTGCCAGGTGCAGTTCTACTTTGGATTTAACAAAAATAGATTTAAAAAAAAAGTGGCTTAATTAAATCCTGAAAAGCTCCCTGTTGAGTAGGGTATCTAGAAAGGCARTTTGCATCTAGCAATCATAACATCTCTAAAGTCAATGTCATTACTCTATTTACAATAAGAATCCAGTTTTGAAGTRGTCTTTTACATGACTCATGGTTCTCAATTTGTGTCCCCAAAGCCTCATTGCATATGGTGACTTTCTTCAGGTCCTTCCAACAGGTTTTGTTTTTAAATAGAAGAATAAACATGGGTGAGTATGAAATACTTTTGTATTTCAATGTATAAGCCATCTARACTCACACACTTTGAGATCTGATGTATTATCAGGCTAAAAGAAACATGTTCCAGCCCCATGAGATGTCAAGGACAGCCTTTGAATTACATTAAAAAAAGATCCATGGCATTTTGGTACTGCTACCAGAGATTAGTACTGCAACAGAGCCTTTCTCAGAAATTCTCCTTTTCAATGGGTTACCAATGTTCTTTCAGGCTCATGAACCTCGTGCATAGAAGTTGATGCATAACATGCTTGAACATCTCTTTCTTAATTATATTTGGTAGACTTTTCAAAGAAATTTGTGGAGCATYAGGAGGGTTCAGACCATGGATTTAAAAATCTTGGCAGACTAATTTAAGACAGACAGTTCCTCCAAGCTCCTATTAAGAAAGGTACTAGAAAATTTGAATGGTAAACACTGAATCTGTCGGAAGGAATTGTTATTTCTTTTTCATTCTCAATATTGAATGTTTACATTACAGCACTACATGAGGGAAAAGAACAGAAGTAGGTATAAACATGAGACACCATGGCAAAAATTATAGGACTATTTGGAAGTTCATACTTTTTCMTCTAATTCAGTGCTACTGTGATTCAAGACCAGAACATCTCCTAGAACCATTTTTTTCACATTCATTCTTTAAAGTACTTTTTCTTTGTTCAAATGAAATGAGGAAACAATGACCAGTGCAAAAAACTGAATGCTTGCCTGATATTTTTCAGTATTAAACACTTTAACTTCTAATGACCTTAAGTGATGTCATCATTTAAGTCATCATTAAAAGAAACAAGACCCCCTCCTTCTTTCCCCAAAAAACCAAAACTGGCTCTGCTATCAATCTTAAATTCTTTCCTAAAAAAAAAAAAATAAATTCAAACCTTTGTCATTTGCAGGGTATGGGAACATTTGTCAATGACATTACTATTGGTAAATGTCAAATGTTGTTTATAGAGCTAAAAGCATTAGGAACTAAGAATGGGATCATCATACTTTGTAATATAAATTTTTAAAGGTTAATCTTCCATGATTAGCTCAGCTAAACAATGCTAAGCACACAGTAAATTGATTAATGCACTATAAACGCCTTCAGTCTTTTGTTCTGAGCTTCCTAAATATTGATTTATTTGATTTCACAGTCATACAGGTTGCACATACATTGGCAGGGTTGAAAGATTATACATAGTTTTTTCTACTGTTATTCATCAAAAAAAAAAAAAGAAAAAGAAGAAAATAAAATTTTTCTGTAACAATGAATTACAATCAATTGGTGAAGATACAAAAATGTGCTTTCCTGAGAGTCAAGTTTAATTGCAATTCATTATTTAAATTCTCCATTTTCTGCTATTCTTTTTTTGCCAACATTTCAATCGACTTCTAAAACCATGCTATATCTCTTATTACTCCTTACGATGTGACAGGACAAAATAATGTCACCTTTGTTATGAAAAATCTCGGGGCAAGAAACCAATCTTTTCATTTAACAACAATCTAAATTCACTGTTTACAGTGTCCAATCACCTCAAAATATCTTGAGAGAGATGTGTAGATATAGATTGATATTGATATATATATTTCTATAAATTATTTGATTTTCAACTCTATCATGCTGATAATAGAGATGGCATTCAGATGGGAGCAAATGAATGYTTCAATTATTGAAATGTTCCTTTATATTGATATTACAGCACAGAAAGAAGTCTTATGTGTAYATGAGGCTATTTACTGAGTGACAGCTCATAAGGAAGCCAAAACATACATAATAGACTATTAATTCCTTTCTTGTTTTTATATGCCATGAACTTGAAAAACAAGAGAGAAGATTGCATCTGAAAACTAGCTGCTTAAAATAAGCCATTTCATTTAAATCTTTGAAGAAGCAAATTCCTTATTAAAATGACTTGTATAACTGTAACCTTTTMAACTATATGGGGTTTAGATTTTTAAGAAAAGTTATATATATTATATATAATATCCTTGTATATGTAATTGGGAAGGAAGGAGATAACTTCTTTTTCTACTTCTGATAGAAGATTATGTTCATTGCTGCTGATTGTCTTTAATACCAAGTGATTTAAAAGACCCTTTAAATCCCTGGCAACCATATTTAAGAAAAAAAATAGATACCAATTTTTCTCATCATCTACAATGCACTTTAGTTTATTGATATTAACCAGCACTGGTCCAGGTTTTAAAAATGTTGTTTTTTCATCACAATACAAAAGAAGTAATCCATACTTTATTAAAAATAAATGTCAACATGTTTACTAAACCACCATAATGTCTTTTTCTTTGGTGATTTGAGCACAAGATTTATTATTTTTGTTCATATATTTAACCTGCTTAATGGGGCTAAGCACTGAAAAAAGATGGGGGAAATTGGTTCCTAGTTGTTCCCCCTACTAATTGAAATCCTGTGTAAGAGAGAAAACAGAGGTGTAACTCTTTCTGTTTCCCTACAATGGCCAAAACAAAGAACCTTCACAGGGTCTAACAAAACAAATCACTGCTATAAAAGATGACAGTGGTAGTTCAACTTTGCAACAAGGTGAACAACAATGCAATTGAATGCAATTTCTTTAGCAAAATGCAAAGCTTTTTCTTCCAAAACTATTACTGTCCCCACAGATATGAAAGAAGGTCTTGCARTTAGGGCTTTGAACAGGGAAAGTATTTGTCCACCTCTTGCAGCTGCACAATGCAACCCAAAGAGACTCAGCTGTCTCCTGTTCACCATCTCTGTCCTACATATGATTATTAATCATGAGAGCACTCAGAAGATKAATATATATCACAGAATAATACTTTTCTATACCTACACCATTTTATTTTTACTGTTTTCCACAGAAAAATCTTTTTGTCTCAATTTTTAAAAGTAAGGCAATGTTTACATAATTCATAAGCAATGTAGATAGTTTATTGGAATTTTATTTCTACATAATTCCCAGCATTCAAGATAACAGAAGAGGCTTAAAAAGTCTCCCAGTAGTATCCTAAAGCTGTTTATGCAAGAACTACTTSCATTAAAACCAAAMCAAAACAAAAAACACAAACAAAACCCCTCCTCATCTGGAGTTCCTACTAATCAGGAATGAAAATCCTGAGGAAAGGAGGTGGTCAGAAAGCTTTTGGGTGGTTCCAGTGATAGTGATCTGAACATTACTTTTAACCTTTCCAGTATACTTCCTGAACTTAGCAAGGGAGCAAATTTTGAAAGAACTTATTATGCACATGCAGCAACAGAAATAATGAATGCAATACTGCTGTCAGTCTTGTGCAACCTACTGGGTTTACACTTGAGCACTGGGCACAAGGGCAGAATATCTGGCATTGTCTGGATTCTCGAAATCTTAAATCCAGAAGCTGCTTTAAGATTTAGGCTAGATATAGGCTGCTCCCACCTCTGGACAGGATTTGTGTAACTAGAAAATCTGTTTTCTTTTTAAAGCTCCCAAACCATAGGACAAATAAAATGTAGAATATTGAAAAACAATGAATATTGAAAAAAAAATTCCTGAGGAGTCTCCCTTACTCTCTGTGTTTGAGATTGACACTTCTAATTTAGAAGTCCAACAAAACTGATCTCCTCAACAATAACCTCCACAGATGGACTTGGAGAATAYTATTTGACCTGAAGTTTACATCCCAACTTTATTTCTTTCAGTTTTSAAAGGTATGTCAGCATTGAAATAGAAAATAGAAAGAAGGCAAATAGAAAGAATCCAAATTACATGTTGTGCCAAAACTCTCAGTCAAAAAATATTAAATATGAATTATCAAGTATATCTAGTATTCAACAAAACTTTTATTAGACACTTTAAAGAATCCCTGATTTATAATCAGGAAATTTAAGGAGAAATCTGGGAACTATGCTATATTATGCATTTTATTTCAAAAATAGCAAACATATCTATTTGCAAAATTAAGTGCTATTTAGTATGCTTATCTATAGAGGTAAACAATGTAGAGGTTTAAGACATTTTTCATGAAAATGTACATAGAACACACAGAATTATAGAGACAGACCTGCTAATGGTAACACAGTTCCTTTTCTCAGCAGATGGAGGAAGCAGATGGAAGAACTGTGTTTTCTTCACACTTCTCCTACTGATCAGTAGTTGTCAGCAATAATGTCAATTCTATTCTGGAAATATGTATGCAGTGATGTTTTTTGGTCTTAGCTTCATTTTTTTTTTTCATCAGACTAGGCTTTTGGTAGTCCTTGGAAATATGTAACAGAGAAAAAAACTGCAGAAGCTGTATAGAGGTATGTGGGCCTTCAAGTATATTCACTGGACAAATATGATCAGGTTTTACTAAGGAAAAGAAAGATATAATATTGTGAGATGAATTTTTTATATGCAAGTCATATTTGAGACACTGTTCATTAAGATTTGCCCTTACATATGCCAAAAAAAAGGAGGATCTACTTGAAACATTCCTGTTGCAAAATTCTAAAATATTCGATTTGTCTTCATTTTCTTGTGGATAGCTCTATTTTAGTCCATATTCTGTTTCAACAGTTTAGGATATTAAGCTGTACRACTAGCTGAAGTGGATGAGAAACACTTGTACAGTGTGTTTCACCAGGTCATCTTTGAAAGCTCTGACTTCCCAGCTATAAAGTGGCAACAAACAAGTGGAGAGGCAGAAATGTTTTAGAACAATCATAGCTGTCGAGGAGATTTCAAAAGAACWCTGTTCAGGAAGGTAACACAAGATCTGCTGATGAACCAGCACACAAGGTTCTTAACACTGGAATAATTTGTTTCTGTACAAACTGTAGATCTTCCAGAGAAAGACGAATGTGCTCAATGTGTCAGAATCAATGAAAACACCACTGTAGTGGTTAATGGGCAAACAAGCAGAAAATATATTATGACATATATGAAACAAGCTACATAATAAACTTTGCAAGTAATAAAATGACATGACATATGTTTGTGTTGTATGCTGCTGAAGAAAACTACCTGCAGGTTTAAACTCATTATTCCTGACAGGACTGATTCCAGAATGTGGCAATGAGATAAAGATCTAACTCAAAACTGAGCTGTGATGGCTGAAACCACTGTATCCCAAGAAGCAACTGTATGAGTAATAAAGATAAATAGTAAAATTCTAAGTGGAGCTAGACATTTAAGGTAATAATAAAACCTACAGATCCAGTAGAATAGTTTTTTTAAAGGCTCGTGTGTAGCAAGCAGGCCTGAGGAAGATTTCATCCACCTGTACTTGGCACTGCTGAGGCCACACYTCAAATCTYGGTGTTCAGTTTTGGGCCACTCACTTCAAGAAAGATACTGAGGTGCTGGAACATGTCCAGGGAAGGGCAACAAAGCTGGTGGAGRGTCTGGAGCACAAGTCTGATCATGAGTGGCTGAAGGAGTTGGGATTGTTTAGCCTGGAGAAAAGGAGGCATAGGAAAGACCTAATTGCTCTCTATGGGTACCTGAAAGGAGGCTGCAGTAAGGTGGGGGTCAGTCTCTTCTACTAAGTAACCAGCAACAAGATGGGAGCAAATTRCCTCAATTTGTGCTGGAGGAGGTTTAATTTGGAAAAGGCTTGTCAATCACCAGAYTGCAAAGAGAAGTGGTTGTGTCAACATCCCTAGAGGTATTTAGAAGACATTTAGATTTGTCTTTTAAGGCTATGATTTAGTAGGTGATTCGACTTGTTAGGTTAGTGGTTGGACTTAATGGTCTAACAGACCATCTTTCCAAACTAAATTATTTTATGACTCTGTGAATATATATCTTCATGTTTAAAAACTAAACGAACAGGTGAGGAATGCTGGTGCTGGTGAGGAATTAAATAACCCTTGGACATATAATTCCATGTACAAATGATTCTAGGAAAATASTTCTGCTTATCTCTGAGAAGCATATAGATATGACTATCACTGAACACTAGATACTGAATAAGGTGGGCCTCACTGCATTCTGGAAAAATGGACAGTGCAGATATTTCAGAGATTTTTCTGACTGGGAACACWGGAAGAACCATGGCAATGGCTAAGATTGTAATGCTGTACTATGCCTTTTTAAACTACTCTTCCAAAGATGTCTTGCTTCAAAGTTTTCAAAGTTTTTACACTATAGTTCCTATCTCCTTTTCAATAGAACTGTGAAAAACAATGTGCTTTTTCAAAGCCTTCTCTGTAGGAGTTTTTGAGCTTCAAAAGGAAGAACACTGGTGGTTTATGATCAATTTACTGCCAGCAGTTCTTACTGGGAAGAAAGGTAGATGTAGTAGTTACTTCAATATATCACAAGTAGAGCATCARTGCTATCTCTTCAAGGCAGAGTAATTGAGACTCTTATTTTAAAATTCTTAAGATGTAATGAATTAGATTGACAGTATTATTTTGCCCTGATTGGAAGTACATGGAGATAAATTGTCACATGCCAAGAAAAAGTGTCAATCAACTTAGCCTAAGATATAGGGCCATTCTGCTGGCTACATTGAATCCTTTTTAGGAGAAACATTCCTAAACTGACTTTTTATCCCCATAAGACAGCGTGTATTTTAGGAGAGTCTAGCCTTAATCCTAATGCAGTTACAGTAATCGTCCTACTGATTCATTTGAGCAGGAGTGAATGGGACATGTATGAAAATTAAGGAGTGTGGAAAGTAATACATAAAACTTAAATACATGCAGATTGGCAAAAAATTTACTGTCACTACCAGCTCATGCCTTTCTGGCAGGATCTACCACAGAAATATATTTTTGCCTTTTTCTCTCCTGCCCCCTAATTTTCTCATTTCTTCTCATGCATCTATTGTAAAGGAATATCTAAATATGATGTGCTCAATTATTAATCATGTATCATTCAAGCCTGGTAAGCAGCATCAGAAATAAAAATGCAGAGAAGACTTAAAATTACATCCCACTTCAGGAGTTTTACCTAAAAATAGCTGGCTCTTATATGAGCCACATCCTGTTGATTTTTATTGCAGAAGTACCAGGCTGGAATTCTAAGTATTCACATACTGTAAGACATATTCACTTAAGAAAAAGTAAAAAAAAAAGAAAAAGCAGAGAAAGTTGAATAAGTCAAGCCAACTCAATCCAGTCAGGAACTTTTCTCTCTTGCATTGGTACAAAAAGCCCTCACAGGAGCACAAAAAATTGAGAAGTAAGGAATGGTTGGAGGAAACCACTGTGTACTGACYGTAACACTCACACATGCAAACATACACACACACACACACACCCCCAACCTTGCATGATGCATTGCCTCATTGTGGGGACTGAGTGCAACTTATGGCATTAACAAGGAGGAAACAGGAATTTGGAGTGAAGTTGAGTGTGCAAAAGAAGGGGAGAAAAGGGGTTTTCTCTAAGTATATGAATGTTTGGTTTATTATAGTTTTCATTCCAATACCCAAATGAGTGATTCCATATTTATTTTTATTAACAATAARTTTGTTCACCTCAAATAAAGTCTTTTTTTGCTGACAATGATAATTACTAAGTGATCTTTCTGACGCCATATTCATCCAAGACGTCTTGTAAGTCCTGTTTTTTCTTGTCTTCCCCTGTCTTACTGAGGAGGGGGAGTAAGAGAGTAGCTGTGTAAGATTGCCTACCAGCTGGGACCAACATGTCATACCTTTCCTTTTTCTGGAATAGAAGAGTGAAAAAAGAAGAGAAAAAAATTAAAGTCTATCATATATTCTTAGTTGTAGAATGGGTGGGATAACTTGTCAGACTTTTCTTCAGTTTCAACAAATGCTTTCTGGTTGTTTCTAATGTTCTGGAGTGGATTGCTGGATCTCAGAGGCAAGTGACTTAAAGGTAGGTATAAGACACTYCATAAGCTTTGTCTTCCTGTGTAGTTCATTCCAGGAAAATGTAGGAATTGTTTAAGCAGTTCTGGAATTTGCATTCAAATGCAGTCTCAGATTGAGCTAATGACCATTCTGTCAGCAACAAAACAGGCAACATCCTCCTATGTCAGTGTCAGATGTTTAGAGCATTTGCTCTAGACTAGACAAAGAGACAGAGGATGTCTCAGGTTCTGGGTTCTTTGTTCCCTAGATTCAGTTACAACAGCTTGTGGGAGGAAAGATAGTTCTTTTCATCCTGCTACAACATCTCTAATTTCTCAAGAGAGTTGCTGGTGTTAAAATACACAAAATTAAATATCAGGTGTAGAATGAAAGTTAATTAACAAACTGGTCATCTGTGGAACTCAACCTTCTTAAGGAATCATAACAGAAGCAAATGAACAATGTCTATCCAGATGTCCTTGCCATGTACTTGCTGTGCGTGACTACCTCAAACAATTTTTTTTCCCTGATCACTGCCTGCTGATACATATAATGATTCTTTTCAAGTTCCTTCTCTGCATTGCTGTCCTTCTTGGTGATTTGTTACTGGATCCTCTGAATGCTTATTTATTCATGCATTTATTTTTCATTGCAGTTCTTTATGTCTCTTGTAGGAGGGAAGACAAGGAAAAGGGAAGAAGAAGATTTGATGTGTCCCTTGACTAGAAATATTTGTCCCCAGATGGAAATGAGTAAGGTTCTTTGCATGGGTAGCTGGGGTTAGACAGCAGTCAGTGCCARGCCAGAGAGAAAAATTAGTAATTTTTTTCTTTAGAATACTGTTTTTAAAAATGAGAGAGTAGCAGTATCAAAGACACCTCTCWAGGTCTAAGATTTGGTGAGCAGGGAGCTCCAAAGCCAGATAGAGGCTGGAGTTTTTATCAATTATGGTACCTTGTCAATATAAAACTATCTAATACCTTAATTAGATTTCATGAGAAAAGGAAAGATATGAGAAAGATGAATTATGTTTYTAGTCTTTAAATAATAGTTACTAATCCCCAAAAAAATCATTAGTTGTAAAAGGGCATTAAGAAGAAATAGGAAATTGAATATATTTAGAATTCAATCTTGAAACMCAAATTCTCATGTCTTTGAATATGGCACAGTTTCCCCTCAGCTAGCTAAGGAACTTCAGTAGTGAGAAAAGTTTTTAGCTGGTAGAAGGTTTTTCAGTGTCAAATTCTTCTCTTAAATTTGTTCTAAAGCTGATTTTGTAGTGACAAATGGCGGGTRTTGTAAATTGCCTTCCATACTGCTATAACAGGAGGTTCAACTTTTCTTTGGAGTCATTTGGAGCAGTGATAATGATGGTCATAAATAGCATAGAGGGAAATCACTAAAACAGCCTCAGATSAACAAGGGTGAAAATATATGAAAAAAAAGCAGCTGAGACTGTGGAAAACGGGGAAAAAAACTCCCAACTGGTCTGCAGTGAAGAGACAAAATGCAGAAAGTTCTGATAACAAAAAACAAATTGTTTAGAAGAGTAGGAATATTAAACACAAAATATTCCACTTTATCTGATGAGAAAKTTGATTAGCTCAACAATCAACTGCCTCTGTACTTAACCCCGTTCTGTGGCACTGGTTAAAGTATGTAACACCAAATGAAAACAGAGATAAAGAGAAAGCACTTTTCATCACTTGCTTAAATCTGCATGGTAAAGGAACAGAAATTATCACATAAAACTCTACATACAACCAATAATATCAAAAGAAGTATATTGATCTGGCTAAATCTATCTGAATGTGTCACACCTCTCTCCAACTATTCTGTTTGGTAAGTGCTAAATTGTTAACCACACCATACAATTAATTATACTTTAAGTTTTCCCACACATTAGAAAACTTTAACACCGTATATATATATATATATATATATATATATATATGTTTTTATTTCATTAGAAAACGTCTCAGGGATTTCTGTATACTGACCTATGAAGTGACTTTTCCTTGTGGAAAAGACAAAAATGAGAGATGATTGAGGATAATAAAACTACAGTGACATAGAGTAAGATGGGCAGAAATCRTTCATTTTCTTTTCCAGGGCTGGAAAGAGGAGGTGTCAAATTGAGCCAGTAGGAATACATTTCAAGACAGAAAAAGTAGGTGCAAAAGACCTTGTAAAAGCTAATGTGGGCTCAATAAGTTCATGTAGATTGGTTGATCGGGAGACTGAAAAGGTTTATGGAAGAGAAATTCATGTTGGGTTGCAAATTAATAGGACCACATAGACTCAGGAGATTTTCAATGTGAAAATAGCTGGAGCATGAAATTAGCATTACACAGAAGTGTCATTTAATAACCTTCTTCTGCTCTTCCTTTTTCAAGCCATTCACTTGTGGATGTTGAGGGATACAGAACACGACTTGGCCTTTTGCTTGAGCCACTACAGCTGTTAACAGTGTATTAGGTTCTGTAACTGCTGTCACTCACTGATGTCTCCAAGTGAAACTGTAAATGTGTCTTCAAATTTATTTGACTCTATGACTGCAATATGGTCTAAATAATTAATCTGTGAATTCCTAAAGACTTTTTAATAATCAGCAAGCTTTACTTATATCCCTACTGATTTCTTAAGGGATATTTATTTATTTATGACATTTTGTGTGTAYTATCTACAACCTCAATTCTGACCATATTTCTTCCCCTTGCTTCTTCYGACAAGGTTTTCCCTTCTATTATTCCTACCACTCCCAGTTTCTAAGAGTTCCTGATCTATATGCATTGGGTTTTACAACTGAGCTGAAATAACACTTTATTATGTTCTTGGTTTTTTTCTTCTATCTGTAAGCTGAGAATTTGCGGAACTTTTCCCATCAGTTATCAGCTTTAATTTGTGAACATTTTTATTGGATTCAAATTCTCTTTTTAATCCTGTCCCCTCCATTATTTAGAATAAATTTTGGATAGGTAACTAAGAGGAGAATCTTGTCCCTACAAAGAGAGAATCAGTCTCTACAAAGCACAAAATAGAGAARTATTTTAAAGATTTGGTGGCCCCTGAAAAATTCTGACAACAAATTTTTTAAAATAAAGTTTTATTTCAATTTTAAGACAAAAGTTTAGTTTCCATAATTTTATCTCCTGACAGGAAGCAGTCTGCTGTACCCAGCTTGTTTAGACAATATTTTCTTGGTCAAAAATTATTTATCTCTTGCTGGGCATCCACATCAAGCTGTCTGTCTTGCCAGTTCTTCCCCTTGAAAAAATATTAATCTATAATAGGTAGAAGTCTTAATATTATTTGACATTTTACTTTTATCACTTAACATTCAGTAAACAAGTAATTTTTTTAAGAGCAAACATTTACCACTAATTTATGAGATATCATACTTACTTCCTTCTTCCATGTTTGAGAATTATTATCTAAGCAGTATTAAGATACTGCTTTATGGTAACTCTGAAAGTACTTAAATTCTGGTAAAAGTGCTACTACACCAGTTCCAAAAGAAACCCAGCTTTCAACATTAAGCACTGGAGTGGCAGGCAAGACTTGTTTCCATCAGTGTCTCCCAAATTCTGAGATCAAGATGACAGGATATTTCTTTAATRTTAGATTAGTAAATAACCTATAGCCTTGCTTTACAAAGTGCTTGCTTTATACAGTATGAAGCAACATCCTCTTCATTGACAGCAACCAACCAAATATATCATGGAAACTCAGAGTTGCCTACTTCYTTGCATACTTCTAAATGCTGAGGAATCCAAATCAAGTCATTATACCAGCGTACTGTTAATAAAAATCAATTAAGTTCACCACATGAAAAACCATCTATAACAATTTTCCATCTTAAAAAACAGACAAGCATTTACATAAAAATAAACCTAAAGCATTGGAGTATTTTTTTAATTATTCAGTATGTCAAACTCTAAGGAAAAAAACCCAACAAATCTTTCTTCAAAAATCATCATCCAGAGATATTACAATCAGCACAATTTATTTCCACTTCCTAATTTGTGCAATACTATGGCTTAATAACATGTATCCATTTACAGCTCTAACTGTATTTTTTCCTTACTGTACCTATGTACATGCATAGCAAGACTAGAAATGGTTCAATGAAAAGAGTGTGCWATATAAAGTGAAGGCTTCTCTAAGTAATTATTTACATGCAGAACTTGGATAGTTCAAAGCCCATTTTCCACAGTGTCCTTTTATCACCAATTAACTGAATGTGATCTGAGAGTCTCTTTCATTAGAGGCTTTAAGAAAGAGATTAGACAGTTATCAGAGATTTTGTTGTATGGGAGCAGCAAAATGAACTTGGTGTTTTTCAAGATCCCYACATCCTATGTGCTAGGCTTTTACAAAATTTAGYAGCACACTCAAAAGGTAGAGAGGACTTYRACATTTTTGAGCAAGAACAAATATYTTGTCAGATCAACAACAGATTTTTAAATAARTTCCAAACTGTACAGGATTAAGCAACACAACACTGAGATCATTCTAATCCATGTTTTCATGGTCTGTAACATATCTTTTTTTATTAGACGGTAAATTGACAAAAATATTAGTTTAATAGATATTGCAAATATATTTGAAAGTGTATTTGGGCAGACATATACACTAAAAGTATAAGGCAGCAATGTGTAATCTAAGTTGTGAAATATGTTTTGAACACTGTTTGTAGCTGAGAGAGCTGCTCAATGATTTGTAGAAGGGCAGACATCTGGATCATTATAGTATCTCTATGAACAAAAAATAGAGAGATGATTTCACAGCCATTTTTGACCTTTCTGAATAATTTTAATCTGACTATGCAAAAACTCTTCCCCAAGCAGACAACAGCATTGCACACATGTCAATTATTGTAGGCAGTCAATGTATGGCTGCTGAATAAGTGATTCAGTCCTTACAGAATTGGTATTTAGATCTGGCATCTGTTTTTCTTGGCTTCTTTCACTGCTGATTCTGCCAGCTTCCTAATCTGAGTCTCTTGCTTTCTCTTACATGCATAGACATTTTTCCATTGCCTCCAAATTTTCTGCAGCAAGCAACAAGTTGACCTGTCTTTTTTTCTGTGATCCTGTTTTGTTCAGACACAGTGTGCAACACATTCTATAATCCTATCAAGGATATTTCAACCTTGTTTGATTTTGATTACCCTCTCCATTGCTCCATACACAAAGGACTGGAGGCAAAATCAAGAAAGATCTGAATCCACTATAAAAGGTAGAATAATTGAGGTAACAATAGGAATTTTTCCTCCCAAGTACATGTTCCTCAAATGTAACAGAAAAAAGTCCTAAAAGGACATCACAAAAGATATTCAAAACCTGAAGTTTCAAAACCAGAAAGGCTGCAGAGAAATCAAAAGTCTTGCTGATAACAGATTTCTAACAGGGTTTTCACAGCAGTGTCATCACYTCCTTCTCTTTAATTTAGAGGCAGTATAAAGGCCATTTCATCTCTGTGTATCCTGAGAACCTTAACAGCTATCAAACTTAGACCCACCAGGTACCTAAACATTTACAGGCAACGTCAAATCTAGCCATGATACAGAACAATATGAGGCACAACAATGTATAGTGTAATATAGTGTAATACTATTTACACAATGTGCATATTATACAGGGTAACTCAATATAGTGCAATACTGATTAAACCTGCACAGAATCCTTTGTTACCCACCCRTATTCAGGCATGGTAGCTTAAAATGCAAACACATTGATAGTGGCCAAGGTCAGAGACAAAATTCAGTACTAAAAATCCCTCAGCTATCCCCCTGAAGGGCACTTCTAATGTTAATCCAGAAATCTAATTAGGCAGCCTGACTAAAAAAATAAAAATCCCACTTGAAAAACCAGTTAAGGTCATTAAATTGAATAGATTCCAGCTACCATGTGGAACAACACTAATCACATAGAACAGTATTCACGGTTCACTTTAGCATTACCAATCAAAATATTTGCATGCAATGTAAACAGAAAGAGAAGATAGTGCAATATTAAGTCCTTGAAAATGGAAAACAGAACAATTGGTATTGATGGCCATTATGACCAGCATTTCCTATACAGATGTATGTGCAGGTGGCTCACAGACATGAGTAGATGAGCTTAGAGCATGTTTTTGGGAGGGGTTTTGAAGATGGTTGAAAGACTGTTTTCCATGATAATGAGAGGTTGAAAAGAATTTCTAGAGGCATCTGTTTTGCAAGGATCTTATGTAATATTTATTCCAATGCTATGGATCTCTTGTTGTCACCACCAGTGGAAGCAAAAAGGCRCTTGGAGAAAATAGAACCTTAAAATAGTAAGGGAGGTAGTTCTACAGAGRTATTTTATTGCTACTTATTTTGCATTGTTTCAAGAAAGGTCACAAAGCCCTTGAAAACRTGTTTTGCCTTAAGTTTTGCTGAACCTTTTGATAATGTCAGGGCAAAAATTAAAGAAAACCATGACCATTCTGATTCTTACAGAGACTTCAGAAAATTACCTCCTCATTTCAGTGTATGCTTGCCTCTTGGACTTCTATTAAAAAAAACAAAAAACTAGCAAACTCAAAAAATTACCAGAGGTATACACAGCATATTTTGTATTTTTTCTTATCTTCCCTCTAGTATTGATAAAGTTCCACCTAATCAGTCACTTACCCATTAGTCACTTTCAAAATCCCTTCCAATTTGTTGCACATTATTGAATGCTGAAGTACAAAGACCTGTTGAACCTACTGTAATTTCTTCTACTGGGCTGCTCAATTAAACACCCTACTTTTCCATGTGGAAATAAAGGGATTTTTTTATTTTTTCATTCTTTCTGATTTTGTAGGGGTTTTTTTCCTCATGTTTAAAAAAGTTGTTCTTCATTTGTTTAGAAACTTAAAAACTGATGACATTTGGAATGCCACATCATTCACCCTAAGATCTGAAAGTAAAGTAGCAAGGCTGACTTTGGGAATTCCATCCAAATCCAACAATTGAACTTCTAAAGTTTGTGTGGACTCCACTACTAGACACACAAATGAGGAGAGCTTCTGCAGATGTCTGCTTCACACAACCTCATGTAGTAAAGGTGCAGTTTTCCCCTCCTTCCCCAGGCAAAATGAATTTACATTATTTGCCCAGGAACATTTCTCTGTGTGTTACTGGTACCCCTTGCACCTTACCCCTGGTAACATCCTTCCAAGGAGTCCCAGAAAAACCTGTCTGTCCACATAGTGTATCTGTCTGCTGCATCTCATCTTTAAATACTGTTGGCCATAAATTCCAACATTTAATAGAACAATTTATAATAATTAGGGCATGCTTTTAGAGAAAAGTCRAACAGCTTTCAGAGAGGCTGGTAAGAGAGGAGCATCAAGTAAGCACATAGGTCATTTGGCTTGACAGACTTAAAAATTTTCTTCCATCTGCCAAGATAGCAGTTAAATAAAATAAAGTTAATTCCTGAAGGCATATGTCAGCAAAATTTTCCAGGGCTTTTACATTCTTTTTAATAAAAAACATTTCTTAGAGACATGCCATTATTTCCTACCTTCTAAATGAGTTATTTACTGATTTTTACTGACTATAAGATATCCTAGTAACATTTCAAATATTAGTAGAATATATATTCTATTAGCCAGCACTRTCTTTTTCATTTTTCTACTGTATATCATCTTACAGGAAATGAAACAGGTAAAAAAATATGCAGAGARTTATTTTTGAGAAATCATATCATATTTAGATGACTGTACTCAGGAGAAATAGCTTTGAATTTAGGGGAGAATCACTGTTCTCTTCAAATCTTTCTTTTCTGTCTTATGTATACTCCCTACACTCTTGTGATTCTGTGCTGAATAATACTGATAAATTCTGTACTGAATATTAGCCTTTCACAGGCAGTATACGAATGAGAAAGAGAGAAGGATAGAAGGATCATCATTCACTTGCTATTTCCATGTTATAACTTCTTTAGGATGAACACTAACTCCACCACAAGAGCTGTCCAAAGTTTGTACTACTTTGTGTTATTTTTTTCCTGTGGTTTACATAAAAGTAATAAATTGATACTATGATCTGTGAGTCCCAAGCCTAGTTCTCAGCTATGAGCAGGAGTAAAYCTGAATCCATTTGAACAATGTCAGATTATAACCTTAGGGTCTCATTCTTTCTTAACCATTTAGAGTTTAGAGTGAGACTGCCTCCTGAAAGGCCCGGTTGATTTTAAGCTCTGATTGGCTTCTATCCTCTCTGTCTTTTTGTGGGCTTGCAAGAGTACATCACCTAGATGCTCAGTTGACAACATCACTGTAAACAAAACCYCTTCCAATTTGATTTTATAGTTAGGACTTTTCAGACACTCAAGATTTGGACAACAYTGACTGCATACACTGGCATTAGCTGAGCCAGTCTTTGAGCCCACTCATGACTGTACATTGGGAAGCAGTTACCATGGGCAATGTCTGCAGAGCAGCAGGCATTTACAACCGTCCATATAACCTACCAGATCCTTTTTTTTAACAATTAAATATATGTATCTTCTGTCATAAATACAGCCATTTTGTTTTTTATGTTACTGAAGTTATATTATTTATCTTAGGCTGCACATCCCAAATCTTAGAACAGTCTATATCTTGCATATTCTGCCACCAGATCTATAATTTATCTTTTCTAATCATTCCTTTCTACATCTGATTTTTATCTCTTAATTACATAGGGCTCAAAGTTTTGGTGGTYTTTTACTCCCTTGGATTTACATAGYGCTTTTTTACTCCCTTGGATTAATTGAACTGGTATATTGTTGCTAAATCTGAACAATTACRATCAAGCACAGCAGAAACAATATTAATTTTTTCCCTGGTGTTCTTGAACTTYTACAAGTCCTACTGCAACTATTAGCTTGTATGTGTCTCTTGCTGCCTTTTAATGATGTGCTAGCATTCCAGGAGTTTTATTCAACAAACAGACTCTTAGGAAAAAAAGTCCACTGCATTTTCACAAAAGCTTTYTGCCTTTCTTCTGAAACTGTGAAGACCTCTTCTGTGCTGCTTTATGAAAAGGGAAGCACCAGGAACCACAGGTAAAATAGAATTATTATTTATTTTAAGCAACTGCCTACAGATACTATAGCAGAAAGATATCGCTACTTCTTCTTCTTTTTATTGCCTTTTATTTTCTATGGAAATTGAATGCAAGTGGGTTATAAAAGTTAGTGTGATATTTCCTGAACAGAAACATGAATGGAAAAAACAAGAGATCTTCTTAGCTGTTAGCTGAACTAGTAATAAAGAGTTTGGGGATCTATAGATACATTTAACTTAAAAGAGTTTGTGTTCTATTGCAATAGAAGAAGCGAAATATTCAGCTGATTTCTATGATTTAATATGGCAATCACCCTCCACAGAAACGCTTGACCAGATCATATGCCAAAACAAAGGCACTTTCCATAAGCTACAGCATCTGCCAATGTCATTTTGGAGGAGAGCTTGGGAAGGCTATTGGACCCACAGCCACAGAAACCTGAAAATAAACTTAGCTAAAAAAATTCCATTTAGTGGAATTATTGACTATCTCACATGAGTGAGATAGTCAATTGACAATTGACTATTGACAATTATTGACTATCTCACATGAGTGTATGTGAAAGACTTTCACTTATGGATAGTGAACGGTGAAAAAAGGATAACATTTCTTGAAAGAGATAATTTGGTWACTTGATATTGGCATGGAATTTGCATATGAAATTACAAAAATTTGCAAAAGGAAAAAKACATCAATTTGCACTCAATCTCTAAAAATTCAGAACTATTTTATAATTTTAATATATCTCSTCTACTTATTATAGCAGAACAATGAAAAATATGAAAGAGAGGAAATGAAATTGAATTTTTCTTGGTCAACTGATGTATGGTGAATTTTCTGTTGACATCACATGCAAATTCATCTCAGTCACTCTTGAATAGTGGTTATAGGTACCCCAAAGCTGAGCAGATAATCTTTAAAAAAATAAAAAAGAATACATGCATGGATRKAAAATAATTTATCTCACTATTTGAKCAGTAGGCCAGAAACMAGTATGTCACACCACTATYATTCAGGAGTAGTGTYATATCTAGTACAGTCCCAGTGTATATATCCAATGTATAACCAGCTTTATGCAAAATATAAGCTATAGAACAATTCACTAGATTGCTTTTTCCCTTCTTCAAGTTCTTCGTGATCTCAAGCATTTCAGACATTTAAACACTTCAGACAAAGAAAAAGTTTAAACACAAGCACAAAGTGTTTTCATAACTTTCATAACTAAAAGCGTTGCATGTAATTTATRTATTTGCTTAAAACTGCTCTTCTGCTAATCAGTTGCATCCATAGACAACATTTCCTCTTCCTTTGTTGTAAGTGATTTGACTATGAATTACAGCTCTGACACATTCCATTCAATGTGACAACATTCTTAATTCTAGAGGCAAGAAGCTCTGGCAGTCTTCTGATGATCTATTCATACGAGGTTCTTTTGCATACTTTTACATTTTTACTGTGAAGAAAAATTAACTCTTTGAATTGGAGTATGAACCCTCAAAGCATCTCCCCCTCAAGAGTTAGGTTCCACAAACTCTGATCCTTATTCTGGTAATTTTCTTCTTTTGGAAGAATTTCTTCTCTTTTATGGAAGACACCCCCAGTCTGCATGGATATACTGGTGTGCAGGAAACACCATCATACCAAGAGTCTACTAAATACATTGATGGTTGTTGTCAGCATTCTGTTATGGGTAAGTAACTAAATTAATATCTACTTCTTAGGTCCCGTACTTCCCTTGTGATCATCAATATATTCAACTGGTCCTCTTAATTCTGTAGAACAGAAGGAAAAATTTCTTTTRTGGTTGACAATATTGCCTGTTTTTCTAGAGGGAGAACTACATGTTGATGTTCCATTAACAAATGTGGTATGAGATGGAAATATTTACTAAGGCATACTAATTTTTTTCAGGTTTTTGTTACTGCTGTTACAGACTTTCTTTTTAGAATACCAACCTGATTTGATGGTAACTGAATAAGAACTACAAACACTAACCAAATGAAAAAGGCTGTGTAACGTTTAGCAGAACCAGCTTTTAGATGATGATCTGTTTCTGCAAAGGTGTGAGGGAAATCACAGAGCAACTGCAATGTCTCAGGACCCCTCATGATGGTGTGTTTTCCCATTCAGAAAATCTGTAAAAAACAATAGTCATTACATCTATGCAAGGTGGAAAGAGCCCACACATTTATAAGAGTTGTACAATTCCAGAAGCTGATGATCAAACTGGTAAATGTAACAACTGCCTCATGTCAAACCAAATTTTAATTAGTATACTGCATTTGCCTTGAGAGTACAACACCAACAGGGTGAAAACATCTAAAATGTTCTCTGAAGCTTCTCTGACAGTCTAATTATTGTCCCACAACTATCTAATTGTTCCATGGTCTAATTARCATATATGGTCTATAAGTAAAAACTACTTTTCAGGCTTTCAAGATGATTGTGTATATAAGTTATACATTATATATTTCATATACATGGCAAAATCACTTYAGATTTAAGGGTTGTCAAGTAAAAGTGTGATGTCTTGCATTTCACCACAAAAAAAAATCAGCCGTGTATACTGCACAGAACAGAAAAAAACTCATTCCTCTGTAGCTGGCAGATCCTCATCAATTAGCACAGGTGGTCTTGTGTGCAGATGACAGCACGCATCTCTGAATGTATAGGAAGGAAACAACACAGGTGAGTCCATGTTTAGATCATGAAAGTGAACTCACAGGCATCAGTCAACAAGTAAGCATAGCCTGTTGTGCCAATATACTCCTAGTGATACTCWGAAGGAGCACAAGTCTGACAAAAGTTTCTTCAAAGTCAGCAGAACAAGTTCTGGATCAAAACAGAGTACAATACAATTATGGGGAACTAATAACTTATAGGAAAAAATTTATTAAGGATTTTGGCTCAGAAATGAAGATTTTAGAGTGTTATGCAATTTTTTATTGAAATGCGCTATCACATCCAATCAAGTATCTTGAAAAAGAATTTTAAAAAGTCTCCCAAGTGCTTTCAGTGCCAGCATTCAAAGCAATCTTCACTTAAAATAAATCAGAAGATTAGTAGGATACTGTCTGGATCAGCTATTAAAACTACCAGAGTGCCAGGGAATGGAAGGTCATTGGGCAGGTTCCCCAATGTGCAGCAGATACTGTGGTCATGAAAGCTTAAAGCCTTATGACCTGCTATGTATGAGCACAAGCTGTTCCCAACCAGTGGTCAATAATTTTCTGCATAATTTACAATAAATATTAAAAACCACTGACACAGTATGAAATTGTGCCCACCTGCTTTCCAGGACATATTTGCATATTTGCTAATAGAACAGGCATTACCAAAGAATCTCTCTGTAACAGATTTTATTGAGAAATTCCAGAAGCATTTAACCTTAAGAATTACATTAGAACTTAAAGCTTAAGAAATATGGGRTTTTGGAAATGCTAGTCAGCCTTTTCTATAAAAATTTTACTTCACGTATAAATCATGAGAGTTTTGTCATTATCTCTAGAAGAAGTGAAATCACACCCTACTTTTGCAACCTCTTAGTTATTAGACCGTAGGGAATTCAAAACTGCTTTTCTCCTCATGCATAAAATCTTCAATAATCTATAAAACACTTTTTTTCCTATATACTGTAACTTTTTGATGTGAACACCTGTGTTTCAGAAAAACTAATTCTACCAGTATATATTGAGCTATATGCTTCTTTCTGGTGTTTCTAGTTTGTTCCTGACAGTACTAGATCTTAACAAAGTATCTCTCTAGTGATTCAGACTGGAAGACCATTGTATGTCAAATAGTTAGTGATTTATATAATTGTTTGAATAATCAAAAAGAGGATTTGAATCCACAGACAAGAACTGCACAGTGTGTAATGCAAAAACATATTTGGGGTCAATCCAATGCTGCATGAAAGCAGGGGTCCCAGCCTCTGGAGGCATACAAGTTTACTTGCTATCTGCATTCCTCTTTTTACTCTATTTTATTAAAACAGCTATTATATGGAGCCATTTGTTGTCAGGTATTTCTTACCAAGATCCAGAAACCTGCACCATTTCTCTCTTTCACAGCCTTTGCCTTGGTACAAAACTATTTCTCAGGGCTGCTCTTGGCTCATCTGACTTTTATATTTTTCTGTTCTTCAAACAAAAATGGATTTGCGGAATGCTATGAGGCTGATTAACCTTGTCTCCCAAGAAAACAGCCAAAATTGCTATAGTTGTAGAGCTTTAGTTCTGAGGTAATTTACTCTCAGAGACAGCAGTTTGAAGGCTCTTTTAACTTTTGGTGAAAATAAGGTTTATTAGTACACAGTTGCTGAGGGTTTACTACATATTCTAACTTAAACTGAATCACAGAGAATCTTCAAAGACAACCTAATTGAGAAAATACTCAGTTAACTGGAGAAAGTCTTGACAGAAGGTAGCACTCTTTTGATAGTCAATGGTCAGATGACAAAAAKATCAGGGAGTATTATGAAATTCAGCTATCAAAACAAACTATTAACTGCTTATTTTCTTCCCCAAAGGCTCACTTTGAGCAGAGGGAAGGTAGCTTAARTGTCCAGCTTCTGAAATACCATTGCAAAATGCACAGCTGATTAAGTTCAGGAAGGCTGGAAAACAAAGACTGCTAAGCAAAATCTATCAGGAGGCTCTTTCAGATTAACCAAGAACTCCATTAAAAAGGTTCCTTGGTTAGCAAAAAAACATTTCAAAAAAATTATTATTTGGGGAACTTCACAATCAATCATGCTGATAAATGGTTTCATTTGTCTGGAAGAGGACTCTTTCAGTACTGTGACAGGGCAAAAAGGAACAACAGCAAATTTGGCTTTGAGCCACTTGGCACAGTGTTTCAGCATATGCTGCTCTGCATCACAGTTTTAGAAGGACAGAAAGCTCTTAGAAAAGTAAGTGGACAGAATCAATCTTAAATGAGGCAGCCAAAGGCCTAAGTGCTGTTCTCATATGAAGATTTCTTCATTAAAAAAACCTGATTCTCCCCATTAGGCAGCAGTCTTTCCTAATAAATGTCTTCAGTTTTGTTCAAGTAGTCATGGAGTAATATTGAAGTGGCAGATTTCCTTACTGAGAATGTCCAAGTAAGTACTGAATTAACTGCACTTGCAGACTGGGCCACGAACTCTTGCACATAGAAGGATTCAGAATTAGCTACAACTCAGCTACACGGTCTTCACTCAGTGCAAATGATRATTGTCTTTAGAGAGCAGATATTCCTCATCTGGCAGTGTGCTCCATGGCCACTGTAGTGCTAGTGACACGGTCTTTAATGAAGCCAGGGCCACTACAAGATTCATCTGCAGTGATGAAGGTCAGCTACATCACTCTCAACATGCCTCTTACCAGCACAGGACCCAAAGGGRAAAAACTAATGGCTCATCAGTGGCACAGATGTGCCTGCAGGAAAATGTTCCTCTGGTTATTTATGGTTGGATAAAGTCATTTACAGAGTCTCAGTGGAGCCAAAGGGCCGTAACCAGTCTTTAGAATCTATTTTCTTTTTTAATCTCCACAGGAATTTCCATATACTGTAACTACATTGCATTCATGGAATATTTCCTTCAAAGAAAAAGCTGTTTCACCCAAACCTATTATTTGCAAGAGATTTCTGGAGGGGGTTTTCTACAGAATATTTCCCACTAGAAAATYAGGGTGAAAGGAAAAGTTGGGATGTGTTGTGCAATATACCCATTTAGCTGGGGCAAAAGAAAGCAGGAACTATAAAGGAGAATGAGATAAAATAAACAATTAGCCTTCAATAGTCATGAGAAATACCTGACAAAYATACAGTTTAATATTAATTTTCCTCAGGCAAAATATTCTAATGTATACAAAGGTATTTTTGAAACAATTTTCCATCAGAAGAAAGGGGGTTCTATATTTTCACTTTTGAAGAGATTGAGGACCTCAGCAYTTCCCATGTGACAAAATTCCTTTTACTGATAATTTCTACCAGAGATTGGCAAGGAGATCTCTTTGATGACTGTAAACAGAAGTTAATCAGAAGAGTAGATGAACCTTGAGATGGACAAAGCTGAGAACACAGAAAGAGAAGTCAGCATACAGATAAAGTGTAGGGTTGGGAAGCAACTGAAAAAAGATGGTTGAAGCTTAAGTGGTCTTCCTGCTAGTGGTCTTGAGTATTTTTTCTGTCTTAACCCTCCAAATTTAAKTTATTAAGAATTCTTGTTACATCTACATGCTAGTCCTAGTACATGATTTAATAATATTCTTTAAGGAATTTGCTGCTTAACTTTCTGTTATTTTTTTCCCTAGTTGAACAGTGGAAAATTATCATTCCTTAGATAGCTTTATATAATTAGGAAACTTTCTACACACAGGTGCATYAACATTGAATTACTCTATTTATCCTCATGTTACTTGTCATACACAAAACAGAGTATCACTTTTAAATTACAAAATATAAAATGTCTGTCTCAAAAGCATTTTACACAAATTTAATCAGCCCTTTTATTAAGGGGATCACCATTTCCATCAGCCACCACATCAAAAGGTCTATACTGAGAAATAAAATATTTCCCTAATTTCAGTATCCATTCTTCATTAGACTTCTCTAAAAAGTCAAGATAGATCCTGACACTTGTGCCATATTATATAAAGAAAGGATTTTTATACTATTTCTCAAATTCTGTTTTTTAAAACACTGCCCAAATCCTGTGTTATGTTGTTTTATTTAACTCTGCTTAACAGAAAAATGTAAACTYATCAATAAAAACATTTTGGTTTTCTACTAAAATGGTCAATCTGCTTTGTCAGAAAATAGTAAGCAGATCTATAGTCACAATGCTACCCAAAACAAAACAAAAATACAGCAAACAAAACCAACTAAACAAACAAAAAACCCCAAAAATCTTCATAAGCAGGATATACGTGTGCATAAAACAGAGGAACCAATCATCACCATTTCACATGTAGCACATATGTTCRTGACAAACACTTTTATTCTCTACATAATATCAATAAATCCTGCAGACTATTGTTATTTTTTAAACAGTGATTAGACTACCCTATTGCAAAAATCGCAAGTAATTTWAAATTAATTTTGAATATTTGTGTGCAGTTATGAAATTTATGTTTGCATTTTAACTTATTATTTACTTATGCATTCAAAAATAAATTATGAAAGCTTTTTAATTGCTAATGATGACAAGAAAAAGTTAAAAAAAAGTCAAATCTGGTTCTCCTCCATCAATAAAAACAGTAAAGAAATTTCTAAATGATTAAAACATTACCCTTAAATGATACTTTTCAGAAAAATGCATATTCGTACTAGCAAATGAATTCTTCATTTTATGTCAAATATGGCTTTTTTTAACCAAATTTGAAAACTACTGTGGTAAATGACAGAATTTGCAGAACCATTAAATAAATGGACAGAAGAAACATGTTGAGCATGATAAAGAATAAGAGAGTTTTTTGTAATCATTCTTTGTGCAAATTAAATRTTATCATATGGACTGCTACTTCAATAAAATAAACATTCACTGGCCTACATTTAAATGCAGATTTGAAAATCATAATGCAAAGTATAAAATGTYAATTAATATTTGGGGGTACTTTTTTGAAGCTTGCACAATGTTACAATTGCTCAGCACATGACCTTTTGACATACAGGCAGGATAGGCTCCTCAAATGCATAAAACATGAATGCACTTGTTTCGAGTAGGATACATATTTATACAGGAAGATGAAGACTCAAAATAAAAACTATGCCTGTTCACCTATAACTATTTTAGCTCTTTCCCAAAATGCATTATTAAGCGAAACAATCCAACTACTGATGAACAGCTGTGAGCTTCACAAATCTTCTCTGGACTTACAAACTGGACACAAAATATTGCCTATATTGCTTCTAAAAAATGCAGGGGAGTGCAATTTTAACTTAACAACATGGCTTTTCTGTAAGCACACTAAAGCATTCTTTAGTCACAGAATAACCTTCAATGAAAACAATAAGCATTACGAATTTAAATAGCTTCCAGGACTGGGGACACAGAATTTACTAGAGGGTACCAACAGTCTCAATTTGGCAAGGCCAGAGTGCTTTTCTGAATAAGGATTTCAAGATATGCATAAAGTTAACTGTAAAATATTTTACCAAGTACGGCCCATAGTGACAAATTAAGTGAAAATCAAGAATGCTTCTAATCTTTCAAAAGCACTTTTAGCTTAAAATTAATTAAACTTCTTTCACAACATTAATGGCACAGACTTTTACATTTTATTTCTTCCCTTGCAATCTGTTCAGCCACTCAATAGATTACGATTTTAATATTTGGTTCATGTCTTGTAAATTGATCTATGAAAAATCAAGTGTTCAAGAGATCAGTTGCAGCCTAAGCAAAAATCAGATATTAGCTCCTGAAAAACATTAGGTGGGRTTTTCTACAATACAAGTTATAATCTGCAGTTATATTGAATTCATTTTAAGAAATATATTGATAAAATACTTGCACTTTTCAAGTTTCCCTGGACACTTTTTAGTGCCTTGTCCACAAAGTCCTTTATCCTTATTTAGAATGAATATGGATTTTGACACACATTCACAGATGGCTACCTATAAAATTTTAGCATGTTTTGGACATAACTGGAAAAAGTTATTCTCAGAAGCATTTGCAATATTAGGTGGATGCTACTTGAGAAGTGCGCTTGTAAAAAGGTGAAAAGACTAGCCCCTGTCACCATGGATGTGTTGGTGTCTCCATTACCCAGATCAAATTTAGCTATAGTTGGCATAAAGAGGAAGGGTGATTCACCTTGGGTCAAAGATTCAGTGCTCAGTAAAATTTTCAGTGACCTTATCTATTGCTGTCACTTTTCACTGTAGGGATCAATTTAACTTTACAGCATCCAAAGCATCTTTTGTTCCTTTTTGCTGCCACAGCACAACTCAACTTGATTCTTTAATTGAGTGCTCTTAGGTCCCCAGTGGGCACTTAAGACTCTCAGGGTAATTGTGTAATAGAATACACAGTCTGACTGACTGAAACCTACTGGCTTTCTTTTTTGTTCTGGCACTCCAGAACAAAAACAAATCAAAACAAAACAAATCCCCAGCATACAAAAACCTCCTTTACCCTTCTACTCTCCAAAGCATGATCATAAAATACTTAGGGTTTTTTTTTTAAGATGAAAAAAAGTGATAGGAAGGATAAATGTGAATTATGTGAATATCTAAGGAATGTTAACAAAATTCAGAAAAAAAATTGGCCACAAGCATTCAGTAAAAAATTGGATTCATTGCATGCAGAGTAAAGACTGATTTAAATTCACTCATAAAAGCAGCATTAAGGCGAAATGTAGACCTTCAGACAAGAAATTCTGATGTAAGATTAAATGCTATACAAGGTTATACCATACAAAGTCTCAGTTTTTAATATAAGTTTTTCTTTAGCTCACCTGGTAAATCTGGCAAACAGAATTATCTATGCAGGCCATCTACTCATCTCAAAGTTAAACAGAATAAGTATTTAAATCACTTCTTCATCATATGCTCTTCTTAACAGTTATTTCCTATTTATTATTTTTATTGCATACAGGTGGTGCACAACACCAAATTGAATGTTTTCTATAAAAACAATTATAGATACTGCACTTAATAACACTGTCATCCACCTTGTTTGCAACCTAAAAAGTCAGATTTCCAGGGGAAGCTGAAGGAGAGATAATGGACCCTTTAGCTCTAAAAAAATGCTACATAGGAGTCCTTGCTATTTTGGCTTTGAAATTAGTTAAGGGAGGAGGCTTAACACTAATAAATTGTTCAGTAAAATGTGTACAATTAAATGCTGTTTACAGTATTTTAAACATTGATTTTCAAGCTTTCTTTTAAGAAGGTGTAGTCACAGAAAAACAGGGTTAGCAAACTATGTCATCATATGAGCCTTCAATGCTTTAAAATTATARCCTTCAAATGGAGGCAGTAGCTCAAAATAAGACAGTATGATGTTTTATCTGATTTGATTTCAAATCTCAAGGTCTGTATGTTCTCATGCTGCACCCAGAAATTTTGCAAACATGAATTTATATCCCATATTCAGTGAGGMTGCTCAAGCATTTAACTACATATTTATATGGGTTTTGAGGGAAGCATATAAATCATCCATCTACTGGTAGGTGACAGGAAAAGTAAAGAAAATACTGACTGGTTTAGTATAGATATATATATATATAATTTGCTTACTTTTTTCACCTCAACTCCCAGTTCAGAGACTTAAACCAATTCAATTCAATTACCTACGTGGGTATGGAAGGTGTGTTACAGAGACAACTGGTCTCTGAATCAGCAGGTTACACATCATCRCACTGCAAACTAGATGAGTTTTCAAAATTAAGGCATTTCTCTCTTACTCTAACAAGAGTAATTCATGTACTGATTGTGGTATTTTAAAGTACACAGTCTTATCTTTAAGTATCTAATTACAGCATATGTTTTGAGATAAACCTGAAAGTATAAATAATGGGCTATTTCCATCTAAATGTCTGGCTCTTCTGTTAGGGACTGAGAACAATCTCTCCTTACAGCAATTAATCTGGTGAAATCCTGTTGTTAAAGAGCTAGATGACCAAGACCACTTAAACTGTTCCTAATCTTATGGGTGGAATTACAAGCAAAATARTGAATTTTCAATACTGATTACAGAGTGTGTATTTCAATACTGATTATTGAGAGAGTTAGAAAATTATAATGCATCTTGTCAACTTCAAATCATTACAG
Source organism: Alauda arvensis (assembly GCA_902810485.1). Lineage (NCBI taxonomy): Eukaryota > Metazoa > Chordata > Aves > Passeriformes > Alaudidae > Alauda > Alauda arvensis. The sequence continues at coordinate 2,396,434 of CADDXX010000060.1, forward strand.
CCCTGTATGAATCTTTTGAAATATAAGAAACACACAAATCTTTCTTACATGTATGCTACTTGAATAACACTGGAAATAATATAATTTGATGCATACATGTAAATTCACACACTTGTAAATACAGATTGGTCAATTCCATCATTTAAAAGAAAAACTTCATGGCTTTTGCCTTGTTTATTTTCTAAGATGCTTTAAATAAGGAAAATTTTATAAGAGCAATATTGTGGCTCTAATGGTATATCCAATATTCCGCAGAAGACAAGTTTACATGCAACATATATCAAAAATAGCAGTTTAATAAATTCAAGAGGGACCTWGATCAGAAAGCAAGTAAGGAATATAAATGCCACTGCTAAGGAAACAAAATCTGCTTGGTACTAAATTTATTTCATSCCAACAAAAGAAATTCAGTAAAACTTCAGAAAGACAAACAAAAAAGGAATAACAACCCACAGATTTTAAAATGTGTAAAAGAGTTCTGTCTTTTCAGAATATAAAAAGAGCAGCCTCTGAATCCTTTCCTGGAATTCAGAAATTGCATTCTTCCCCTCCAACTGCACTGCAGAGAGGGCAATACAACCCCATAGCCCACTAAATACAATATTGCTAAGAAYAGGCCATAAGTTTTGTATAGATGTTGCAAGGACTCAGAAATGAGCTTTGCCAGGATTTATTTGTTCTTTTCTTGACCTGCCTGGAACTTTGCTTTAGCTTGTTTAGCTATAATAGCCTGACTAGGTGGCTGTGACTAGTTTGTTTTATATTTGTATCTCTCGGTATTCTATAACTGAATTCCTGTACATACACTTGCAACTGGTTGTTCTGTGTAGAACAAAATATTARCGGCTCTAACATAATGGTGTAAAGAAGAGAAATAGAGGCTTGGTATGGCAGTGGAGGCTTTAAAAGTAAGTTGAAAATATGTGTGTAATATAAAGGCATGGAATAGTGAGAGAAGTCACCCAGGGGTGGCTCTAGAGAGCGTAAACCAGTAAACTMAGCGATGGACAATTAAAGGAAAGCAGGGTAATAAGGAGGAAAGCAAGAAGTATCYAGTATATGCAACACATTTTCTATGTAGTAAATTCAGCTTTAWCATGGACCTACAGACCTGCAAAGAAATGGCAAAGTTTGCAAACTTCAAACGTTAAAAGAACATAGAAATGACCCTAAGCAGCTCCTGCAGTCAGGGTGAGGCAATTACCATTAACATCATATTGCTCTTGTCAATTGATTCAGGATGCTGAAAACTTGCATGTCCAACTGCAGATATCAACTGCAAGAAGCCAAGAAGCAGTGGAAGGGTGAATATAAATGGAAGGAAAAGGGTAGATAAAAAGAAGTCCATATTTAATAATTTTACTTTATTACTATTACTGATTCTTCCAAAATATAGGATTTTTCATTTGTTTTTTTTTCTTTATTTTTCTGTCACAAATTTGAAGCAATGGATTTTTTTAAATAACTATTTAAGATTTCAATTACACAAACAAAAAATATTGGCTAGGATTTGTTTACTTTTTTCCCTTAGGAAAACAGAAACTTAAGTTGAGATCCCTGCAAAATGGTACTGAAAGATTTTTTAGTATCTCAACACAAGGAAATAGCCTTCTRGTTCAGTCAAAGACATGCAACCTGGTGTTCATTTGGAACAGTTTCCCCCACAATCTTCCACATACAGTTTTTTATTCTACATACCCTTCTTTCCTGTTTGCATGTTCCAACCTTTGCATTTAAAAAGAATCCACAGGGGTGTATATATTTGTTCAGACATTTGAAAAAAAAGGTATTTATGCTTTGCTGTCTACTTTTAGGATATTTAATCTTAACAGAATACTATTGGAATAACATTTTTAATTTCAGTTTCAAGTAAAAGGGAATGGAAGAAACACTTGATATAATGCATTTATTTCTATAACAACCTTCTCTGACAAGACCTCATTATACTTCAGGCTATCATCTGGAGCATCTGTTCACATATCACTTAAGCTGYGAAGAGGGCAATGCATCAGCACAAAGCACATGCTAAAACACCAGAGTGATACTAGGATCATCCCTTCTCAAGTGAAAATAAATACCCTTAGCCAAATTTTGCATATGTCCCTTCAAAAAACAAAAAACAGAAAACAAAACAAAGCAAAACAAAACAAAACAAAAC
>CADDXX010000060.1:2398612-2466423 GCA_902810485.1 Alauda arvensis
ACCAGAACATATGGGCAGCTACCTGCAAAAAAAGTATCATGTAAGTAAAAACATTAGAAGAGACTACACATAATATGGTTTCCCCATGGAAATACTTCTGAAGGCCAAGCAGCCTATAGGCAAAGTATAAGTTGAAGCTATTCTAGCACCAGATAACAAATTTCAGAGCTGAAGGCATCTGTAAAGCTACTCATTTTCACTTTTTTGCACACATATTACAGCTACTTCAAGCAGATCTCGAAATCTGAGAGGCTATGGGGTTTGATTGAAACAAGTGCTATTTCCTTACTAACTGTGCTAGTTCAGCAAAATGGTAAAGCTGARCTGAATTATCATGCAAATCTGTGAGAGGCTTTAAAATACTAGCTGCAGAATGAACACATATTTTATACTTATTCATAAAGCAATGAGACTAAAAATCTGAATCTTCCTTATGTCTGCTGGACTTTACAATACAGAGCAAGAATTCCAATATTAAAAATTTAATAAAACCCCCCAAATCTAGTATGAGGTACAATCATAACCATTTGGAATTGGCTGTCATTCATATCACCTTATTATAATGTGCAGAGAGCACACATTTCCTGATAGAGCCATTAKTTATGCTTATGTTCCAGTACAAGACACATGCACAGCATGCTTCACTAAAAGGTAGCATGTAAGAGAAACAGGCACACTGTTTGCATCAGAATTCTAGCTGYAGAGGACCTTAAAAATATCCACAATTGCACTTCCAGCTTCATGTTCAGTTTTCAATCTCTTATAAACCGAAACACCTCAATATTAACATGAAATTGGCCACCATTCTGAAACCCATTGACCACCTTTTCTTACAAAAGAATAAATGTGGTTGAAGCTACACAARCACATTCAGGTGTTGTCCCAAAACAGACTACTACATGCAGCCAGCAAGCTCCAAAAAAGCTTTCAAAATGTGCAAAAAAGGTAATAAGCACCCTTAGCTTTCTAAATCTCAGAGAGCATCCAGGCACAACTCCAGAGACAAGATATCCTTGTTGAAGATACTGCTTCAGAAAACAATTTAGAGGGGGAGCTTAATGTGTCYTCTTTCTGAAGCAGATCCACAGAATTCCTTCTTCACTAACAGTACAAAGAGATAAACCTTCCTTGACTTCACTTCCTGGAAACTACATTTTGTCTGAACAAGCTCTTCTTCAGTAGGAAAATAAGCCCAGAAGTTTCCAGATAAGCATCTTCCATTGCTGCAAATAGTTGGTCCAAAAGTCGTGACTGACCAGAAGGCACTAGGGTTACAGGCCAGCGTTTCAAAGGTTGTGCTTGCATACTCAGGTGCTGAGCAGGCTGGAAACAATGAGGCTGCATACATCTGGTCTCTATCARCCCCAAACTCCTTAGTCTACTGTTTGTCCCATCTGCTGTATGTCTCACTGAATACTCAAAATCAAGAGTCAAAATAGTTCAACAGAGGAAGAGAGAAAGAGTACCCAAAAAGTTTTAACGGTAAGAAAAAAATTAAAATAAGAACAGTTAAGGGATCAGTTAACAATTTTTCTGATCAAAATTATGGCMAACTTCTTATTTTGGTTTCAGGAAATTCAATTAAAATGTGGTGAGATTTGATGTAGATGAATTGTCATCTACAGGAGGACTCAGTACTTCAGTAAGCCTAAGGACAAAAAGCCTAAGGACATCTATGTATTGTATTTCCTGGTAAGTTTATTATATGAGTAAGGAAAAAAAAAAAGGAAAAAGAAAATGGCTCAGAAAAGTGCAATTCTCCAAAACGTATGGAGAACTCTATTCTTTCTAACTAGTGACTTATTTTCAATGTCTGAAATGTCTTCAGTTCATAATTTATTTTAGGGATTAGARATTTCTAAAAGTTCAAATGAGTCCCAGTTGTCATGTTATTCCAATGTGATGACATTGTTATGTGTAATATATCATCAAACTGACAATTTTGTAGTACAAAGGGGAATGAAGGATAATGGATTACAATGAAGGACCTTGAAAAGGTAGGTTTCAGATTTTAACGATTTCAGTTGAGAAAGAAATCCTTTCTCAGRGTTGTTCATCTTGTTATTCTATTTTTCTCCTTCATTTAGACTTAAAATGTTGGTAACAATCTAATCACTATGAAATGTTTCCAACAACTGTATTTTCAATAGTGGCCTTGCTTCAAAGCTTTCTATATTGCTGCCAATAGCCTGGCAGTCTCTGAAAATTACAGACATTAAAAATGGTCATTCCCTATATATATAATGTTCTGGCCTTTGTCCATTTTTTTWAATACTAAATTAACAAAATCCAATAAATGATTTTTCCTCAGGCTCAAGACATTCTTTCTCCTTAGAATTTATGTGACATGAGTATGCATGATTAAAAAGACAGTAAAATACATTTTACCAATTGTGGCATGTACCCAGAATCATAACAGAATGTTGGAAATACATGCATTTTCTAAATACCTAGTGATAATGTCTCTCCTTTGATTTTATACAAACACAGGCATATATCTCTAATAAAAGTAGAACTGCTACAAAAAGGAAGGAAGGATAGACTGAAAAATAGCCCATAGTCTTGTACCAGCTTCCAGCTGCAATTAGAGCTGGAGCTTCTAACAGACTTTCCCACATATCAAATGCATATTCTGGCAATTCTGAGTTAGTTGCTCAACTTTTCAATCTGAAAACTCTCAATCTGAAATGGTCATAAAGGAGAAGTTGATTCTTATTTTTAAACATGTCTTTATAATTTTGCATATTGGGAAAAATACTTGTCGGCAAACTGGGACATCTCTCAAAGCACTGAACCATCCATAGAATAGTGTTACTGGTAGAGCTCCACCCAGTTCAAGAAAAATGTGCTCACTCAATGTAGCTTAGGACACSAGACTGAGAATGCATCCCAAGTGCTTCCCCTTACCATAATTCCATGTGATTTGAAGTCATTGTTCCTCAGTGACCAGTATTGGGACCAATGCTGTTTAAATCTTTTTCAGCTTCACAGAGAGTGGGATTGAGCACAAGTTTGCTGATGACACCAAGGTGTGAGGTCTGTTTGACATGCTGAAGGGAAGGGATGCCATCCAGATGGACCTTGACAGCCTTCAGAGGTGGGCCCATGTGAACTTCATGAAGTTGAACAAAGCAAAGGTGCTGCATCTGGGCTGGAGCAATTCCAAGCTCAAATACAGTCTGGGCAGAGAATGGATTGAGAGAAGCCCAGACAAGATGGACCTGTGGGTATTTGTTGATGAGAGGCTCAGTATGAACTGGCAATGTGTTTTCAGCCCAGAAAGCCAGTCATGTCCTGGGCTGCATCAAAAGTAGCATGGCTAGCATGGTGAGGGAGGTGTTCTTCTCCCTCTCCTTTTCTCTCCTGAGRCYRCACTTGGAGTGCTGCATCCAGCTCTGGGTTCCCCAGCTTAAGAAGGATGTGAACCTGCTGAAATGAGATCATAGGAGAACTACAAAAGAGGGCTGGAGCCCCTCATCTGTGAGAACAGGCTGAGGGAGTTGGAGTTGTTCAGCCTGGAGAAGAGCAGGCTCCAAGGAGACCTTATATCCCATTCCACTGCCTTAAGGGGACCTACAAGAAGGCTGGAAGGACTTGTCACCAAGACATATAGTGATAAGACAAGGGGCAATGTTTTTAAACTAAAAGAGGGYAGGTTTAGATAGATATTAGAAAGAAATACTTTACTGTGAGGGTACTGGAATGGATTCCCTAGAGAAGCTGTGAATGCCCCATTCCTGAAAGTGTTCAAGGCCTTGTTGGATGGGAATTTGAGACACCTGGTCTAGTGGAAACTCTCCTTGACCATGGAGAGGGTTTGAAAGGAGATGATCTTTARGCTCCCTTCCAAGCCAAAGTGTTCTATGATTCTATGATTAAAGATTTTTCATGTCCAAATTCTAATGGCTGCAAAAAGCCTGAAAAACTAAATGCATCTCTGAAATGCCACTTGTATTGCCTGTAGGTGGCAAGATTTTGAGCTACATGAGGGCTACAGGGATGGCTGCTTTTACAGGAGATCAGGAAGAATTTTGAACCAGACTCAGGTGGTTTCAGCCTTCTCCACAACAGACCCACAACAGGACAAAGTGGAGGTTGTTGGCCATTTGTGCCTTTCCCCTGGCATAGCATATTTAAAGAGAGAGGAGAAAAGAGAAAGTGTAAGAAACAATCCTGCAAGTAACAAGGTGTGCCAAAGAGGGTGAGGACATGCTCCAGGTGATGTGCCAGACATTCCCTTGTAACTCTTGCTGGAGCAATTTATTTTCCTGCAGCCCATGTAATTGATCATATTGAAATAAATATCCATCTTACAGYCCTCAAAGGACTCCACTCTGGAATATGGTAGCCTATTTCCTTTTAATATTAAGATATAAAAGAATGTATATTTTGTGAGCATATTTTCAGATTCCCAGATCTACTATTTATTAGTCATAATGCATCACAATGGTCAAGATTGCTTTCTAATGCAAGATTCATGATGGTTTTCAGTTAAATTATTGTATTTCCTGGAGTTCTGAATGATATATAGTATTCCTGATATTCTGAAAGATATATAGTACAAGTTTAGGAATATTTACTTGCTATCAAATATCATACTCTAATTTAAAAATTTATATATTAGGAGATTAGAGGATTGGACTCAAATCAAAAGGAAGAGATAGCACTACCGTGATGTCTTTTATGAAGAATTACCCTTAGATTTTTCACATTCTTTCCTTAGTTAAAKAACAAATTATTTCTGCACATAGATGTACAAGATGTGAGAAAGTATAAATACATAAGATAAATGCTTMAGTGTTTATATGTATTTAAAATATGCACACATGTCTAGCCCTTGAGACAGCATGCTGTGCATCTGGATTTCAGATTGCAGCAAACATTTTTGATTATTGGCATTCACAAAGCTATATTTGGCAGTACATTTTAACTTCTTATCATTAAGTGAGGCTCAGGTGAGATTATTCTGAATGCTAAGACACCATTGGAGAATGTTAGCTCTCTGACAATAAAGGGATTGACTTTTGATTTGCAGTGCCACGTCATTCACTCTTGTCCCTTCTTAGCTAATGGAGCATACTGGGGAGCTCAAGACTGTTGTGCATTTGTCCACCCAACTCTGCTAATTCCTGTCACTAAACACCACTCTACCAGGTCCAAACTAGCAGAACCTATTCAGACTCAGAAGATTGCTTTGTTGGCATACAGGTGTCTTGTTTCTCTCTCTTTTAGTCTGCCTCATACCTCCACCAAAAAAACTTAACCAATAGCTACTCATTTGATTTTTGTCAACAACTGACACATTTCTTGAAGCAAAAAARCATATTACAGTCTTTACCAACTTTCTACTGCCCTTTCACCACTACAGTGTAAGTATTTGAAGGCAACAAAACTGTGTAGAAAATGTTAACTCTTTAGCAGTTGGGTACCGCTTATCAATTTAAGTCTATGCCACCACAAAAAAAGATGGACAYTTGCCAAGAACTCAATATATCTTAGCAAGAATGTGCTTTGAAGGGTATGATTGCATATCACTTTATCATAAGTGAAAAAAAGGAAGGAACTGGATTTCCATTTCTCAAAGTTTTAGTTGTCAATAGCACAACACTATTTCCACAGAAAGAAAAATATAACCACCTCTTTTTTATAGTCACATGAATAAATCATGCCAAAGATTRACATGCTTACAGAAGTGTGTGGTTTCTTCTTTTTTGTGTTATTTTGGCAGCTATGCACAATTGTCCTGATGTGAAAATTTGATCAGGACAGAAGGAATGTGATTAGAGTGAGACAGAAAGGGAGAAAATAACTGAAAARAAAGAAATAAAAGGCCTATCAAAATACAGAAAGAACGCAAATAGGGAAAATGGGGGGATGATGGTGTAAAGAGTCTGAAGGAGACAAAGGTATGGAACTGAATTAAACAACAAATCAACATAAAAGAATTAATGCCCAGATATAAACTTTGAAAGTCTCCTGGAATTGATGGCTCCCATCTCTGTTATAGCCACCATACTCTGCTCATATCAGTTGAATTGCTATGTATTGTAGCAATTGTGTTTTGTTTCTTTCTTGTCTGATTTAATGGTTTGGGAGTTCTTTTTCCTCTTTTTTCCACCATGACCAAAAAGACAGGGTAACTGTTTTGGTGTTCTTGGTATTTCATACAGGGGAAGYAAATTGAGCTTTGAAGCAGTGCAACAGTATTGGTTCAATCCCATTCTCAATAACAGTTCAATCACAATCACAGCCCTTTTTTCCTCAAAACATCTTAGTGATTTCCCAACCCAGTATTAGCAGGGCCAGATGAGACCAGATGCAACAATATCTASGGTACTGCAGCTGCTTGTGACAAACCTTTTTTTGGCTACACACTCTCCCTCTCTTGTTGGTGGCTTGAAGAAATATTTTCTTGTATATACATATGGCTGTGCAAGTGCAAGGATTCCATTCAATCTGTTTTAGACATGGAATTTCGAGATACAGAGAGGCCCAGCCCTGAGAGTACTTACAACATTCCTGCTATTATGTATCCCATTATATCTGATCCTGTTTAGCAATAGTTTACCATGGAGTAAAACTAAATGGTTCTGTTCTAAATAAAATTGCATTAATGAAAAGATGTTCCTGAAKTCATGAAGAAAATTTGGTAAATAAGCAATACACCAAGAAAAYAAGCAAGCAACTTAGTTGCTTAATTAATAAAATAAAATCTATTTCATGAGATTGATARTATTTTCCCACTGCAGTATAATTTGAAGTAACTAGGAGATTTTAATTTAATATAATGTGCTACAATAACTATACTGTTCTGATTAAAACCAAACAGGGACCAAATTATGAATGTATTAATAATAATGCTCTCTTCATGAAATCCTACAGTATTTTTTTAGTTCCCTGAGGATGTCCCAGAAAACATCAGAACTCCCTAGTTATCCAATGATGTGTAGAGATGATACATTCTGTGTAATTTTTTTTAGCAAATTAGTACTTACTAAAAATGATATGAATGAAACAAAGAATTAGAATTTAGGCAAATAGTACTCATTAAATTGGATTCAAAAGRGGAAGATGCCAGGGAGGAAATAACCCGAGGATATGTTTTCTGTCATTATTTTCAGCCATTCAACACATATTTTCTGGATCAGTGAAAATGGACAACACCTTTTCACAGATGCATGTGAATTTCCTGTTCTCTCTCAAGCTTGTAGTGTACTTTTGCAGGAAGACAGCATGATTGATCAACTGTTTCCCATGCATGGCATTTAGTTACTGATATTTTCTCAACTGAGAAGGAAAACAAAGTGAGACTGGCTTGGTTTAGCAGCTTTGCACTGGCTATTCATTACTGACTAACATCATTACCAGGGAATAAAAGGTAAATTCAGGGAATGGAAAGTGCCACCCAAACATGTGAGGTGCTGAAAACTCCAATTCCTTCCCTTGGCTCCTGAGCCAGGAAGAGTGCCAAAAGAGAACAAAGCAAGGTCAGCAATTAAATGAAGCATCCATGCAAGCTCTTGAGAGGTAGCATAATATAAGGGACAGTTGCAGTCTCACCAATTAAAGRTACCTTGAGGTCATACTTACGAAACCATACAAAATGGGCTGAAAGACTAATGACTCAGATCAGCATAACCAAACTTGGATTTTAAAATGGTTGTCTTTACTGCTGTGACAGCTGCTTTATAGACTATTGCATTGTTAAATGGATCAGTATTCCTTTGATGCTGTGGAAAAACTGAGATACACTCATAATCAGAGACYGACTAAGAAGACATTAAATACAGAACTCATTTAGATAACTGCACTCTTTCTTYGAGGACTTCACTGTGAGCTGGTTAACTTCCAGTCCAATAAGTGAATCTAATTACCTGTTACTTTTCTGTGTGTTATTCCCTGCTATGGGCATAAAAGAGAATAGAGAATGTTGATGCAGCAAATCCGTTGCTTTCTCCACAACATGAACAATCAGAAAACAGTCAAATGCCTAGGGAAAAGGGAATAGGGAGAGGAAATCTTTTAATCAAAGGGAAAACCCTTTATAAGACCAGTCATTCTTTCAAAGAAACAAGCTCAAAGAGGTGCTGCAGGCAGGGAAAAAAATAAATTGTTCTCAGTATTCAMAACTGTTCTCAGTATCTACTGGAACATGCAGAAGAAGCAGGCTTAAATTGCTATCCAGAAGTTTTAGGACAGGCACTAATCCCTTGAACAAATAGCTGGTAGAAGGTGGGCTAACAACCTATGGGAATTAGAAGCCAGTTTTCATAAAGCAAGGACTGAAAGCCCATGGAGTTCTGCAGTAAAGAATATTTATAAAGTGATGATAAAAATCTGGCAAATAGAGGGAGGATAGACCTTATATTCCATTATTCAGAGTCATAAAAATAAAGTTTGAAGTTGAAGAGCTCTAGAAAAGCTTTTCAAGAATGGGCAATAARAAGACAGATTAAATTCAACAATCACTGTCTATTTTAAAAGCATTAATATGTGCAAACTGATTCAGATGCTCCACCCAAACCTTTTTTTTCTCTTTAGCCCATGCTGCMCCACCATAAGACTAATGTTCTCTGCCAAAAAGTAAGTACTTCTRGTAAACATGGATAAAGAGATGATCCTTTAAAAAAAAGAGTTTTCTTTGCTGACACACTCAGATTGAAATACTAACCTCTTTCCTGCTATGAATGCAGCCCAAAGCCTTGTTCAGACCACTGYCTCTGTAGACAGAGTGACTTCATTTTCATATAATTCTCTCCTTTACTTGCTAGGGCTGAGGGAAGCAAATATGGCTTATGGGAAGGGCATATGATTTATGCATATGCCCTAAAGTATTAGAGAGGATGCTCAGAAAGGAGAAGAAATATTGCAAAATAAGAACAAGAAATGTATGTGAACGTGAAAGTGTAACTGATTTTCAAAACTGCCTAGTGTTTCAGTTGGAAATACACTGTCTAATTGCATATAAAGATTTAAGTTTGGAACTATTACCTTTTAAATAACTTTTTTTAAACACATCTTGATTTAGGCTTTAGGCAGCAAGAATTTGAAGCATTCTGATTTCAATGGTTTGATTTAGGAGGAAACAGTTGCAGTGAATTATTAAAATTTACTGTAAGCACTTGAATAAATTAATATAGATTTGTTTTGATAGCAGCAGTTGAATTTTGGCAAGGACTATAAGGATATGCTGATTTGTTTTTATAAGAGCTGATGCTGATTCATTTGAGATCTTCACAAGCCCTTTTATATAATCTTTCTTGAGTATTATATTTTTTTCCTCCAATGAAGCATAGTTTATTTTAACTATGAATGGATGATGCAATCTCATAAGAACATATTCCATATGAAGCTGGACCTTGAGGTCTTYTTCCTTAATGCATTTTTGCACTTTTAACATTATGTCCATGTCTGCTGGGTTCGCTTTTTCTTTTAGGACAGAAAGGACAATTGATGGTTGTGATGGTGCATGCTCCCCCAAGTCCTTTCCTTGTTCTGCACTAAGATTTCAGAAATGCTCATTAGGCCTTGGCTTTGACAAATAGCACCTGGCCTAAGGTCCTCTTGAGCCTCTCAGAAACCCTGTCAGCTCCCAGGAACTAGTGCTGTCTAATGAGCTCTTGTGTTTTTTAACAAACAGCTTTGGTAGCTTAAATTTCTTGCTGAAAAACAACCCAAGTGGAACAGCATTCTTGTTACTGAAYTTTCAAAGAAAGTTAGAGACCCAAATTGCTGCCAGCATGGAAAATTACTCYGACTGAATCCAGTGTGCTTGCAACCATATGAACAGCAATTCTAGGTGAGATGCTCTGAGTTCTCCTGGACCCCAGTGGGCTGTGACCAGCAACCTCCCTCCCAGTGGGGCCTCTCAGAGATAGYGAACTCTCAAATTTGCTGTACTTGGAGGACTGAACAATGATGACAGAGCCAGAGCTGATATCCTCACTCCTTGAGGCTCTACTTTTTGCGCATTGTGAAGATGCAAAGATGTGAGTACTTCACTGAACTTGAGGGGAAATTTTCACAGGTTTATGTCTCATGCATGCTCCTTTAGGCCTGTACTTGCGTAGCTGTGAATAAACAATAAGAAATGCATTATTAACATTGTTCTCTTTGATTTGTAAGTAACTTAGATTCCTTAGTAAGATAGGCCTATAAACGAGTTACTCTTGTGCTTATAACAAATTCTATATAATATTTTGTTAAATGATTGAAAATAGGCTATAAATTTGGTATTTGTTAAGTTGAAGTGCTATTAAAACCTTTAGGCYTAAACCATTGGTCAAGTTCAGKGCTAAGTTTGGCAACTTAGCTTGTGACTGAACTTTGTTATTCAATGGGAGTGTCTCTTTTATTCCTTTTTATCCTTACCCTTTTCCATCCTCCCCCTTTTTACATCCCTAGATTCCACACAGATCATTTTTGGCTGCTTTTAGTTTTAGATTGATTGATTTTTCTCTGTGTGCTTTTACTAKCTAGTAAGTTGTAGAGGGAACTTTTACAACAGATCTTGTCACTCTTTCCCTTTAATACTGTACCTGGTTTTGCTGATATATTTTCCTGGTCATTTGAACAACCTAAGACACTCATTTGCAGCAAATGGTCAGAGAGATGATTAGTTCCACTCTAGTGTAAATGAATAAATGCTGGAAATATTACAAAGAAAGACAATCCTCAAAATTGTGATGATTTTATCCAACACCAGAATTCAGATAAGGCAATATTATTTTRGAATGGAATTTCTTCTACCAGAAACATATGACTACTGTCTTTGGAAACACCAAGTGCTTTTCAAAAAATCAGTTGCTAATAGCATGGGGCATGTTATAAGAGACATGAAAACCTAAGAAAAATCATTACTTCACGACTTGAGCTTTCAGCTTGAGGTGGTGAAGATGAAAGGTGTTCTTTTTCTCTAGTTATTATCAAGGAAAGGTATGGAAGACCTCATCATGAAAGATTAACACAAATGTTATCCGTTAAATGACTATTTTTCACACAGTTGCTAAGCTTTGATGTGAATTTATGCATGTGTGAGAAGACACCTTAATGAAATATGACCTGATTTTTATCTCTGGACTTTAGCAAGTCATGACACGTGCTAGAGACTGGAGGTTATGATATAGACCAGCACCAACCACGACTTTCTTTGGTGCCAAATAATTCCTACATACAAACACACCATGCACTGAACATCTGTCACAGGAGCTGAAATGATGCAAAGACACTAAGAAAGGAGATTTAAAGATATATTTGATCCAAGGGAGAATGATACTGTTGGAAAATAGCAGGCAGAGTAACAGGCATGGTGTACAGACATCACGGAAAAGAAGTGAATTTCCACTGGAAAATTATATATAAAGCATACTGTCAGTATATAATGGTGTACAGAGCTKTCCAAGCCTGAAACATTGTGATACATTTCAGAGCTAGGATTTGTCATTAGGCTTTTATTCCATACAACTGAAAGCATTAATTTAAGCACTGCTTAGAAGACATTTATTTGTCAAATTATCATTGTCATTTCAAGTGTCATTTTAACACACACAGCAGTTAAACATTTTTCTGGAAACAGTAATAATTAGGGAAAAAATGTGGGATTGGGGATGATATCATAGAATACTTWGTACTGGAAGGAATCTTTAAAGATCACCCAGTCCCCATATAATGAGCAAGGACTTCTTCAAGTAGATCAGGCTTCTCAGAACCTCACCCAGCTAAATCTTGAATGTTTCCATGGATGGGACACCCACAGGTTCATGGACAACCTCTTCCAGTGTTTCATCATCATTATGATAAAAAATTTCAAGTATATTCATATTTATTTGTTATAATTAAGACTTCAATGTCTTTGTGTTTTGAAAAACTAGAAGACCTAGTCTCCTTTAACTGCATAGTGCAATGTTAGTGTGAATTAACTTATCCTGCATTTTTACTAGAGTCCTTCCCCAATCTTCTCCATCTTTACTAAAGAGAAATAATGAATAAAATTCCTAATCAAGAAAAAYGGATAACTCCAGCAATTTTGTATAGCAACATAATTTGTCAAAAACCTCACCCCTTCAGCACCAAAATKCTGCAATTATGTTTTCAACTAATTATGGCTTTTTTTAACACAATAAATCAGAATAATTCATGCTACTTTGCAGTCTTATCAGGTACACATGGATACATAAGATGACCGTTAACATTTATTTCTTTTTTCAGCTTTTCCTGTGTTCCAGCAATTTWTGTTTTTGAGACAGTTTTCTTCCTTTCCATAAGAAAAAAAGGATTCTGTCATTAGCAAGATTCTTGTGTGACCTTTAGAGCTGTGTCTCCAATTTCTTCCTAGCCTCTTGTTGGTCTATTCAGCCTGCAGTCTTTTGGGACAATGAAAAGCTACATATTTATTGAGCACAAAATAGCAAAATAAGGTGCTACTTTCAGTTGGAGTATAAATATAAGTGTAACATAATTAATAAAAATAATAAACACCAACCACTTATATAGACCATATTAAAGGCTGTAAGACTGGGCAAACTTTGACTTGTTCTATCTTCTGTGGTAGATTATTCTATATAGGAATCTCTGTAACTTATGCTTTGTCAGAGGTTCTCATATGCTTTCCCCTGGATTTATACCTTTTAGCTTTCAAAGAAAACCTATTAAAAAAACCTATATGCAAAAAGCAGAACTAACCTTCACCACAATTCCTGTTTGCCATCCTATATTCCATAAGAAAACATTATGCTTTTTCACAATAGTAAATTTTCCTTGAAAATCCTTCTTCATAAATCCATGACACTCTAAGAATTCTCCAAACTGATTGAATCATGGAGCATGAGCTGCAGGAATAAAATTACATAAGAATTCAGACATTTTGTTCATTTTTTAATTTTTTTTAAACAAACAAGAGAAAAGCAAGTGTTTAAACATTTCTAACTTAAGTTGAAATTCCAGTGTCTTCAAATGGACAAGGTATGGATAAAAACGTAAAGTCTACATGAAGATGTATAAAACCAAAAGATCTGGATCCTCTTGGGTRTCTTAATATTGCATCAAAATACCATGGAGTAAAATCAAATTATGCTCTGTTGTAGCACTGGTCAAATGAGAGTTAAAAAAAAAAAAAAAAACAACAAACCCAACAACAAAAAACACGTAATTTTTTTTTAACTTGATATAGTTAATTGCAGCTTTCCCCAAGAATACATTTTCCTAGATTTCCTTAACTGCTAYTTATTTCATGGATCAAGCAGGGTAGCAAGCTCATTTTTTTCTCACACACAATTATTCTGTTTTTCAAACCATATGTATGTTATCATACCTCTCATTTTTTCAGTTTTTCTAGTTCCTTCATTATAAATCATTACTTCGTTATTTACTTAAATTTTCTTCTTAGTTTATGCTTTAGGATGAAATTTATGTCACTTAAGTTTTCTAAACAAATACCCAATCTTATTTAATTGTCCAGTATAATTAGCCTGGAAAAGACACTTTGAAGGAGCATTCCATCCCTTGCTGAGGTGRGAATTTTCCTCAAGTTTTAATTTTATCCTCTACTTGTGACACTYTGGCTTTGGCTCCTTCTCTTCAGTCAATTTACACTAGCACAGCTGCAGTCTTACCATCACTCCTTCCCCTTGCTCCTACCTCCTCCCTTCAGCAAAGAAGTAGGTTTGAGGRAACAGATCAGTGGAGAACAAACTGTTAGGCACAGTTGCAGGGGGATTGTCACAGCCTGAGTTTTGTTTAGCTTTTAAAGCACTAATTTTTAACTGTAAATTAAGTCTAGTTCTTGAAAATCTGTCCAGGCCAGGTCTTGAAAGGACCCAATCTCTTCAGATCTTCATAAGTAATTATTCTAGGCTGCTAAGCATTCTTTTGCCATTTTTTTGARTGTTCAGTTTTAGGCAATTGTGAAATAATGTCCTGTTGGCCTTCCAAGAGTGGCTAACTCCACTTTAATCTTCTCTTGATACCTGCCTCTAGAACTGAAAACACATCCAAATTGTTAGTATTAATAACTTGCTAAAGTAGAATACCTTTCTAACTGCTTGTAAAAATAATCGTGCTCATCCATTGTTTCAGTATATAATTTGTAGCATAAATTGTAGCATGTTATTTCTTTGATATTTATAGACAAATAAGACTATCAGGGGAGTCCAACATTCTACCTTATGATGTTTTGAGTTGTCCCTATTAATGCTGCAAAATATCTGTTGCTCTATTGATTCTAAGACTTTTTAACTTCAGAGAAATACTTTTGAGGCATTTTCACASATGTGAGAACAAAGTAGCTGATATGCGCACTTAGTTTTCAATGGAATAGACTAATCTACAACATGAGGGAGACTTTACAGGTTTCTGTCTCTGCAGAGGMTTGTAATCAGAGATAAGATTGCTAACATTGGTAGGTATTAATTTCAGTGAAGAAAAGTGTTTTCTATCTTGGTGAYAAAGTCAAGATAGTCTGGTTTGCAAGAATAACAGCAA
This sequence comes from Alauda arvensis, assembly GCA_902810485.1. Taxonomy (NCBI): domain Eukaryota; kingdom Metazoa; phylum Chordata; class Aves; order Passeriformes; family Alaudidae; genus Alauda; species Alauda arvensis. The sequence goes on from CADDXX010000060.1 coordinate 2,413,091, forward strand.
TACCAGAGCAAGTAGCAGTCCCAAAAAGAAGTTAAATTTGTCTACAAATAAACCTTTATATAATAAAACTGCACTTCCCTCAACTCCCCACAATACTCTTMTCAGTCAGGACACAGATCTCGATTCCAAAAAATACAGATTCAAGAAGAACTTGAGAACATTGCCTAAACTGATGCTGACTCCTGCAAGATGTATAGCAATCAATGCTAACATCTGTGACCCAGATGTGATAGTTTTGGCTGGGGTGTAGCTAATTTTCTTCACAGTTCCTAGCATGGGGCTGCATTTTGGATTGGTGATGAACAAAATTATGATGAYGTAGAGATGTTTTTCCAATTGTTTGGAGCAATGGAATTTGTCTCCTCAAGTCACTGCTACATGTGATGCGTCCTTGCTTTCCTGGGGTTTGCTGAACACCTGCCTTCCCATGGGAAGTGGTGAAGGAATTGCTTGCTTTTCTCTGCTTGCGTGCACAGCTTGTGGTGTCTCTATTTAATTGTCTTTATCCCAGCCTGTGAGTCTTCTAGCTCTTACCCTTCTGATTCTTTACCCAACCCCACTGGTGGAGGAGTGAGAGAGCAGCTATGTGGGACTTGGTTGCTTGCTGGGGTGAGAACACGACAGTTCTTTTTGGCATCCAGTGCAGGGGCACAACATTTTGAAGATAATGTCAGATTTGTAATCTGACCTTCTCTCCAAGACTTAACTAGGGTATCTTTGTTTCTAAATACTTAAATTTTCTTTTTCTGCTACCCATGTGTGACTGACATTCATGACTTAGTCTCRTCTCAGAAGCAGATTTTGTTGGCTAATAACCTGAAATTCCTTCTTCTGTTCTATGCTATGAAAATTAAACCATTAGGACATTAATCACGTATTTGTGAATATGCAGATGTTGGCTAATATGTAAAAGTTTGAATTAATGATCTTACACTGGCTTTTGCYATCCTTAAAGAATGCTTATATAAAATTTTTTTCTACCTATGGTAGAGTTAGATTAGCAATTTAGCCCTGCATTATTGAAAAAAAAAAMCCCAACATTTGSGTCATGCCATTYTCCTTCTTTTCTGAGAATGAGAAMAGTATGTAGAAAATGAAATTATTTTCTCCTCCTTTTTATTCATTGCATTGTCTACATCATTCATAATTGTTTAAATGGTGAAGGGAATTAACATTGAATTCAGATATGTGTTAAATAGTCTGAGAATATTTCTTCTTCTGCTTAGTTTGTCTCATATGTAACCTCTGTAAAGATGAGCAAATACTTCCATCTTGCTTTCCTAATGGGTACAGAGACAGATGAAACTCAGGAATTTAATTTTGGAGTTGAATGTTGTACTGTATATGCAAACCCTTCGCAAAGAGGCTGCAGACAAAATTTAAGTAGGAAACTAAACCTACCCAGGAGCAGGTGGAGTACTATTGAAGCATATTTCTTATGCAAGATGTGGAAAATATGTAATTATGCTACAATCTCTCCTCACTTAAACATGTTTCATCAATAAACTTACACATCTTGGTATCTATCCAGAAAGAACCCCAATCAACCCTTCTGTACGAAGACGCTTTTGTGTACTGCYGCAGATGGGAGAGCATGTTCTCCACAGTCAAAACATCTCCTACAATCATAGTTTAGCTTCTGAATACAAAAATGGTAGAAGATGAATGTTGCCTCTAAGGAAGCTAGCACAAGGAAGAAAATTATCAAATCAGATGAGGTTTTTTTTCTGTCATATGCTTATGAATAGGAAAAGTGTAAAAGAAGCAGCTGTGAGTAGAAAATAAAAATAAAAAGAAGATATTTAGAACATTTTAGTYCATATTTATTTAAACAAATCTGGTAAAACCTACAGAAAGCTGAAGGTCTATTTTGAATCAGTTCTGGATAAGTATTCTAATAGCAAGGTCTTGTGTTTTTTTTAATCCATCCTGTAAACACTGTTGTGTTTGCTATTTGTGGTTTGGCTTTCCAGGTTGGACACTCACCTTTACAAATTTCTAGCTTGTGCATTTACATCCTGCTAAAGATTAGGCTGAATTCAGTGGGAACCTTTCAGTGAGTGGTGTTTCAAGGATTAGGTGTGCTGTAAACTTTTTGTGTCCAGGTCAGAGTGTCTGGCCTGAATAAATTTGAACATTAACTGCAAAATTACTTTTTGGTAACTGAAACACAGAAGTATGTATTTAAAGGAAAACAAAACAAAAGGGTCACTTTTATGGAARGGGGTGAGAATGATGTCAGATGAAATTAAAAATCCACTAAAAAGTTCAGAGCAACTGTGGCTTGATCTTGTAACCATGACAGAAGGATTCAAAGGAGTGCCAAAGAATCCCYAGGAAAAGAATCCTATAAATATTTTATTTATTTGAGAACTAATTGTTCAAAGACATTTAAGCAGAAACTGTAGTAGAGTATAAGATTAAACAATAAGTTGGTRATTATAATACTTAAAAGCACAACATCAGAGAGATTTATATATGTAAATTATAATATAATGMACTAGACTAAGATCAGCATTAGGAATTTTTTCATAAGCACAAGTGATCAAGCATGGGTGTGCAATCACCTGTGTTYGTGAAAGAAACCTGCTTTGGGGACAACTGGAATTCAATGTTGGGGGCTAGACTGAACCACAGTAGTGGGTGTAGAGATAACTGTACTGTCTCAGGAAAACAATAATATTTTTGAAAGACACTTTCTTTTCTTCACTTACCATTTTCGTATTTCTTTCAGGGAATGAGCAAAGTGAAAGAGATACTACTCCCAGACTAATATTCCTGCAGGAGCAGTCAGATGATGYTCCAACCCCCTTCTACTTGAATGCTCAAAAAACCTTCTTTTGTCTTTTAGACTGCCTAGCAAGCTGTTCCCTACATCTCCCATCCACTGCAGAAAATCTTTTTTTCTCCCAGAGCTTTCCCAGTTTGTTTACCATATATATCTGAGTTTCAGTTCTTCTTCTRCTTTGACTCTCCCAACCATAATAAAGTTACCATTTCCTCCCCCTTCAATTCTCCCACCTGTAGCAATGTATTTGCATGAGTTAAGCTATTCTTTGTACAATCCAAACTCCCTGTGATGTTATCAGAACACCTGCAGCTTTGTTACTCAAGCCTCAGGAATCCATCAAGGCCGCTGAGTGAAAAACAGGGCTACAATAAGACTAAGAGGCTTGGGAAAATGGCCATCGAGAATGCAACCTTCAGATAACAGTGGGCTCRGCATGGGAATGAATTCTGGCCAATTGGGTGCCCTGGGGGGTGCCTGCCAGCCTCATGGACAGGCTGAGGATCCAATCAAATAATGTGTGTGTGTGTCTATGCTATGCAGAAATCTATAACTGTCGCTTACTGTAAACAATAAATGGCTTCTGYGAAATCATATTGGTTTGGAGTACAGAGGTCCGTTTATTCCTGCACCCACCTACTCCTTTTTCCCCATTTCCATGTACTGCAGAACAAACTCTCTGTAACAGCCAAAGCTGCTGAGCTGTCCTTGCGTGTTCTGCCTCTACTACCTCAATTTCTGACAGAGCCCATGCCACTGCATGTCCTCCAGCAGGTACCTATTTTTTTCCTGGGCAGCTGGTGCAGCAACAGCTGGTGCGGCCCAGTCTTCTTCCAAACTTGAGCCCTGGACTCATGCTCTGAAAGACATGTCAGAAATTTCAGACAGTGGAAACAACCTGCTCAGGTGACATTTTGAGGGCAGAAGGAATTGCACACACAGAAAAAAAAGGGTGTTTTCTGATCTGCTCTCCTTTCTCTTTTATCAGTTAATTGAAGTGCTATATATACACCACCTTGCAGCAGTTTCAGGTCCCTCTTGACTCAATGTAGACATGTTGGCTATCAGTCTTTGCTCYTTACTCTTTCCTGCCACTGTTTGGCCACTGCTAAGAAAATAAAAAATAGCAGCTAGACATTTACTGCTTCTATMCCATTCTCTCCTTCTGGTAGAAGGCCATGCAAGGAGACTATTAATAATTTACTCTCTTCCACAATACTGATGCTGAACCACAGTCTGGCCTGGTACACTTGGTATYGGAGCACATCACAAAGAATTTACAACAATACATTTTAATTAATCAGTCTCTGCAATTAATGCTACACACAGCTGCACTTAGAATTATTTTTAAATCAAGTGTGCCAGTGTACCATTTTCCCCTCACTCAGTCTTTGAATTTGGCAATAAAGCTGGATGAATTTTTGCCAAGGTGATTAATTTTATCCAGACCTCTAATTATATTTGGGCAATTAAGGACAGAGATGGGGGCAGTTCAACAARTCAAGAGGATTTTATAAATAAAAATTTGTCTAGCATAATGGAAAGCAGTAACTACCAAGTAAAATTATATAAATAGAGAGCTAATGTTTGTTGAAGAAAAATAAAAACAAAAACTGACCTTTCTGCAATTATGCAGGTTATTTGCTGGATGAGAAAAATGCAGAATCTGGAACGAAACAGGAATGGGATTTCAGAATCATAAGGTCCAAGCATACAGAMCAAATTAGTAAATTTTGCTACTTCAAGAGAATTAAAACTGCACCTTGAGTCCAATACATACTGAGAGACCACACTGGTCTTKAACTTCACTTCAGATGTTTCCCACTATGTTGTTTTACCAGGATTCCAGTTACATAGTGCACTAGGCTACATTTGGTAGCAGTGATCAAGGACTTTTGATAACCACCATTTATGTCAGTGTAACAGTGAACTCTAATTCAAATTCTATTTATCTTTTTCTTAATTCTTCTATTTTTTCTACTAACAAAATATCTGTGTTGTGAAAATATAATGAGCTTACAACTAYATAAAATTTTACTTCTGTTAAGAATTAATATACAGTAAACATTTCAAGAAATCAGAGCAGAGCTCTGTACAGCCTGAGCCCTATATTCTTTAGGAAAGAAAAACCCCTCTGTAAATCAGCAGGTGTTTAGATTTACAGAGGKTGCACAATTTTACATTTGTTGTTGAAAAGATGAAACATGATAATTACCACTTGGTTTTCTTTCAAGCACTTACTTCAAACACGTAATGCTAGAATAACAATTCACTTCCTTAACTTTATTGATASAACACTACAAATGAAATGTAACATTGTCAAAATGACCTGAGAAAATATTTTAATATCTGTTTTTCTGGTGTTGTGAGTGAGRATTCTCCATATTTTACTTGAACTATTCATTTTCACCAGAAGACATTTGAAGACAAATTTAATCATTTTCTGAGTCATGTTTAAAATAACTGTGAGACTGATTTTCCATTGTCCTGAAGAGTGTATAGTCATTTCAGTGGTGCAGAATGGTCCCACTTCAGCAATCTACTTAAAGTGCATGCCTGACTAAGTGTGTGAATAGTCCCATTGATTTCAAAGGAAGTATTTATATCTTTAATGAGAGGCRCACTTGGAAAAGGCAGACTGAATCAGAGCTGGAGCAGGACTCAGTCTCTCTCCAGCTTAGATACTGGTACTTCATGCCATGCACCCACCTATTTGTGACACCTGCCCAGGCTGAGTGAAAGGGTGACCAGGCTGCTGGTTCCAGATCCCAAACACAACAGTCCAATCTACAGCTGGCTGCCAGACAGATGCAGAGCTCTTTTAGACAGACAAACACCATTACTCTAACTGGTGGTATGTGTGTGCTAACTCACCCCTATACAATATCATTGTATAAAACCTCTAAATACACAATGTTGTGCAAAGCCACTCAGCTAAATAAATGCCAAAAGGAAAGAACAATTGCAATATTTTACATGTAATTCATAACGTAACACAAGAATTATTAATAAGATGTAGAAACAACTGAAATATGACTGAGATTATATCTGTGGACCACCATTTCCRTGTTCAGAGCAGGATYATTCTGTTTTTACAGAACCAAGGTTCCTGGGAATGCTAAAGCTAAACACCATCATATACCTTAAACAGACTGAATTGTACATCAGATCAGCATGCAWTTCAAATTTGYGYGTAATCAGCTGTGTTCACTAAATTTAGGTGCTACTAAGTCTTACAAGATATACACAAAAAGCAAAGGCAAATAAAGGATTGGTAGATAAAGTCAGTTTAAAAATATTCTAACAACTGAATCTCTAATATACTAATCACATTTTACAGTTTTATTTGCTCTATAGTTTAGCTACATTTTAGTTTCTTCTTACAGGTGTTTWAATTTCATTTCATACAAAACAGAATACAGATGGAAAGAGATGTTAAAACTGTATTAAATTTATGAGTTTTGAATATTTTTAACTAACATTTAAGTAATTTTGTATTGTAATTGTAAACATTTTGGAGTTCTAGGTTCACAAATGATGTCTTATATAGAAGCTCTGTTTCTCTCTCCTCATGATGAAGTTGCACTAGTGAACACAGATCTAACAAATAGCTTTGACATTCTCAGCTCTTTTAATATTACTCTCCAYAGTCCTATCTGTCTTTCATCACTTGTTCCACCATGCAAAGACATTTTGCTACTTTTAGGTCATGACCTCAACCCCACAGAACTGAAAACAGGGAACCATAGGTTGTCTGAGGATTGTCYAGGGAAGGATCTCTGCTTCCATCTATTGGTGATCTGCTGGAAAAAGGAAGGAGGCCTTACTCATTTCCATACTTCCTCTCTTCTCAGTGGGAGTTTTCTGTACAGAAAACAGAAAATTGTCTGGGCCCATAGTTACCCTGTTACCCACACCTGTGCCACAGAAAAGTGAAGTGAGACCTTCTGAATGAGCTGGTAGYGTTCTCCAGCTGCTGTATCCTAGATCTATCAACCTTATTGCCAGGCAGAAAATRTCAATCAAAGAACAAGTCCCATGGCACAGTCCAGTCTCTAGTATTGCTGAAGGACACCAGGCAGCCTCCCTCGGACCAAAATCACAAGTAAAGGCAACACCACAGCAAATTCACCCRCAGAGAAAACAGTATCCATTACAATATGCCTCTAAATGTAACAGTCCGCCAGGAGAAAGACAGAAAGCAATGTTCTACATAGACTTATCCCAAGCAAAATAACCAAAGATATTTACTATTCCCAAAATTTAAGTGAGGGCACAAGTCAGTGTATTGAATTCAAGAACWGCTAGACATTTAATCCTTGCTCTTGTTCAAATCTTACACCAACACAGTATTGGCTAATGTGAAATCAGAAGGTCAGTAATATTTCTTTCTTAGTAGTACACATAACCACTTCACTAAATGTTGTCTTCTCTCTGATTGACCCTTTTTCCTTGTATGTATTATTGTCTCTTAATATCTACCTTCTTAATATTTGTCTATYCATTTTCTTGATTATCTTCTGGTTTTTTATGTATTTTCTCTGTATTCAGCTTTATTTATTCCACTTCAATTAATATTATCCCATCTCCATCAGTATTTCCTTAAATATTGTAGCCACTTGCCTATGCCTTTATTTTCTCTCCTCAATCCACTGTTGATATCCTTTGCTTTCTTTTTCTTRGCATTAGTTATTTGCTGTTTCAAGAGTGTCCCTTCACACCCTTGCTCCTTTGAATCCCTCCCAATATATTTTTACTTGCTGGGCCACCATGTTTACTTCAAACTGTCACCCACAAGGGCAGCAGAAATCTTTCTACTGCCAGCAAAAGGACTCCCTCAGAAGTCTTCATGTGGTACATGGATCTGTATTCAAGCTACAGTGCTACACACTRAATTAGACAGAACATTCCTATCATCTGTTCAGAGCAGCTGTAAAGAGTTGCACAGACACCGGTTTGACTGCGCAGCAACAAATGTTATTGGTCGTGGTAACCCCAGAGATTATACTACACAGTGAGCACCATCTACTGGCATCCAATTATTTATACACATATGTAGATATAAAGCATTTCTCTATTTTTGAACTAAAAAATGTTTACATTTTAAAGAGTTTTTTTTCTTTTTTTGCAGATCTACAATTAGTTTTCTGTTCAGATCACTGCATGGTAATAGCTACGATTCTGGCTGGAAGGGGAAAAAACCCCATGATATTTAAAATACATTATTTTAAACACACATGTAATTTAACATACACAATATGTAGATAAATATTCAAAGAAACACACACATATTAATGGTAATCTTGGCTTTAAATCATATGCTCTTCAATTTTATCCTAGGAAGCCTGTMTAAAGGAAAAAAGAAAAAGGTGCTTAATTCTACAGTAATAACTGCAGATATTGCAGCATTAATATATTTTATTAATATTCWGAAAATCTCTTAACTACAGAAAGACTCTGAAGAGGAAGAGATTTTGAAATATAAATTTAATTTGGACAAGTTTTTAATACATATACATCAAAGGAAGAGCTGGACAAGGGTTTTCTCATCAGAACTTTTCCAAGTTCAGAATGTTCTGAAGGAAGCTTTGATTTTCTTCTAAGCCTTATAATTTCTGTGAGTAAAGCCCAAAAATTCTATTGTARAGAAACAATATTGTATTTAGTTTTCTTCTTATTCAAATAACATTATTTCATGCCATTCAATTATCATGGTTTAACATCAAACTGGCTTCACCAATTCAGTTCTTCATGTAATAGAAGTGGTAGAATTTAAATTTGATGATGTTTGGGGTCTATTTATTCTCAGTTGCTATTGTTTCACTCTGCAGACTGATTGTTTAATATTTATTTTAGCAGTAGGAATACAAGAGTCCAATTTTACTAATAGAAAAGTTAGAATCCTGTGCTTTCCAGAAATATAGAAGTTGCAGAAAGAAGACTTCCCTTTCCTTTYCTTGCAYAAGGAAGKCTGTCAGGACAATGYCCATACTACACTACTTAACTGAGTRTGCCCAGGARCTTTCCYCAAGTACAAGCAGCATGGATTTATTGTTGGATTTATGGTATTCAAGAATTATTATCAAARTCTCTTATTCTCCACCACAGGAATTGTTGAAGGAAGCTGAACATTGGGAACAACCCTTGGAGTGATATAAACCTCAAGCTGTGCCAAGAAACTGTTTAAGATTCACTAATTTATATTTAGAGAACATAAGAATAGTTTGATGGACTAGGTAGTCATATTTCAGTGCCTAGAAATGCTTGTTGATTAATCTACTAGCATAGACATAGCCCTAGATGTTTACAAAGTGAAACTAATCCTAGTGACAGTCTGATGGAGATGTACTTCCCAAACGTGGAACCTCATATAAGGTGCACTAATTGTCTCATTTAAGGCATGCAGGGGWGATCTACAGGTTTTATTCAGTGTTAAGGAAAAATTACATCATTGTGCTTGACATCATTGACACTTATATGCCAATTATCAAATTAATTCAGAGCAGTGACTCTGGACTTTAAAAATGCATGTCACAAATGAAATCCATTCAAGGATATTCTCTTGATAGTSACCACCAGTTAAACTGTGAGTTTCAGTGTATGTCAGCATATCATCTAATTTCAAGAGATAATACAATCAAATCAATCYTGGTAATACCACACTGGCTTAACTAAAAACTTTTACATACCTTTAAATGGATGATAACACTGAAAAATACCAACCTTAAATTCGACAAAAGRATTCTATGCATTTAAACATAATATYTGATCCAGAACARTAAAGGCCACAGTTTGGAAAGAAAAACAGCACAGCACAAAAAAATAACCACTGCCTAGCTTTTTCAACATTTTTTTTCTGGATGAAGGCCTTATTTCCAGAGCAAAAATTAGGTTTCCTCCCTAAATGCCAGTTATCTACTGAACTCTAGAAGACTCTGGGGGATATTATGCACAAGGACATTTGGACTAACCCTGKGTTACCCCTACAGCTGCAATCTTACAGCTATTCTTCCCCCCTGAATTGAGATAATGAGTTAAGCTTGCATCCTCCCCTGGCATTCTATCCTTACTAAATTTTCATCAACATAAAATATTMTTTTAAGCAAAATATTTTGTTGGTCTAAAAAGCTATTTAATTATACTGCTTTGTACTAGATGAATGCAAATGAATTATCAAAAATGCTACTGAGATTTAGCAGTGAATTTCTATACAACTCTATTACTTSTGCCAAAAGTAATGAAGACTTTCCCTTTTCAAGTTTAAGTTTACAAAGGGAAAACACAAATGGGCATATATATTTTATACCACATCATACCTTTCTCAATAAGCCTTCCTCAGGCTGACAATTCTTCTGAAGATTCTCTCTCCATGCTTCCACATAAGACTTTATGTGTGCTTCTAAATTGATTTGTGCATCMCCCCAAAGCTCTGGCAAGGCACATTTTAAAAATTGCAGTAGAATATACATCAATATTTAAACACATTAGATACTCTTGAACTTTTACCTTGAGCAGTTTTTTTGGATTTGCATAAAAATGTATTTTTTTAAAGGCTGAGAAGAGRCTGGAACGTGAAGATACACACTCTAGAAACAGGCATGCTTAATACTTACTTTAAGGAACATTCTACCTAGATAAAAAGTTTCAAGTTCAGGACTTGAACTAAATGSAATATTAGGAGCAAATGCCTCAGTATGTGTAATACAGACAAGAAGCAAAAAGTAACACAAATTATTTTATGAAAGTTTAACCTTCTAAATTCCCTCTATGTTTTGCAGGATTGCCAATTTTTTAATATGAAAACTGCATTGTTCAGTTTTCTTTCAAAGTTTCTGAATGAAGAAAAAGAGTTTCTGTGAATATGAAAAATTAAAATCAGTTGAGAAGCCCTCCACCTGCACCCCAGGGACACCATTACCTTAGCTAATCGAGTCTCTTAATGTTCAGGTATCTTGACAAAATTCTGAGCATCAAGAGGCTAAATTCTACTTGTAACTCTACTGCTTGCCAAAATTATGCAGGCTACTCCTGGCACCTTGTTGTCATTTCTCAATCTACACCTTGTCATCTCAACCTGGACTGAAGGGGCTCAAGAAATGCTAGATTTCTGTGGAATGACTGTATAAAGAATTTTTTAGCCATCAAAAATCTCCTTAGTATTACCCTAGTATTACCCATAAGGTATGACTGCAAATTTCAATATTACTTGATATAAAATTCTCATGTAGCTTCACAAAACAAATAGATATGTAGTACCAGGCATATATTGTTAAAAGGGAGAATCTGACTGGTTTTRTAAAACTGTTTTTTACAGCTACCATAATTCCAAATCTCCCCCAATTTTTATTGCAGACACACTCAGCAACAGCCTTATGATTCCTGTTGTAAATTATGAGATAGCACCACCACAGGTACTTTTCATACCTTAAGACTGATTGTACAGGTTCTAAGCTTTATTTTTAACAAACTAAAGATGGCTGCTGAGGTAGCTCGTACACCTCAGAAGGCCACAGAAWAAAATAACTTGTGAGGAGAATTTATGTCACTACTGATGCACACACATTTCAGATGTAGCTGGGAAAGAAAGAATCAGTACAAGAACCACAATTATAACCCCCAGTTACATTACACAAAGTTGGTGCTTACAGCATTGTTAAGCTATGCTTAACTCACACTCTGGGATTTCTACAAGCTGACAAAAACTGGCAGCTGTTTAGAATAAARAACTCAAACAATATACACCAGATGCACCTAAACTGCAGGTCAAGATGTAGTAACAAGATGTACCCTGCCTGAGTGCCCTTTGACCTAGAGTAGTGACATTAGAAATTATCCTATCACCAGCAATTATCTTGAGGTTGTAAACTGGCAAGAGATTGTGTCATCTTGATATTGTGCTGTTGGGAGGATGGCGTGACCAGGTAAAAGATTAAAAATTATCTTCTAAATTGCAAAAATGGAAATCTGCCAGAAAAGAGAGATCTTCCTTTCCATTTTAATGTGTTGCTTAAAATACAGTTATTCTCATGTTTGCAAACCAGCTAGAGGACCCCTCAGATTATTTCATGGGAAATTCAGGTCTGTACTCCACAATAAAAGGAAATATGTTAGATTAGTGAACACCCTAAAACCAGATTTTAAAATTGTCATTATTGCTATTTGGTTTAGTGTCTAGTCTGATTCTGCATAACATGAAATTCAAATTTACTTCTTTGATCTACAGGTCTGTTATCTCACCATGGAAGCTGGATGCAGAACAAGTTTATTAGCCAGTCTGGACAATTTGTTTGCAGACACAGGACAGTTCCCCATAGCTTTTCTAACTATTATGCAGCCCTTATGGGTCCAAATCAAAGGGCTTTCATTATATTCACAACACACATTATCTCAGCATTACAAATTGTCCCTGCTACTCATTTTTTCCTTATTTTCATCTCTCTCCATTTTGTAACAAACTCTGTACCTAACTTAATTTAGTTTGCTTCAGGGTTTGAAAGCTACTTGGTATAACGTGGCTGTTCTCAGCCAAATGTTGCTAATACTCTCTGTAACCAAATCCCTCTGCTAAAGCGAGCTTTACACATTTTAGATAGAAATTTGTCTTTCTTAGAAGGGAATTTTAAAGTAATTTGAGCCTGTAATGCCATTAGAAAACCMGGGCAATTAGAGATCTAACGAACTTTGATGATTTGTGACTATGATCTTATGGATACTACTTTTTATAAATGGCAAGGATAKGATTTCAATGGTTTTTTTACTGAAGCCTGCCACTGTCCAGGTGGACAGATTAAACTTTTTTGAGTAACTACAAGTATCCAGCTGGCAAGTAATCTTTTCTTAATGAAAATATTATAAAGAAGTATGAAAATCACTGCTATAYGTAAAATTAGAGTGGCAAACTCCCACAGTAATACATTTAGAACATGTGCATTTACTTGAATGTGAAAAAAGATACCTAAATTCATTATCTGGATGTGATTGCTGAACAACTTCCTACCAAAAGTGCAGCTAGTGTTTAAACACCCTAAATTTTAGAATAAATWTCAAATTAAACTGGATTTGTTAGCATATTAATGTAGAAGGTTTAAGAGAATACAGGACTTTTGACAGCACTTTGAAAGAAATTAGAAAATAAGGTTACTTAAAAGTGACATGGAGGTGTAGGTGGGTTCCCCATTGGTGATGCCAATCAGAAACTAAGATACCTGAAAAATATGCAGGAAGGTCATAAGCAAATGGATGAATCCTGAATAAATTAAAGCATGTGCAATCCCACCATGAACTAAGGAAAACAYAAGAGATGGAACAAATATTTATTTGACTTATCTATCTTTATGATTGAAACTAATTTGCTTACTGTTAATTAGATGATTGAATAGAAGAACATAGGGAAATTTGCTTGACGAATGTCACATGTAAAGTACATAGCACTTACCAAAAGTTAATTAATTCTATAGCTCAGGCCATACCTAGTCTGGCTCTCAGTTCCCAGTCTGCAAAAGTTTCTTGATATCCATGAGGTTCAGGCTTCAAACTGAAAGTAAAAATTCTTCTTTAGCCTTACCCTCTCAATTCTTATGTACTTTGCATACTGAGCAAGCTCAATAGCCTCTAATAGAAGAGCACATCTCCTTCTAGAAGACTATATGGACTCTCTAAAAGAAATAGAAGCAAACAAAACCAAAGGGATAATAGGACCATAAGACATGTTTAACATTAGCACTCTTCCTACAAAGCCCTGCATAGCATCAATTCATAATTAAACTCCTAGACTGGAACAGTATCTATTACTGGTAGATCTGGACAACTCTTTAGTATTGTGTATTTAGTATGTGCCAAAATAAGATAGACTAAATAATGTAAATTCTGATTCTTTCCCTACTACTTTGTCTCCTTCAAGTGCTGAGTGCCTCACACTAAGCGACATTCTTTTCCTGCACAACACTGTCAAACTTTTTAGTGTCCACAATTACTGCAATCCCATTTTATAGACTGAAAGCCTGTTCTGAGGAACCAGAACACATTTCCATCCCTCAGGATAAATTCTCCAACCTTTTACCCCAAACAAGTCAACTTCTTGTCCATGAGTTCCCAAGTKTCTGGCAAGGAATCCCTTCACAGCTATCTTGACCAGACAACAGACTGAGCCTGCATGTCAGAGCCTACATAAACGGCCCCATCTTGCTCAGTCTTGTGCAGARGTGCAAAGTAGAAAAATGCTGTCCTAAACATAGCCTAATTTAAGGCCAAGGACAGAGCTCTTGCTAAGCAGGTGCAAGTTCAAGCCGGAGGGCAAAGGTGGTGAATGCTGGTGGTGTGTGCCAGGCAGGAGATGGAGCACACCACTGTGCTCACAGCCCCCACAGAGCAGCTCAGCTGCTCAGCACTGAGCACTGATAGGATAGGGCAGCATAACACTTCCACTTCCCCCAAATGGAGGACTGTCTCTCAGCATAAGATTCCTCCTTCCCCTGGTTCCAACAGGGAAACAGTCTCAGYGGTGAGGAGCACAGAGGGGCTGGTGTCTCCCAGCAAAAGAGGAACATTGCCAGTCAGGCCCTGACCTCAGCCAGCAGTGCTCAGCAGTGCTTTGTCCGTGGGTTGGAATGCAATTGCTGCAGCACTGCTCTTCTCTGTTGCTGGGAAGGTCACACAACGAGCTGCAGTTTCAACTAGAGCCCTGCTAAGAGCAATGTGTTCCCAGGTTTGGAACAGCAACATACCCTGACATACCTCAACTACTGTGTGCTTCCCATCTGAGGATGCTGGGAATACCTTCTGCCCTGTCCCCAAAACCTGTTTGTCCACTCTGCAAATCAGAACAAGAAGGCACATTTCTGACCCTTTCCTTCTTGGGGCAGGCCAGCAGCTGCAAAAAGCCTAAATGCCCCCCCTGACTCCAGAGAGGTCTTCATGTGTGTTCCTGGGTAAAGCAATGAGTGTCAATCACCAGAAACTGTTGCAAATCTGACCAGGTCATACCCTGTTTCTGCTCTTCACCCCAAATCTCTGGTCTCTCTGTCACTGTATAGTCAGATGGTACATGTATTTCCAGTGATTATTAAACCTTTTTCATAAGGCACCAGCATGACTCATAAATCCTATTATAAGGATTCAGTTAAGAGATGGAAATCTGCGCACCCACAGCCCCTCTCGAAAATATGCAGCTCTACGCTTTTCAAATGATAACCCACAATGCAAGTTTAAATCACTGCAATTCATTTGAAAGTACTGGGTTTGAGTGTTGACTATTTTACCTACTTGAAGGACTGGCCAAAAAAAAAAATTTTAAACTTATTTATTGTTACAAATGCCATTGTGAAAGAAACACAATGTAGAAACAAGTAATTCAACAATCAAATTGGTAGAAAGATTTCATTATTCCTCTGTAAAATTCTCCTCCATAGGTAAAAGGAAGAAGTCAAATTGCATGACACAATACTGCCTACCAGCTCTGAGACATGAATAGTGTCTAATAGTTTGCATCATTGTCCAGAATCAGTGCAATACTACAGAAAGATTTGGGAATACCTTACTCTTTCTCTCCAACATTATTTTTTTCAGTTTAAACACAAAATCTTAAAAAAAAATAGTTAAAAGAAAGTACAACTAAGAAATAAGAATCAGATATGTATATCATAATAGATCTATATATACTGTATATATTTTTTATATCTATAAAATTCATACATTGTATGAGAATTTATTAGAACATTGTATTAGAATTTTCTGTTTCTCCAAGGGAAGAATAAAGTGAAATATGCCATATATGTGTTTAAATCATATGTTATGGCTGTATTAGGACAGAGTGATCTTTCAGACATTTAATAAATTTATATTTAAACAACAATGCACAAAATTAATAACATAATGAAACACAAATAACATAATGAAACATTTATAACAAATTCCAAATCTGTGGTAGATTATTTAATATCTTTTTCTCTGTTTCTCTAAATTTAAAAGTTCTCTCATTCTCCCAGACTATCTTATAAGCCTTGTTTAATTTATTTTATAGGCAGATATTACAGAATTGTTACAGGAAAATTCCTTCTAGAACAGATGTTCATAACCAACAAAACTGACTTTGCTACTTTGATTGAAATAATGTTGTAAGTGCATAGCTATTGCCTCTGGCTAACAAASAGCACGAGCAAAGAAAAAGCATTACATGTTGCCAAACATGAATCAAGATTTCTCCAAGAAGTACGACAACATTTTAAGCTCATGATCCAGAGAAATTCAATGTAGCTATCTTATTAACTTCGACTGAATAGGAAACAATGTTGTTATTAGCAAAATCATATTCATGTATAATACTTGAGCTAAACATATACTTGCCTTCAGCTAAGTTAGCTCCCAGCACAATAAACTTAATATTCCTTGTGAATTTTATAATTGGAGAAACTGAGTGCACTTGTGCTTTAAACTTGAAACTTACATAATATTAGAAGCTCCTTTCCATAAATAGCATATTTTTTAAAGTCGCATATGCAAAATTTTCAGTTTTCACACACTTGTTCTTTTTATTACACATTATAAAATTTAAGTAAAGTAACTGACAGTATTGTGTTGGGGTTTTGTGAGTTAAGCATACAGAACAAAATTTTCCTAATGAATTTTATGGCAACATTTCATGACAAATCATGCTGAGAAGAAATTGTGACAGAAGGGAGRTATTGAAGGTACTCTTCTATCCTGGCAAGCCAGTAAAAGGGTAAAGATAGTGAATCAACTTTTTATGTTAATGATGTCTAAAACTACAAAGAAAATAGTCTTAATAGATGTAACAGATTTGACGATATAATTTTGTACGAGGACAATCAAGAATAAAGTGCTAATGCAGTGGTAGGAAACTGATACAGAATCTTGTGGGGCCAGACCAAAATATGATCTGAGAGTCCTTATGCTACCAAAGAGACTAGAACTGGAACTTCTTCATTATGGGAGATTAAGTTCACAAAATACTAATGGAATTTCCTCACCAGTCTACCACAGGGACAAATTCCTAGAAGCATGCAACAACTGATTGTCAATTGCCCTTGACAGTATTTATTATTATGACCTTGACAGATTAGTAATTACTTGACAGATAAGTAATACAAGCCAGATGGACAGGCCAGGAGAGTTGAATCTGTAGCTGGGACTTCATTCMGTGAGAGAAACCCCAATAAATAGAATTATCCCTGTAACGCAGGGTCTCAATTACATATCATAAGGTGAAAAACTAGGAGACCAAGCCAGTGATGTGAGCTGGACAGAGAAAGAAAGGGACTTCAGGATTCAAGGAACTCAGAGCTGAGTGGTGTTTGTTTCTTTTCTTAGCTTTTCATTAACAGAAAGGARCAAATCTGCTGGATTAGCACAACTGCTGTTGGGGAAGGGGCAAACAATATAAACTAGAATCAAACATTTTAAGTAAACTACTCCTAAACAAAAGTGTCAACCTGTAAGTCATACAGAAAAGAGGTATTTGCTGAAGTCTGCACCAGCAGCTAGAATCACTTCCCAGTACCACTGCCAGGTATAATAAAAACACATAATCACACCTGAACTTGGAGAAGSATAAGAAAAACTGCAATGGGAGATTTTTGAGTCTTTTACTTAAACARTGTGTCCATTAGGCCCACATTTGAGGAATGCCAATTTATTTTGAGTCATTCTCCACCTGTGGTCCTCACTACCCAGTAGTGTCTGACCGGCAATTTCAGTGACTCTGCTGAATCTTTACGTATCCAGCCAGTCAGCTGGAACTACTCTAACTTTCCACAAGATATCAAGAACCACCCATATATTTTGGGAAGAAAATATGTTTTTGAGATATTTTGAGAAGCTACAGCCTCTAGTCCCATCTCTGATATTGAAATTTCAACTGTTGAGTGGTTCTGAAAGGCATAACTCGGTCCATTGTTTTTTCTCAGTACATCTGGTTCATACATGCTTGAAATAATTTTACAAAACTATTCTGCAATGTCTAAGATTTTCCTTTGATGTAGTATGCAACAATATTAAAGGGTTTTTCCCCCACCTTCTTCCAATATTTATAAATAGTCTTTAAATCTAGGCAAAATAGATGAACGTTTGATTGCAATTTCTATTTTTTCTTTCTCTCTAATTCTTCTAAGATTAATTTTTTTCTATTAAAGATTCTAGGAGTTTCAAACTCTGACAGCCATGCTTGGCAAGTATTTAATTTTCTGAACATTCACAAGCTAACATTTTATTGTTTTGATTTAATTTTAATTTGTTTCAAAGCTGAAGAAGTATGGCTTTTTTAAATACCTTCTTCCAATATTTATAAATAGTCTTTAAATCTAGGCAAAATAGATGAACGTTTGATTGCAATTTCTATTTTTTCTTTAATTCTTCTAAGATTAATATTTTTCTATTAAAAATTCTAGGAGTTTCAAACTCTGACAGCCATGTTTGGCAAGTATTTAATTTTCTGAACATTCACAAGCTAACATTTTATTGTTTTGATTTAATTTTTATTTGTTTCAAAGCTGAAGAAGTATGGCTTTTTTAAATCTTGTATCTTACAAAAAAAAAAAAAAAAAAAACCTACAAAAAAATCAAAGGACTAATAGGTGCCATGACATTGCAACTACATGTCCTCAGGTTTGGCCAATAGTGAGGATGACAGTAAATACATGCAAAATTGCACTTCACGTACCACCCATATGTGGATAGCCATATACACACAGTTGGACATGCAGCAAATGTTACTTTAGCAGAACACACAGGAGGGAAAAAAGTAACATTCCCACAAATGTGAAGAGCACAGATGGGCCAGTCCTGTTCCTCCTCTCCATCTGTACAGTACTGAAGTCAGCTACTGCACAGAAGTGWGCAGACAATATGGATCACTCCTGAGGCTGAGTGGCCTTATGCACTCAAGTCACCAGTAGCCTTTAACACTCAAGCCTATTCAGTAGCTTCCCCCCAGACATCTTGAGTCTCCCGGGCCACCTCCACCAGGACATACAAGAACCTGAGAACAGCCCCACTGCAGCTGATGGYATTTGGATTTCTTGTCATTACACACACGTATATACACAGTACATTTACATGCCCTTGCCTGAGCAATTCTCTCCAGTAAGTTGTCCAGACTGATGATSTTTGCCACTGCTGACCTTCAGTCCCCTTTTCTTTCTGGTAGCTGTTTTGGATTTATGGTCCCTGCAGCAGCTAACTCTCACATTTGTCTCTTTGTTATTTARCTAGTGCTGTGCAAACACAGAATATTCCACCCAGGATAAGAAGAGTAGAGTATAAAAAAGAAGACATGACCCAGTACAATCACAACCACAGGGCGTAAGCAGATAAATTTGCTGGCTAGCCATCTGCTTAAAGTCAATTGGCAGTAATATTTTCTTTTCTGCTTTTTCATATTTTTGTTCATGGGCATGTTTTCATGCACTTGTTTTCTCTTGATCTACCTTTAGTTGTCCCTTTCCCTGCCTTTGTTCCCCCACTTAAGAACCTCATATTCAGTTTCCCATTTAAAATTTCAAGTGAATTTAACACATTCCCCAAATCTCTTTCTGCCCCATACTGGCTACTGTATCAGTAGCTTACTGTAGTCTTCAAGGCATCCCAGGAAAGAAGTTTATTTGATGGAACCTTTTTGGTGGGTCACAGTGGGGCTGACTGTTCTGCTGTGATAGCCTTAGGAGAAAGTCACAATCACTCCTTCTAATGTGTCTRTTATCGGATCCTCAATGGGTCTTTTTCTTTGTTCATTRTGACCACGAACTTGGCATACAACCTAAAAAAAGCTAAAAGCATTTTAAAGTAGTTGTACAGTTGGAACTATCATTCAGAGAACTACTGAGAGAAAGAAAGCCTTTGTCTTCAGAGAGAAGGTGAAACGTAATTACGAGAAAATCTTCTGTTTTCATTTAGTTGTCTCTGAGAAGAAGAAGCAAATATTTTAAGGTTTTCCTTGAAACAAACCTAGGTATTTCCTGGCCTAGCTTAATAAGAAAAATAGCAAACTAAGCCTATTAGAGTTTGATTTTTTTTTTTTCTCAACAAAAAAAAACCTGTAATTGAGTTTACTTAGGGAAAGCTTATTTAAAGGAAATTTGCACTCACATCCTTTTTTTCTCTCTTTCAAGGAAGTTAAAAATTCAAAAGCAAAGAAATGAGCCTAYTTGTCCCACAGCAAGAAAATTGCTGGAACAAGCAATAACTAAACATACTGTCCCTTTCGCACATATTTTAAAGCCACTGGCCAGTTAAAAAAAAAAAATTAAAATTTTAAGAGAGCAAAATTATCCATTATATAAATTGTCCTAAGTCATGTGGCATCTGTACATGAACTGAATGCCATTTCAGAGGGAAAGGACACATTCCCCTGCTTAGAACTACTTAAGTAGGTGGAGGACACAGGGAGAGCCTACTCTTTCCTAAGCCGTTTTTACATTCCAGACAACTTCCCCACTGCGATATTTTTGTCCTTTCAGATGTAGTTCACCAGCTGATGTAAGAACTTTTAGCAGCTGATGGAGTCATAAAAGGTTTGTCTGAAAARAGTCTCTGGAGGTCACCTAATTTGATTTCTACTTGAAGAGAAAATTTTCACAGAACTAGGTCAGATCAGYCGTGGCTTTGCCTACCAAAGTCTTGGAAATCTCCAAGGAGGTTCCATAACATCTCTAGGTAAACTGACACAACTCTATACACACACACACACACATATATATATATATATATACACAGCTATATATAGATATATACACACACCTCCACATATATATATATATATATGTACTCCCATCCCCTTCAACTTGGCTAGGAAAGGGTAATAGGAAAGGATAATATCTAATATACCAATATTTAATTCAAAGCTGCAACTCATGGACATCRTTCTATCACTTCTCCTGCCACTACTGTGAAAGATTTGTCTGTGACCCTTTAATTCCTCTTCAAGTAGCTGCCAATTACCCTTAAATAAAAACTGCATCAGCTTAAAAAAAGTCYAACCTTCTCAGCTTCCTATTCGAGTTCATGTTTTCTTGGTTCTGATTATCTTGATTTTTCCMCTACTGGACRTGGTTTTCTCAACAGCTTTTTGAACTGGGAGAATAAAAGGCATAGGAAGTATTACATATACAGCATCAACAAAAGGAGATAATAACTTCTTTTGATCTGGTAGTCACAGCAATGTAGCTGCATATGYAGTCTGCCTTCTACAGTGAACACTGTCTACTCATATTCAGTTCCAGTTCCAGTACTTTTCTGCAGGACTGCTAACTCACCAGTCAGTCCCAGTCTGTGCAGCTGGGGTCATTCTGCTGCAGGTGCAGAACTGTGTTCATCTCTTTCTTGAACTACATGAGATTTCCAACGTCCTGACCAACCTGCTGCTGTGCATGTGTTAAAATAGAAGTACATTAAGAAAAACAAAACAAAAAAACCCCCACAAATACTACAAACAAAACCACTTCATTTTTCCTTCTCATGCCTCAGTTCAAAATCTCGTGCTAAATTTCTCTTGGTGTCTATGCAGAAAAGTTGTGGTGTAGTCAGAGCAACTGGCCAGGAAAGTTTACTGTGTAATCAACGTGCAGTCCCATATCTGGATGTTTAACATTCTGCATTTATCTACCATTGCATTCCAATGAGTAAATATCTCACTGACTTTATTGACACAGCTCTGATGCCTGTAGCATCTTGCTAGTTGCAAAGCTTTCTGCTATACTTTTCTTTTGGAGGAAAAAATTCTAATTATGGTGCCCACATCYCACCAAAAATCAATGGTGAGTAGACTGTAAAGAGAACATGGGCACTTAAACACCTCTGGCAATTTAGTTTGTATTAAAGGGGTTGTGGTCAACAGCTCCATATCCAAATGGACATTGATATCATGCTGTGGACCTGATGAAGTGAGTTCAGAGGAGGGTAATRGAGACAGTTAGAGGCATGGAACACATCTCCTATAAGGAAAGACTGAAAGACTTGGGGTTATTYGTCCTGGAGAAGARAAGGCTTCAGGGCTACATGATACCAACCTTCCAGCACCTAAAGGGAGCCTGTACRAAAGCTGGGAACAAGCAAACACAACTCAGAAAAATCACAAAATTATTTGAAGMCTTCTGTTGGAAAGGAAAATATTGTCTGTATGCCAGCAGCATCCCTCAGAGCCAATTTCAAAGCAAAAAKCATGACAATTTTTGTCATATTGTAGAAAAAAATGAGGATTTTGTCATGTTATTAGGGATGARTTTTAGAGTCTCTACATCATTTCACCTTAGTATCAGCCTTATTAAAAGTCTCATATCTTGTATTAATTTTAAATCCAATTCACATGTAGGACTTCTGGTATAAATTAACTTTATAGAATGAGAAAGATTTAACCTTATAATATTTTTTTCAGATAATTCTTATATCAGCAAAAGTATTTTAATTCCTTTCTTTTCTTGCATCTTCCTTAGAGATTCCACTCATACCCTTAATCTATAAAATAGTAGTGTAAAACACCATGATTTTCCTCTCAGAAAACCTGTATGTTTCCCATTTTTACAGGTTTATAAGTTGTAGCCTCATGATTCTTTCTTGAATGTGAATGATTGAATTTTGAGCGCAAAAAGAAGTTCAGAGTGACATAAATTGATGCCTCATACTCCATGTTTCTCACAAGTTTAACAGCATCTAATGTATCTCTACTCTGCTTGTCCTTCCAGGTGTGACCTGTCATATCTCTCAATTCATATCTTTAGTTACATGGGTTTGCAAGGATAGAAAACCCACTTCTCTGACCGTGCCTCTAAATGATGTGAACCATACAGTCATGTACTTTAGCACACCACCAGATCCAAAACGTCACGTCTGAACCACAGCTAAATGAAACCAAACTTGTCATTTCTATCTCAGTATAGGCTCAAGTGGGTGAAAGGTCAGGAAACAAACTCCACTTAATCTTCTGTTATTYTATCCCCAAGCTTCCCTTATTAAGSTTTAATATTGTTTGCCACTGCATATACAGGAGATTATGGAAAGGAATCGATTAATGATTTGCACCGGAGCTACTTAATATGAAGGAAATTTGCCAAGATGTATAGATTACAATAATTCAGATGGAGAATAATAGCTGACAGAACATTCTTTCAGCATCCTTCTACCTAGTTTTGATATTAATAGTAATGSGCAGTGCAAGCCTTAGATGCCAAACCTGGAAAATAGACACTTTTTCAGTTCAGCTGTGCCACAAATGATGCTTAAGCCTTGTCACTGATACCAGCTATGCTAAAGTCAACCCATTTCTGAATATCACCATGCTCCACAAAGTTCTTCCTTTCATGATCTTGTGAACAAGTGAATGACTGCAGATTTCTGCATGAAAATGCAGCCTTTTGTAAAGGTAACATTTATAGTGAAAGCAGATTTAATTCTTGATGAGTCAATTTGAATTGTATTTACAGGTTAAATAAAAATTTAAAATTCTGTATTGAACTCAAGGAATATTTGCATTCCTTTTTACTTGAACAGCTGAGAGAAAAAAATATTGAACAGGTTTTATCTTTCACATTTTGCTTAAATACAATCTGGGAAAAAAAAATTAATACTCTTTCTTAAACAGACCTTAAATGATTTAGTAAAAAGACTTCTATGTTCTCTCCCTTTCCATGCATTATCTTTCAACATAAATGAGACATCACCTTTAAGGTTCAATTATTGCACTGTGTTGCTATAGCAACACCCAGGAAAATCTATTAAGCAAACTTCTACAAAAAAARCCAACTCTTCTTCATTTATAAACACTCTCTAAATTAAGAAAAAGATCTTCTTATTTTAGTTGTTAAATGTCTGATTTTAACAACAATATAAAGGAATAAAAGATCTTTGTTTGTATCATGAAACCAATGCTGCCCATAGAGCTCAGGGGAAGGGCAGTCAAGGCTGGAGTTAGGGCAACATTCAGATGAAAGAATAATTCTTCGTTAAACTTTGTGATTAAAGACCTCTTTGAACATAACCTATTCTGTAAGTTAAAATGGCCACATTTCCAGTCATGGAAAACTGACACAGTTTCACTGAATTCAATGGAGCAAAGCCAATTTACGCCTGCCGAGGCCCTTCATTTTGTACGAGATGAATAGTACATTCGTTCAGGATGAGAGAACTTTTTGATCATACTCTCTGAAGTGAATGGGCAACTCTGAAAGCAAGATGATGGCAAATGTTTAAATCAATATTAACCCAAGTAAAATTGAATTTGGATCATAATATTTTTTCCATTGAATGTTCAAGATGAAGTCYGTGTCCTGACCTTGATAAGTGCACATCTACATGCACAGTTTTCAGACTGTGATCTAAAATCTTTTATGTCAAGGTCTGTTGTTGAATATATATATTAAAAAAAAAGAAAACAACAAAAAAACCCCCAAACCAACAAACCAAACCAAACATACTACTTCTTTTATATTTTATGTGGAATTGAGTATAATTAGACTGGAACCAACATCCCTTCTAATTGGTATTAGGATCTATTTCTATAGGTTCATGCTGCATAAAGGCATGAAAAATACCTTTCTTTGGAAAGAAATTCTATTTAAGAATGGGCTTTAGGATCAGCTATGGATTYTAATTCCAAACACATAGTACTTCAATTACAGATTTGGGTTTGGTTTCCAAACTGCTGGCAGTCCAAGTCCAATGCAAAACTTTCCAACACTACCTCCAGTGGCCTAGGGAAACTGAAGCATATATATACCCACAGATGTCAAAAATKATTAGGCCAGATTCTGTGCACTCTRYCCTTTCAAATTTCCCCTTTTAGATATAGTGGAATGATATCTAAAGTAAGAAAGAGAGCTGGAAGTATACTCAGGAACCAACCCATTTTCACCTTCTGCCTGAAATTGTTTATAATATTTAATTACCATTTTTATCATGTTCCTTCTTACCTGTATTGGTTTGACCTAAATGTAGCTGAGAGATGACAACTTATTTTATTTTCTTTTTGAACAGAAAGTCAAAGAGTAAAAGAGATGGAATGAGTATTATGACAGTACAACTTCAAACTTTCATTAGCAATGTATTTTCTACTTTAGTGAGAAATTGATGTAAAACTTTTGAGCACCAAAATAGGCAGGTGATTTTTACAGGAGTAGCCAGTTGGGAAGAAGAATCTTTACAGTCACAAATTTATATGCCTTAAGAAAGACAAAGGGTCTGACATGAGTTTAAATAAACACAAAAGCACAAAACAATGGGGTTAGGAACAATGAATGGAGAGAATGCATTCTGAAATTTAGACAGAGAAGGTGCTTTCCCCARTGTGTTACTGRTTTCTCCTAGTATTGTTATTARCTCMAAATCTTCTGGCTGCCATGAAACCTTTAAATCARATGACACCAGTAGTCTGATGAAACCCTACAGGAGGTTAAAAAAAATTAAATTTACCATTGAATGTCTGGGATTTTGTCCTGGAAGTTCACTTGTACACCAGATGAAATTTAAGAAGCTAGACCCCAAACCATCAAACAGTCTTACAGCTTAGAGCATAGAGCATAGATTCTTCAAGTTCCATCCAATTTCTGTACTTTCTGAAGGCACCACAACTGGCAATAATGAAAAGTAAAAAAAAAGTGAACACAATCAATTTATTACTTCCATGAACCACAAACAAATGAAGATTGGTTTCCTCTCTGGCATTCATTTATTCTTCCATGTTATTTAGTTTTTAGTAATCTTGTTATGCAAGTAAGTTTGTCATTTAGGAAGCTCACTCACTTCTCTCCACATCTCCCACTCTGGTGGGAGGTGGGGAGAAGGAATATAAAAAAGGTAACATTTGTGGGTTGAGATAAGAAGGGTTCAATAACTGAAATAACGTAAAATATAACAACAATACTAATAATAACAAGTRATGTACAATACAATTYCTCACCACCTGTTGACAACYRTCCAGCTTGGTCCCAAGCAAAGATCAGCCCCTTCCAGGTAACTCCCCTCAATTTATATTTTGGGCATGATGTCCTGTAGCATGGAATGTCCCTTTGACTAGTTCAGGTAGTCTCTTGTGCACCTCCTCACTGGCAGRGCATGAGATACTGAAAAATCCTTGATTATTTTTGCACTACTGTTCAGCAAAAACGAAACCAGCAGTGTGTTATCAACATTATTTTCAWACTAAACCSAAAACACAGCACTGTACCAGCTAGTAAGAAGAAATCACCCCAATCACAGTTGAARCCAAAATAAAGAACGAAGTTCCTCCAGCAGTATCTTTGTCAAAGATTCTCTGACAGCCCTTTAAAAAAATGTGCTGCAACTTAGCCTTCAAGACCTTTATTCCTTGTTCAATTCCAKCCAGACTAGATACATGAATTCAGAATTTACAGAAGAATAAGTTCTGTGTCACAGAGAGAGTGGAACAAAATTCATTTATTTAGGAAATTTTGCTATAGTAACTTCTTTTTCTAGATATGTTCAAATATTTGAAACCATGTGCCCATATTTTCATTTTTAAATGCAGAGTCTTCTGGAATTTTGCCCCACAGAAAATTTTTCATCTGTTTCAAGAGAAAATTTTAAAAGCATATGCATTCAGAACATTTCTAGGGAATATGAATGTCATAGTTCCCACAGTCCTTTCTACAAGAAAGATTTTTCTGTTTTGCTACAATGGTTCTTTTAGGCATTGTTTTACTTAAATCAAATTGTTTAAGTATACTTTMAAGATATACTTKRAAGTATATCTTCTTAGTTTCAACTTTATTATTTCATACATAACACAATAACAGCATTATCTCAATAACCTTCCTATTTCCTGTTAAATTCAAAATAGGAAGAAAAAAATTCCTGGAGTGAGAGCAATATTGAGATTTATGCTAACCAGACCAACTGCAGTGGAAGCTGCAGGGGAACATCTTTCACCTAAGTGAAAGAAATGAAAAGCCAAGAAACAAAGAGAGGAAATAAAATAATAGAGAATTGAAGAATAATGTTTTCTCCAAAATGACCGGTAAGCAAATGAAGATTTCAGTACTAAGGAGGATACTTGGACAAGTAAGACAGAGTTCCCCACAAACTATTTACTGAAATTCCAAATCACAGGTAGGATCTCTAGTCTCCATAGCTCAAGTGAGTTCTTTTATTATCCTACATAACCCAATTAAAAAAAAACATAGTGTGCTGGTTTCAAGGAGGAGGAATTATCCCCACAAAAATACCTTTGAAAGATTCCAAGTCAGAGCTGCAATTTACTTGGACAGTTACAAGAAAGACAATAGTACTGAGGCACTGGCTTAAACTGACCAAGCCAGACTATGACCTGACACCCTGTTGGTCAGGATGGTGGTAGCAGTCGGATTAAAGGGGAGCTGCAGACCCCCTTTGGAGTGATAGATGTGGTCTTGTCAAAGGGGTGATTGTCTAGAAAGGTCTAGTCCTTCTCTGGAGGTCCAGTGGTGGTTGTCAAGAGCTCTTGTCCTCTGGGTATCCAATGGTGGGATTGTGGAAAGTCCCAGATTACCTACAGGTGGGAATGTTTGGTACATCCTCCAGAGTGGGTAATCTCAGAATGGGGTGGTGTCATTCTGTGAGTTGTTCTAGGGAGTCTTTGGTGGTCCATTAGCAGAGATGGCCCCCTCAGAGTGGTGGCTGCTTCCCCAGAGGGAGTGATCACAGYTGAGTCATGGCAAAGATAAAGACAGACTTCTCCACTCAATTTAACAGCTCATCAGAAGGTAATAAAGATGGTGGTAGAATACACACTTTGGTTACACCACAGATTGTAATCCAAGACAAATTGTATGCCACAAAATAAAAGAAAAAAAAGTAAAACAAACAAACAAAAAAAACCCCAAACCCCAAAACAAAAAACAAAACCAACAAAACCAAATAAAAATACAAACAAACCTAAACAAAACCAAACAAAACCACCCTCAACTCCCTCCCCATCCAATTAGCAACACTCCCACTAAAACTGCTGATTTTATTGCTGCTGTAAAATTCAAGTACTAGAAGCCCAAGTGTTCCTCCATAATCTTACAGGATAACACATATGTGAATTTCTGTGGGAGTCSTCTCTCATTCAGAAATTTGTCAAAAATTAATTATGACTAAGTAATTATAAATTATCACAGTGCCCATGTGCACGTTTTGAAACTGAAGGTCACTCTGACAATCCTAACTCTGCTATTTTCTACTCTGCTTTTTAAACTACAAAGATATAATTCCATAGTTGTTGGTTGATATTTTTCATTATATTTGCTTAATTGTCATAAGCAAGCAAGACCRGTGAGTGGATTTTTAAAAATTCACTAGTCATCTATACCTCATGTTTGATGTGTTTTATAAACTTTGCTGTTTCCAGATCTTACTTTTGCTGCATGGTGCAATCTATAAAATCAAAGTTACAGCTGGAAAATTAGGCAAATGTTTCAGCATCCAGAACTTGTTGTTCAAATCACACTTTAAAGAACTAGTACTTATTTACAATAGCTATGTTTTAAATATTTCTAATTTTTTAAATTTAAATTTAAAAGCTATTTTAAATTTAAACTTAAAAGCTATTCCAATGGTATCTTTCCCTTCTATATCCAAGGAAACACATAAAAAAAAGTATTGCTTTTATATGGCCCAGTAACTTTGTTTGAAACAGCTCCTTATAATAAGTTAAGATAGATGCTTAGCAGATAGAGTTTATTAAAATTAAATACTTACATTATAAAAAGAAAGTTGCTTAATAGGAGAACAGATGGCTAATGGGCTGTGACTAGCTACAAATGGATTGTGAATATTACAGAAAGAATCTATCAACAGATATGAAAATTATTCTGGACAAAGACTGATTGCCTGGAGTCAGAACACAATCTAATTTTAAACCCTTTCATTTTGATTTTTACTTTTTTTTTTCCCCATTCAAATAATATGAAAAATATGATGGAATCACTTCACTGGAAACAATTGAACAGAACTGACAAATTCATAATAGTTCAGACCATGAAATCCCAATTGGTCCAATCACAGATACATTTATCATGCCTGTAGAGATATTATTATAGTTGCAAGTTATAGCYTTCCCCACTGTGATAACTACTTCTTTGAAATTGGCCAGTTTTTCAAAATAATCCCCTCAAATTTCTTCAGAAGACTAGCACAATCATTTTTTAATCAGAAAGTTCTWTAGTAATTTAATTTTTCTTTTTAAAAATGCACTTGAGAAGCACTCTAATAGAGCTTTTAACATAAAATACTCCACCTAAAAGCTTTGTTCTCTGTGTCTGTTTTGACAGATTTTGTACCCGAAGGTCAAAGCAAATGTGACTAAATTCACACATGACCACTCTSTGCATAAAGAGCTTTCTTTTATACAATGAACACCAGTCTGCTTTGTTCCTATAAATTTCTGTAAGGATTTATAATGTTGGCACAGGAAGCCCTGACTACTTTATTCTTTCTCWCAGTTCTTAGAAATAGCATTATGTACAAAAGTTATCCAGGACAATATAGTACAAAAAAAAAAAAAATCCTACAAAGTTACATAGATTAATTACAAATATTTATATTAATTTATTTAAGACTGATTGGGCTGAATAATTATTTCTGGTCCTGTTTCCAAAGCTGTCTTTCACTTTAGAGGTGTAAGAAGCTGTTAATATTTTTTTAGTACACACATAAACATAACAGTTTCTGTAACTGAAATAAATAAGTAACTTCTCTTTGTACTAAATACTGTATAGCAGAGGAATATCCCATCTTCAATTATAGACTTCCATAGATGGGGAATCCACCAAACTCATAATTAATCAATGATTCACAGTTAAAATGTGTTCATCATGTTTATATTTCACTTCTGTTCTGTCTTAGTCTAAGTTTAACTTCCAAACATGGGCATTCACAATATTTTATTTCTAGCTAAAAGACTGAGCTACCTGTAGACTAATCATTGTACAGTTCTCTCAGAAAAAAACACAGGCAGTTTGAGCTCAAGTAGCTTTTTAGTTTTTCTTTTYAACTACTACCTCTTCTCTGTACTTTCTAAGTTTTCAGTACAGTTATTTTGAGCAGAGACACAAAAAATTGGAGTATTTCCATTGCAACCAGGATAGCAGGATACACAGAGCACACAAATTTTTTATTCAACATTCCCTAGTATTTATTAGTTTTTTTAAGAAACAGTTTTGGTTTGGTTTGGCTTATTTTTGTTTGTGGGGTTTTTGTTTTTGTTTTTTTTGGGTTTTTTTTTTGTTATATTCACCCCTATATTTTGTAAACATGGCCTGTAAAGCTTGTTTTAATTGTAAAACTTTATATTAGGGAATGTTTCACTGCATCTCATTCTGCACATTACACAGTCCAGGGAAAATATATTGAAACCAATCTTTTTGCTATTTTTTCAAATTCTATTCGCACCTATTTCCCCACATCCAAAATTTGGGTRACATACAACTACAGATATCTAATGCAAAGAAATTCCTCAATTATAATAACATGTTTGAGAATTTGAAATTTCAAGCTAAAAAAGTACTGAATTAGGATTTTTTTCTTYAAATTCCTTGCCCTCAAAACTCCAACTTGTCTTGTGTGACACCAGTACTACAATGTGAACTAAGTCAAGTTACTAAGTTTTCTCTTTCTTTAAATCGTGGAAGATCACTAATGGCATCAAATACTGCTAGCCTGTAAATTCAGAAATGGTGTTAAAATCAACATGTAATAATGAGGCTTGAGTGCTTATACCTATGACATAAACTGCAACTTATTTCTTCCAGGTTCTGCAAAGTCCAGTCTAGTAATCAGGGTTGAAGTTTTAAAGTTCAGGGTTGAAGTTTTAAAGTTCAATCATGCTGATTGAACCACGAAATTATAGTTTGGTAGTTTGCTCAAAACAAAAACCGTATAATCAATCAAATAAAACAATCAACTGATTTAGTGAATAACATGTATATTAATAGACTGGGTCATTTTTCCCCATAGAAAGGGAAAAATAGTACATTTAATTAAGTAAAGGATGATCCAGAAATGTTATGATTTCATTTGAATTTATGTCCACTAGCTGGGATCTTTCATTTTCTAAACTAATTCTAATTATTCCTTATACTCATGGGAAAATATTAAATAACCCACTGTGAGGTCTGCTAGCAACCAAACAAAATCTCTTGAACACAGATAAATCCACTCCAAATAMATCTCACAATTCTACTCAGTTAAATGATGAAAGTTTGTCAGAAGAACCTGGGCTGTTTTGAAAATCTAGATAATTCAAGCCTTCTTGGTATCTGCCTAGTTAATCACAGAGGGAATAGTATTTCCTATCCACCAAGCARTGCAATTGAGTTTATAGATTATGCAATTATATTTGTCCTTTTAATATTTGTTCCAGAGATACTGCTATTTTATGTCCTTCATCTCAAAAGGTGAAGGTTTTTCAGGCCAGCTGAAAAACAAGACTCTATAATCCAGAATGTTCCAACACAGTCCAAGGAAAAGGAGGATTAGACTAATTTAAGGTAGCACTTAACAACCAAACTGGTTCTAATCTTCAAAAGTGACCTCTGCTTCTTCATGCTCATCCATGGGTTTAGAGCTAAAAACTTTTACACCCATTGTGCCAATGAGCTCTTTCTTTTAGAGTAAAAGCACATTCTCATGAGTATTGCAGAGCTGCCCTCAAAGCAGGAGCCTTATGTGAAGTATGGGATGGGGGAAAGAGCATCTCCTTTTGAAGACTTAAGGGTGAATCATGTGCCTTTCTCAGCTCACTTGTCTGCAGCAGCAGAGTGGGAGAGGATTAATAAAACCTAGCTCCTCCAAACTTTCTCTTTGAACTTCTAAGCTGCTTACTGTAAGAACCTTAGGAGTAGTCCTTGGTCTCCTTGATCTTCTGTACTCTGCCCCCAGATGCACATGCTCAAGTAAGAGTTAAGCAAAACTTTGGCCATAAAAATACCTCAAACTTGCAACTAGCTTGACTTCGTATCACTTAGAACTCCCTCAGAGTTCAGATTAGTAGTTGCTTCCAGTCTGCTCTCTTCTATATCTGCAGGTGATTGCTATAGCACAGAGAAGTTGATGTTTCCAAATCATAGAGTAGGACAACTCTGACTGAAATAGAAAAAACAGACCAAGGGTTACAAGTAGAAGATTAGATTCCCTTTGTACACCTGACACTGGCCAAAAATCTTGAGAGAACRGATTTCTATTGTTGACACTAGGTGCCATCCCCTGCTCAGAACTACTGTAATGAAGAAATACTTCAAACACACAGGGCAGCATAAAGGACAACTGTGGTTGGTTGTCTATGTCAGACTATGAGTTGTGTTTTGTTTTCTTGTATTGGTTTGGATTTTTGTTTGTTTGGGGGCTTTTTGTTTGGTTATTTTTTTGTGTGGGGGGTTTTGGTTTATTTTGTTGTTGTGTTTTTGGGGTTTTTTTGTTTGTTTATTTGTTTTAAATAAAAGATCTTAAATCATGTGATAATCCTGTTTTCAGTATACCTTGCTAGTTTTTTTGGATTTACTGGTTCCAGACTCAATTTTTTGCGGAGCATATCTGCATGAATAAATTTGTGGGAGGACTTTAAGCCAAATTCTCTGATCCCTATATGCTGAATTTTGTTCCTACTTCATAAAAAGAAGCAGCAACCACCCAAAATGTTGACTTCACAAACAAGGCAAGATGCTCTCCATTGCTTCATGTSTAAAACCTCTTAACACAAAATGTTGGCTCCTTTGCACTGTGAACAGACAYACAAATTAAMWATTTTAAATTAAATTCACATGATCTGATGCGCCATCTCCCTTCCTTATTCTTTTGTRTCCTGTTTTATTCTTGTTCATTGAAAGCTGAAGCTGGTGCTAAAGGCCCCAATCTCCTAGAGAAGAAGTCATTCTCAGTATTTTGCACCTCAGGGTTCTATGTGTTTTTTGCTCTGTACATCTTTTCAGTTTTATAACACACCATGYGATTGCTTCCCAAGGAGCTTCATGTATTAATCACTGCCAACAAGTACAGAAAATCAGGTCATCTTTTCTGTCTAGATATATTGGATGCACCATAGATTTCTTTTTACKGTAGCTCTACAATCTGCTTTTATTATGAAGTCCCTCAAAGCCTGCAAAACATTGTTAAAGGATAATCAAGGAAAGTTAGTTTGATAACTGTCTCTCTTCCCATAGTTCTTTGAAAACTAAGAGAGTTTTAATCAGTAAAAAAATGTATAAAATTTTTCATTTTAATCATATAACAATAGTTTGCTCTACGTGGTTGCCAACCCATATGAATTTGTTGTGGAGAACTCTTGCTTATCTCATATATAAACTTTATTAGGCACATTTGTTCCAGTCAATTGATAAATATTTCAACAGATAATATCAAYACTATAGCATAAACATATGAAAATTATCTGAAATCTCCCAGGTGGTACAATGAAGGTGACAGAYGCAAAAATTACATTGGATAGGAAGGGGATAAAGAAGACAAATAAGRCATTTTACCCTGCATGATTTTGTTTTCAGTTGTGATTGCATATTTCCTAAAAATCCAATAAACTAATTATATATTCATGTAATTCCACATACTTACTTTAGTTAGGTCAGCAAAAAAAAGTAAACCAGTAAAGATTCATTAGTCAAAAATCTATATTCAGTTTATTTTATTTTTCAGGCTCAGAATTGMTCTCAAATCCATTTTCAGCCTATACCACTTGCAAGAATTTTGATTCCTACAGTATAAAAGTTCTCCAGGTGCAATAACCACTTTTCATAGCACTAGAACATAATCCTGGCTGCACTTCTCATTAGTGAGCATATCRCACATCATATAAATCTCTGACGTCTCTTTCTTATTATATGAAACTCTTTGAGATATATTTGCTTCATTCTGAAAAGTCTTTATAACTTGGGGATGCTGAATAGCTGCAATATTCTATGATATCTCTTAAACTAATGGATCACTTCTGTGATTATTTCCTTAGCCAGTTCATTTCCACTTCCATCTGGTAGCATTGCAAGATAATATCAGACTCCAAAGTAATTTGTTTTTACAATACAGTGGAAAAAWTTGTGGTCTGGTTTTTGAGAACTGTTTTGGAATGGGTTTCTGTTGTTGTTTAGGGGTTTTTCAGCATAAATGCTGAAGTAAATAGTAAGTAAATTAAACGTTTCACATGTAGCCGACCCTTTAAGATGCTGAGGAGAACTCTTACATCCCCTCTTGAGCAATTTTTGTGGTTACTGCATAAGTTCCTTTGATAATATAATTCCAGGTCATGGTCCTGTTGCACATGTTGTTTCAGGATGTCTTCTTAGATTTCACTTCTTTTTTTTTTTTTTTATTAGAATGGTTGTTCTGTCAGAAGCGATGACTTTTGCATGTGCTCTTCTCTTAGGTCAGCCAAGTATTATCTTTTACTAAACCTTTTCCTATTACACCTTGGAAAGAACAGTCCACTGCCTTATGTGAGATGTATTGTAGTCCTTTATTGACACCCAGATCCATTTTTGATTTAGTATATGCATTGCATTAACACTGCCAATGCAGCTCAGAAGACCTTTCTTTTACRTTACTTTAGGATTGCATGATTTAATGATTATCTTTTTTCCGTGTCAGTAAATGGCATACACCAAAGTGACAAAATAAAGGATGAAAAAAAGGGATGAAAAGGGATAAAAAGTATTAGGAATGTCAGTATTTTGAAGACTACAGCACTTGCTATACAAAATCAAGAAAGCTGCAGTTCATGAAAAGCAAGGGAACTTTTAGCTTAAGAAAAATAAGAGAAACAATATAGTTTTGAACACTTTTCCTTTTGACACATGGAATTAAAAGAACAACAATGCGACTGATTTTCAGCTTTAACCTCCAGCTATAACCTTGCATTTGCCTAGTTCCTACCCCTACTTCTCAATAAATGCACACAGTGTTCACTGTGGAAGTAAATTAATAATTTCCAGTACAAAAGTGCATAATTGATTATTTTCACTACCTAGAACCCGGTAAAACAAATTGGACAGGAGGAAAATGTTTCCATTCTTGCTTCATCTATGTGTTTTTTTCCTCCCCACTGCATTTGCTAGAGGCTGCACATGTGAAAATTATCAGCCTGTTACTTTAGACTGACAGGGTATCTTGCACAGTCCTCTCTCAGTGGAGAGGACTTCTTTTAAGRATTCTTTAGTCACTCCTTTATCAAAGGTATTTCATGTCTGTCACCTTGATACTTTTTACATGCTTCTAGAACTTCCCATATCACTGAAGATGAAAATATCTCTATGAGTACAGTCTATAACCTCTACCTCTGGTGAATTACTACCCTTTCTGCCAAAATGCAGTTCTGAGTGAAAGGTGMAGCAGGATTGCTGTGACTTCTGAGAAGTTTATTTTGGATGAATAACATTTCAGAATGTATTCCTGCCAAAGGGTTATCTGTGAATTCTGACTATCCACTCCATATATCATTTGAGTCTGTTACAGTTCTCAAATACTGTAGCTTGACTTCAGTTTCCAATTTTAGTGGCTCCTGGGACATTTTTAATTTATTTTTCCTCTCACTAGGTGTTTGTTCTGACTCCTTTGTGTCAATTAAAACAATTGTCCTCCCACTAATGTTTATATTAGATAGCTTTTACCAGATGCTTAGTACTTTTATTTACTCAAAAATTATTTTTATTCTCATTACTTACTTATTAATAGCTGTATTTACTGTAAAACATCTTGGGGGACAAGGTTTTTTTTCAAGTTGCAGCTTGAAAGTTTAACCATATAGGAGAGGAAGATTAGATGACCTATATTTCTATTCCATTATCATTTTCCTCTCTATATTAGAAGTATAATAAATAAAATCTGGGTAGCTCCACTTTCTATAACAAATAYATTTCAAAAAGCTAAAGTATTCTCAGGATAGTACAATATAATGTTTGCAATAAAAGGACTAAAATAGGCTTCTATGATCTCACCCAAAATACTGTGCTCCAGGAACAATTTTTTCAGCTTTATCTCCTGAATGGAAGATGTTCTGTTTATATCATGATGACATTCATATGTRTAGCACAAGAAGCACACAAATCAGTTTCATAATTTAGATCAGRATGCAAGTCTGCTCATATAAGTGTATTGAAAACACCAGAGGGAAAATCACTATCCATTCTTTTTCTGATGCTGACAGAAAATCAAATGGTGTAGGACACTTTTTATCCTAACAAGGCTGTTCAAAACAAACACTGATTGACTTACCTACCATTTCTGCTTGGAATTCTTCCAAAAATATCTCAAGAAGGCTTTGGGAAAGTATTATAGTATTATATCAAACAGATGTTACAGTTTTTCCTAAATCCCCAAAAATCCAACTCTCAATAAAAGTCTGTTGGAAAGTTTTTGTAAAGTGTAAGCAACAATCAGAATAAAACCCTGACTGATGACTTGGTTTTCCATACATTTTTTGCAAAATATTTTTTGCAGCATGAAGAGAATTTTTGCTAAACTCAATAAATTTAGATTGTAAATTCAAATTGTCCTCTAGTAAAGTGTAAATATGGTCATCTATATACTTATCTCCCAAACCTGCTTCATATTCTGCTATACATTCCTCTGAAAAGATGCTTTACATTTTCCTAACAGTTTTCTAAATAATAACTCAGATTCTTTTATTATTATTATTATTATTACCTATCCTGGTAAAATGGCAATAGCTCAGATTTAGGGCACATCTAACTTAAGCATGGCAGGGATCAGCTGTTTGGGCTAGATGTTCTGATGGATATAGGCTTCTGGAATTACCTGTTTTCTTTTTCTTTTTGTTTTTGTTTTTCCTATTCAACGATGTTATTTAAAATCTCAGCACTGTCTCATATTGTGTTAGGCACTATAGACAAATATCTCTAGCTCAGGTCAGATCACCTGGCAGCCTAGACCTTAGTAATCTTTCTGCTGCACAAAATTCCAATAAAGACAGKTGGCAAAGCATATTTCCTGGGGTTATGCATTGTAAACTTTAAGTCTCACATTTTCTTCTTACAAAGTCCTGATTCTTCCATTCTTTCTAAGTGCTCATCTTGAATGCAGAGCTTTTTTTCACATTTCTGTACACAAATTCCTGCAACCAACATGCCAGTCAGAGGGACTTTTTATTTCTTTCCATGATTAGGTGTAATTTTCAACTTTTAGCTAATCAAAGCTTCTTTTTGATTTTCAATCTTCACATTGATACCCATTTTTATAGGCTTCTTCTGAACATAGAGAGCTTATACCTGAATCTGTTTTGTCTGGATTAGTCACTGATGCTAGTTAAAAACAATGCAGTTCCCTGTCCCTCGCTGAATACAATGACATGGTTTGACAATTCTTGGAACTGGGAAGTGCCAACAGTGGAAGAGACCTTTTGTTGTGTTGTAAACTACAGGAGAAGACAGGGATTCCTTGGGTCTATTAAGTGAGCAGAATCTAGCTTTGTCTCAAAGGCAACAGATCCTATTTTCTTTGGAACTGGTGACCTAGAAAGAGCCATTGCACTTAACAATCATGTCTCCAGTTACTACAGATCCTAGTGTTAGATGCCTGTTCAGACTTCCCWTTTCCTGCCCTTGGCAATGACACCRTAGGATACTCTTAAAAGCGAGCAAATGCAATACAGTTATGGCTTTTGAAAGTGCACTATACACAGCTTTAGCAAARAGGTAGGAATAACAAGAAATCCTAGACTTCATAACACTGAAATCAAGTRCATCTTCAGCCCAAGTGGCTTTCCAATCCTGATCTGTAAGGGTGTAGTGTAATTGCATCCTYTTAATACMATCTCASAAGCTGGGCTAAGGCAGTTTCTAAAAWGGGAAAAGTAAGCAAATWGTTGGAACAGTGACAGCAGTAGAATAAAAGCTAATTTTCACTACTTTTWAAAACAGAGCCACGGGATATGTGTCATTAATAAAAAATAGTAATTAATAATATCACAAACAGAGTTTTATTTAAATTGTAGTTCAACAGGAAGATACCCCCGCATCAGTCATGCTTAGACTAGCGAGTCTTGCAGCTCTTAGAGGTCATTAAGAAGTTTGAATAAATATTTGGAGGCACTAAATACCACTGCAGAAGAAAGCAGTTCAGCAGGAGATAGTGCAAGTCCATACTTGCTCTCATTGASAGCAGCCCTGCTGAGAAGAACTTGGAGGTGCTGYTTGATGAGAAGCTCAACATGAGCTGGCAATGTGTGTTTGCAGCCCAGAAAGCCAGTCATGTCCTGGGCTCCATCAAAAGCAGCCTGGTTGATGCTTAGGWAAGGCTGATCTTAAACAGAGACTGGACAGAGCTAGAGAATAAAGTAGATATTTATTGAAAGGCCCTAGGWTACACCTTAGGCAGCAMAAGAGCCTGACMAGGTGGACTCCAAATGRCCACAAAATGGCCACCAGGTCACAAGGTCTTACACTTTTATAAGTTTTGRTCCATTTGCATATTGGGGTTTAATTGTCCAAYTACAACYTCAGGCTGAGAGGTYTCATCCTTCTTGTTTCTCCCTTCAGTCCACCATTGTTTATGCTTTTGGGCCTGAAAGTTGTCCTTTGTCTTCAGCAGGGAAAGGATTTATTTTGTCTATCTACTCTGCGAAGGGAACTCACTAGCACTTAATACAAGGCTCAAAATTGCACCTGAGGCAGCACGGAATTTGAAAATCATAAAAGCTAAAACTTAAGGCATCATGGCCAGCAGGGCAAGGAAAGGAATTTTTCCCTTCTACTCTGCTTGCATAAGACTCCAGATGAAGCGCTGCAACTGGCTCTGGGTTCCCCAGCACAAGAAGGACACTGACCTCTTCGAGATAGGTCAGAGGAGGGGCTTTCTAGAGTCACCTTTTCCATAGATCTCCCAGCTTTTATTTGGCTATGAGTTTATTAGAAACTAACATTCTTTTGGGTTTGTGCTTACCATAATGATCAGTCTTTCCTGTTTAAAATTAAGCTTTAAAGCCTAGAAAGAATTCTTTTATGATTTTTGGGGACAAATGTAAAAAAACATCACCTCTTCTRGCACCTAGTGACTTTGATTTAATTGTGATAATGTCCTACAAATAGAATAATTATTTCTGGCAAATAACATCTAAACTGCAGGTAATGTGGCAATGAAGTTTCAGGGTTCTAAATTAGACAAACTGAGAGTAAACTCGCAGATAAGTAAATTGTATAATCTAAAAAACATGGACTCCACTTCAATCATGAGTAATACTACTGAAGCAATTGGGGATTGCTTCTGGAAAATCATTACCTGACATGTACTTCAAAGATTAATTTGGAAAAGAACACTATTCTGACATTCTGTTCTGCCATCCAACAGCCTGTGATATTTCCACAAAGTGTCTCAGTTTTAACATCTCTTTCCTGAGAAAGAATCCAATCCTGATTTAAATAAGTGGGTTTAGTTCATATAAATGCAAATGTACATGTATTTTAAAGAGTTATRTAGTTTGACTGCTTGAAAGCTTATTTTGAAAGCTTCTGGCATTTATCTGGTTCAAACTCTCAGCACCCYTATCCAATAGCTGAAGGCTGAAAAAAACCACGTCCTAACCATGTCTTCAGTCTGGTATCTGCAGTTTCTCCATATACTGCCCAGGTGGTTTTAGAGTTGAAATTGGTGGCCATCAAGACAGTTGCAAGATCAAAGTCAAAGCCTTAGGAACACAGTCTAGAGATAAAAAAAGAAGTAATAAAATTTACATTTACGAGGTCTCAGTAAGGCAACCTCCTAACGAAAATGCTAAGCTAGCCCTGCAGCTCAGTGGCRTGTGGAAATGCTCCGAGGCAGCTGCAGGCTTGCCAAAGCCTCMTGGTTGTTCTGCAACTAGTTCAGATTAGCATGAATGCCTTAACACTGTCAGGTTCCCTGTTTGCCTGACTATCTCCTACTTGCCAGTCCATTAGCCAATGCATATATRCTGTAAACTCAGCCTCTGACAGGGTCTCCTCTGGAAATAAGAGTTGGCTCTTTTGTATTTATTCTCTCAGTGACATCTACTGTAATGAAAAACAGCTTTAGCTTGAGTCCATATTCTTTCTGTCTGTGATCTGAGCTCTTATGGGAAGCTTGATCTTTTGTCTGTATTTTTTTCCTGCACCTGCTGATTTCAGAAWACCAGCAGAACAAGCAGGTGTTTTAGAAAGAAATGTCATGTGAAAACAGGTGTTCAAAGAAGAAAGAAAACAGTGCAGAATTCCAGTGCAGAGTGCAAATGATTTTTGATTAATGGCTTGAATTTTCCATCTGCATAAACAACYCTTACTTTTAAGACTATGAGCTAATACACTCTGTGGTTATGTTTGYCATTACAGATCTTAAAAGAATACATTTACGAGGATTTTTTTTTTTTTTTAAGTTGAATATATTTGCTAAAACCCCCGTTTTTGTACATGGATTCAGGAGCCCAGTGTGGAGGCTTTGGCTGTGAGATGCTGCAGGGCAGGCGTCTGTAAGGAGGGGCTAAAACTTCCCTGTGGACACAGCTAATTCCAGACACCTCTGTAATAGACACATTGCACAACAAGATTGAGCCCATCAGCTCCAGGTGTGGTGCCTTGGGGAAAYCACATGTAAGAAAGGGCAGAAAATKCCACATGGTGAGAGGAGGAGAGAACRCAGGGAGAGAGAAATATATAGAGATAGCACCCTGCGAAGTGCAAGGACARAGAAGAAGGGAGCACTCCAGGAGACCAAGTGAAGATTGCTTTTCAATGTCTGGAAAGGACTCCTTGGTGGGTCCAGTGAACTTTTCCTCAGAGAACTGTGGCATCTGGAAGGACAGGCACCAGAGCAGGAAAAATGTGTGAGGAGTAGGAGTGCCAGAGAGAAGCTGTTATGAAATGACTGCAGGCAGCAGGGGTAGGAAGAGAGGTTGAGAGTGAAGGCATGAACAAAAATCTCGAAGATAGRGAAGACATTTTGTTTATTATCTTTGAGTCTCACCGTCCCCAAATTCTTTTATTTGGTATTAAATTTATTTTTCCCAAGTCAAATCTGCTTGCCTCTGACAGTAACTAATAAGCCATTACTCTGATTTTATCTTGACCCACAAGMTTTTTCAGCATATTTTCTCTTMCTGCCCTGTTGAGGAGGGAAGATGGGTGACCAGATGGGAGTTTGATTTTTAATCTAAATTAACCCAGCAAGAACCTGTACTAAGTTCATTTTAGGAAACAGGAAAATAAATAACTTTTTCTAAGTTTTCAACCGCAGGACACATGTTCCAGACTCATCTTGCTAAAAAACTATGCCCAAACAAATTTTTCCTGCCTTTTGTCAAGAAAGAAATTAACAAAGATTATCAGTTCCATCCCATAAGTACAAGAAATCTGATAAGATCATTTTTGTCTGTTTCTGAATCTAAGATAAATGGATTATTTTGGCTTCACTCAATCTAAAATGTATAAGCAAAGTTCCTTTGAACTGTATGGGGGTGCTTTTCACAAAATTGCCTAAAGTTACTTTAGAAAAAAAAGTGTTTGAAGTTTTATAGGATTGGATCCAGAGGGTGCTGTCTCTTAATGAATGTTCTTCACCAGCATTACCTTACTGAATACTTATTTCTGACATTTTGCTAGAGTTATGATAATGTTTTCTATAAATTAAAAAGTAAAAATTGTCTTATTCCCTAGATTTATTAAGCTTAAAACATGTATCATTAAAAAAAGCATAACTGTAAGTATACAATACTGATTTCTGTTACAAATCACATTACAGATGTTATTAAGACCAGAGACTTACTACCTGAAGTATGCTAATTTGACATAACTATGTCCCTGATTAGCAGCTAAATAAGCTTTTCCTTTAAAGCTCTCCAGTTTCATTTGATTATTCACTCAACATAGTTTTYACTTTCCTTGATAAATCTATAGAATCTTTAAAAAAATCTCAGTTAGTTAATGCTTAAGTTCACTGAACAAGTCTGCTATGGATTGCATTATGTCATTTTTACAATGTAATTTGCAATGAAAATTATAAGCAGATAAATGAATTTTTATAGATGTAGCTCCCCCTATTTTATTCCTCAGGGGTTTTTTCATCTTTTGAGCTGGCCTATTTTGTCACACTTTGAGCTGGCCTATTTTGTATTTTTTTGGTTTTAGTTAAGAGGTGAAGAAACAAGCATCTTTTCTGACAATTGAGATATCTAGCCACCAGGATATATGAACAAATATTTAAGGAACCAAAAAGTACCACAGTAAAAGTTACTATTTTAACAGTGGCAGATTTAGATTTTAGCGAAGTGTTTTCAATCCTTTGTAATAATTATGTGCCCTCCAGCTACAAAAAATAATGATGTTGTTAATTCTAGGACACAGATACAATTTTTTTTATCAAGTAGGACTCATTTCAGGACCACCTGGAGCCCTAATAGAGAATAGAAAAGTTCCAGTCTTTAGATTATTCTGCTCATTACAGTAGAAGAACTTAAATGGGTAATTTACATATTTGTCAACATCTGAGAGGTAAACAYGCATGCCTGCTTTGGAAACATAGTTCAGATGGAAAATACAAGTTTGAAAGCTTCTAGATCTTATTCCAGCTTCAATTTTATTAAATGGGATTTAGATTCTACATTACTTACATGTTTCAATTTCCTAAATCTTCCTTCATGCCATTGCTTTATATAATATTTTTATTTGGTTATTTTTCAATAACTATGATGAAAAAGGGTACCAGTACATATAGTACAGTATCTTTGTTTTTCTAATGCACAAAGCTTTAAAAAAATCATTTAAAGTGAAACATTCACAGTCTTGTGAAGTTATTTTGGATAGGCCTCATATTAACTCCACAAACTTCAATGAAGTTCATTGTAGCTGTCTAAAAATTATTAATGATGAAATAAATTAAGATGTTGGAAAGCCATATGTGAGAGAATAATCTATAAGACATACTTCTACAGGCTTGAATAGCAGGAGATCTAAACAAATTATGAGGCTGGAAAAGTGGTGAAAGGATAGCTAGACTTATCTATGGCAATGCAAGCAAGAGCTGCATCACATAGCTGTGTAAAATTTAGGCCCAAAGTTTAAGTGTCCCATCATCTTGTGGGATACTCAAACCAAGCTAAACAACAAATACTATGCACAAGAAGAAATAGCTTAATAACAGAGCAGAAGATGAGATGGGTCACAGTCCAGTCTTATCATCACGTCATTGAATTTTTTTGTTATCTGTATTTAAGTTGAATTTTCTTGCACACATTACTCATTCCTTTGTTATGGCTGTTTCTGCTTTTTTCTCATTAGACTTCCAGGACAATAATTGGTAGTTTACACCATTTTGTTCCAACAGCTTTTATGTTTTAATAGCTTTTTTGCATCTTCAGTATTAGACTGTCTTTCAGCACAGGTTTACAAAGAGCACTCAGCTTGTCSCTCAAGTCAGTGTTTTGATAGCGCTTCGGTCTTTGCTTAAATCCACCATTGCTCAAATCTTCACAAACAGGCTGTCTCTGCTTTTTGGCAATTACTACCTGCTCCCTCCAGAAAGGATGGTCAGATTTGTTCAAGTGAAATCTGATCACTGCCTTGCACAGTACTTTTCCTTATAAAATAACAATAAAAATGGTGCTGTTTCTAGACACATGAAGATCTCCTTTCCACATGTTTGCAGCTGTTTCTTTGTAATAGAAATTTACCCATCCCTCTGTATTTCATGCGCTGTTGGGTTTCATGTCATTCAGTCCTTCTAATATCATATTCTGAAGGTCTCAGTAAGGACAGCACTACCAAGTTATTTTCTATTTTCTTTTCTTGCTCTRGAACCAGGGCAATCAATGGAAAATAACTGCTTACATTTCTACTTTACAATGTTTTCTAAAAGACTGATGCACATACAAGAATGTCGAGCCTCTGGAGGATTAAAGCAATGCACCATAGTATGAGTTCTGAATTCAAGCTCTTGCTCCAAGCCTTTTGGAGGGGAAATCAAATGGCATCAACCTTTTGTCTGATGTCTTAGGCAGGCAAGACTTGTTGATCACTTTTCTTAAAAAYAGCTAGAATATTAATACTGTTTTCTCCTCCATACTAAAAATAGTTTKTCAATGGTAGTCTAGATCCTCTTGCTTATTTTGTAACAAAAGGGAAATATTACATTGGATAAGGCTCTTTGAAAATACTTAGTATGGTTTGCTAGCTTAATTTCTAGCTTTAACCACTTTCTTTGCCTAGTGCTCACTGAAYAATGTACWTAAACCAGCTTGGRCCAGCAATAACTTWGTTGTCTTTATAGTGCATTCCATTATGAAGTACAGRCACATCCAAACAGTTTCTAGATTTCAACCCATATCCTGCTTAAATCAGGTCTAAATTAGAGAAACTACATGTTTAATACAACTGACAAATTTCAAAGGTTTTACCAAATATCAG
This sequence comes from Alauda arvensis, assembly GCA_902810485.1. Taxonomy (NCBI): domain Eukaryota; kingdom Metazoa; phylum Chordata; class Aves; order Passeriformes; family Alaudidae; genus Alauda; species Alauda arvensis. The sequence goes on from CADDXX010000060.1 coordinate 2,457,218, forward strand.
CTTCTTTTACTTTTCTGTGAACCTTCTATTTTGATATCAGTCACTTATTTTAAACGTTACACTGATAAAAAGTTGTGTGATGTTTTTCTAAATTTCTCATCTTTATTATGTTTAAMATTTATTCCTCATTTATGTTTCGTGTTTTTTAGTTTCTATATGCTTTCATAATACTTTATTCCAATACTTAGGGAAAAAAAACCAAACAAATCAAAACAGCAAAACCCTCAAAATAAAGTTAACTAAATGTGGTCAACATGCAACAGCTATCTAATACTTTTAACACTTTAAAAAAAAAGGTTTGAACAGCCATCTGTGGACACGCTCATCTAATTGACCTTCCACCTATACACTTTATTTTGTAAAGAGAAAAGACAGTAGAAACTATAAAGTTACATTAGAGTTGAGATTGCTTTTGTTTCTAGAGTTCAGTCAAGAGGGATGAATTTAAAAATTAAAAGGCACTATCTCCAGCAGGATGAAAAATATTCATATTCACAAAAATTCAGTTCTTCCCATCTGACTCTCACTGATAAGGCAACGTCAAAATAAAATTTAATTAAGACCAAGAATGTATAGAGTTGATACTATTATTACTAAATAAATAGACTCTGATTCTTATAGTGCCAGAGGAAAAAGCAAAAAAATATAGTGGCACCTTCATTGCCACTTCTTGTAATCAGCTTTCAAAATATGAAATTCAATGTCTGAATTCCTTATAGTAAATAACACATTCACACCAATTTTCTGCTTCTTCCCCTTAGATGTACTGCAGCAATGAGTCTATTATTGTTCATTTGAATAACTACACATACAGCTATTACAGATCTCTTTGAAGCTTTCATAAAGTATGAGAGAGAACATTCTTTTAAAGTTCTTTCAGTGCCTGCCAATTTGATAAATACATGCATTTACTGTCATAAATACAGGCAAGGTTTAGAAAATGAGGGATATTATAAAATATGTTGCTACTTTTTTGCAAATTTTTTGAGAGTTTTACTCAAGGTATATGTRTCAGAGTGTGATTGAGGTGTTCTACACAGATAATGAGCATTCCTAGAGAAACAGGGTTCCTTTGTTAACTCTAAATATCCTCAAAAAATAGAAATTAATGTTTTTAAGRATGAGAGGAAATGTAAGTTTATTTTCTTCAGAATAAAATTTGATAATACTACTTGTATTTTCTCTGGTTTAAAAGCAGATGATACCTTCATTTGCGTCTACTTTAGATCAACTTTGAACAGTCCATTAATATGTTTGCTTATTGTTTTCCCAAGTCACCATTACCTCTTTTTCATTCCTTAGTCATACTTGCATCTTGATATTCAATATGCAGTACAAGGCCAATCTCAATTCCTTCGTTTTGAAGGGAGAAGATTAATTCTGTGTTRCACACATTGTCTCAAGGTTATTTGCTTTTGCCTTTCCACTACTTGAAGTGTTGAGGTTTTTTGTCAGCTTACTTTTGCTTCTTTACTTTTTGAATGATGAAGTTTAAAGCAGAATGTTTAAAACCAATTTATGTCATAATATTATTCCACTTAAAAGATAATCAAATTTTTAAAAAGAAAGCAATTATTATTTTTACAAYTGAGGAGCAGACCTCATTTTTAAAAAGTCAGTGACAAATTTTCCTTACCCTTTGCTAGAATGAGATTTTTTTCTCTCTTGCAGATTAGACTGGTCTGAGGACAGTTGTTTCAAAAAGTCCTAGTGTCCCAGTTGAAAGATTCAAGACCTTGCATTTCTCAGCTGAAAATTCTGTTTGTTCTGGGTGAAAAGTAAATTCCTTATGGGTGGTCTAATTGGCAAGTATTTGACAACTCCTTGGCTCCTAGTACTCTACTGAGAAAGTAGTTTCTAGCTTTTTTCTTTTTATTTTCATATTTCAATTTAAAAAATACTGAGATAAWTTTTTTTGCTTTGCTTCCCTAACTGTATTTATGTAGGGCAAAAGTCCTTTATGTTCTACTGGGTAGATGGTGAAATTTCATGACTGTTCAAATATGTAGTTAATTTCAGATAACAATGGTTTAAAAGGAGTTTTCCTAATTTGCAACTCAAACAGTTCMTTGATACATTTTATTTACATAGACTACCTGCAAATAAGAAACTAACATATTTTTTAAATACATAAATCAGATCAGGTCTATACTTAAAATTTACAAAAGCCTAACAATTGTAGTGTCATGTTCTCAGCTTGGTCCACAGACCACACATGGTGTTTTGATGTTGAACTGCATGAAGTGAACAGATTAGAAGAAAGATTTCCTGCTGCTTGGAGAGTCCTGAAAATATCTGTGCCTAGTAGGAAACGGGAGGGACAAAGTGTTCCTCTTCAGAGCAACTTGTCTTGATTTAGTATTTTAAAGTGTGAGCTTTAATTAAAAGAAAAGAATCTTCAATGACTAATTGCTATTGACACCTAAATATATTCTTACTTAGTAAATAACTGACTAAAACCAGCTTTTAAAAAACACCTATTTCTTACAGCATTCCAAGGCATTGAGTGCATCTCCCAGCAGGAGCTGATGTTTTAATGATATAATGCTGTACCTCCTATAAAGAAGAGTCATGTCAGGAAGCATTGTAGGAAAAATAATTTATCAAGACTTGAAAAGCACTGTACCAATAGATTCAGATAAATCTGACTTCCACTTAGGTTTTAAAGGCAAAATTTATTTTCTTTCAGATCAATTGAGCCTCTCTTAATCACYTTTTTTAGCAAGACAAAATTAGAATCAACCATACTGTGATGCTAGTTCCATTAGYGTGTTCAGATAATATAGAATACAACCCAACCAAGATTTGCAAATAAAGTGAAAGTACATTTAATAATTTATATTTGCATTTCTATATAAGTAAGTGATATTTATAACTGTCCAGATGCAATGGAATGTTTTTTGATAATTATTTCAATTTCACTTCATCTTACAGCAGCTGGTGGACATCTTTTTTTATTAAGAAGTTCAAACACTTTAAAAATTTTAGTATGTCTACATTTACAATGAATAGGCACCTAGGCAAAAATAATGCCAGACATGGAGGAAGCTTTTGGCAGCTTCTYACAGAAGCCTGTGTCCCCTCCACTACCAAAACTGGGCCATGCAAACCCAGCAGAGGGGTGCATAAGAAGAGACATCATATGCTGAAAAGACAAAACCTTCTTTTTCACTTATCAGAATCAAGCCACACCACTATTTTTCCGTTGTCCATAGCAATTAGCTGAGATTTATCATGCAGAATTAACATAGACAGCAGTCAAATATTCTTGCACTTCTTAAAGAATCTTAAAATAAACATGCACACAGAATAATTTTAATAATGAACTGTTTTGGTAAGCACAGACCCCAGTGCTGTAAACTGTGACCTTCAAGGGAAATGGCTTAAAACTGATGAATTTATACACAGACACTGATATAGCTTATTTCTGAAATAAATRTAGTGTAATGTAAATAAAAATTACATTACTTAGTGAGTTCCTCTARCTGTACTAGCTACTTGCTTCCCACATTCTGTTTCCAGCCTCCTCTGGTGTTTGCTTGATCATAGCACTGTTGTCAGCATGGCAAAGTTGACCTCTTTCCAGAAGGCAAATTTGTTATGTTCTGACAGCAAACAATGAGAGGGTGACCATTTTTATAAGTGGCTAATCTTTATAGGCTTTGGGTTTTTTTCTGTGAAAGTCTTTATTTGCTGGCACAAAAAAATCAGTTATCATAAGCAACAGTTCCCTAGTTAGCTGTGTTTGATTTAAGAAACAGTACTATGAGCCTTCTTTCTCATAAATTTTGTACAGATATGTGTTTTTTAAAATGCCTGCAAAAATGAAAAGAAAATTYTAAGTACATTTGAAAGCATGCAAAATTTCAGTGAATGGATGCAATTTTAAGAAAAAATCCATAAGCTTATGTTTAATTTTAAAGTATAATGAATCAAGAATTAGGATTATCCATGCAATTATACTAAGAGCTTGCTTAATATAAACAATTTTGGGGACTGTATTTTATCAGACAGTACRAGTTATAGCTGTTTAGAATTCTTGTTTCCTATAAAAGCACAGATATTGTTTAAAAATTAAATKTATATGAACAGGTTAATTTAAAATATTTGTCAAATAGTTCTTAAAATTTATTTTGCACTTGGAACACATATTGAGCTTTCTGCTACTCAAAAAAAATGTCCTTATGTTTACATTTATGAAGCTCTCACAACTTATCAGAAGGCATATTTAGAATAAAAGAACCTAAAGCTTTAGACATCTCGTCAGTTTATAGTCAGAAMCGATGACAGAGTAATGAGCTTTTAAGACTTTAATCTGAGGCAGGGTGAAGATTCATCATTTATCTTAGGCTTTTGAGAGTGATTCTTCACTGATATCTCTTCTGATTAAAAAAAAATTGCACTGTTAAATATTTGTGTCCTTGTTTTATGATTTTAATTTTTTGCTGTTTTCTTTTTGCTTTAAGACATTGATTAATTGATTACATTGTTAAAAACTTGCTCAAGGCACCCAGCAGCTCTTACATTTCCCACTCTGACACATAAATTACATAGAAGCTGTTCTCACACCTACTTAAGTTTAACCCCATTTCTTATACAATATCTCAGAATTGCTTTAATGAGAAGAAATAGGAGAGGAAGCTAAAGAGATTTTGTTTACAAGGCAAACTGATGARTTTTCCTCCAGAAACAAGGAAGCACTTGGGTTCACTAAGAACTCAAGGCGAGTAGCAGCAGTGGTCCTCTGCTATAACAAAGCCCTGTGACATTTGAACTACAGCAGTTCTCCAAGTCTCCCGTCCTGTTTGAGGCCGCATAAACATTGCAGAGGTCATTACCCTGCTCTGCAATCACTTAACAACAGAATAACAATGCCTGTTTTGATGGTTCCAATGCCATTTACTGACAAGAAGCTGAGGAAGAACTGAGAAAGATCGGAGAGAAATTTCTCAGTAAGTAAGAGATTTAGATGATGARCCCCTGTAGAAAACTGTCAAAAACGGAATAGAAGAGGGAAAGCACAYTTTTCTGAAATTCTGAATTCTGAAACATTCTTCAATATTTTCTTTAAAAAGAAACTATAGTGGAGAKCATGGAACCAAATGAGAAATGTGACTGATATGAGAGACAAATTAGATCTAGACAGCACAGTTCGGAGAGCATGGCAATAACCATGGCAATAACCAGAAAGAAACATTGTACTGGCTATAATTGTGTTTGAGTAATTTTTTTAAATTTCTTCTCTAGAAAGACCACCTACCTTGAGGGCAAGATTTCTGATGCTGTATTTCACTCTAACTAAGCAAATTTTAATCACATGTATTCGTTTCTTATTCTTGTGGCTGACAAGAAAGTTATTTATGATACTATTATACATTGAAACTTCTCATGCCATACAGAGGCAGCAAGGGAATACATCGAATTCAGTAACACCTAAATAACTAACCATGAGCAGTAAGGATGCAGTCACAGAGCTTTAACTTCTTGCTGTAGGAAACTCATAAATTCATTAGAAGTKTTTTTTTWAAAAAAGATAGCTGTAGGTAAAAGACAGGAAAAACAACTACAAAAAAGAACATTGTTTGCATCTTATTAAAATTAACAGATAGATTTATTATGCAGTACAGGTTGTTTTCCTGCTACACATTTATTTCAAAGTACAACATGAAAAGAAAGACAAACCYTCATTCTTCTTTGAATAATAAAGGTCTAAAATGTGTTCTACCATTAATTTTTTTCTTTCTTTACCATAATTCTATGGAATTTAGAGTTCAAATATTGGTAAACAAGTTGTCCTCTGAAACAAAACAAAAAACAATGTAAAAAGAAATTCTTGTGTGTTCAATATACATGATAAAAAACATTAATTACTTTAGAAGTTGTTTAAGATATTTGTATTTTTATTTCTAATAAAGAGATGTCTCTATTAACTGTCAGTATTCTGAGAAAAGAAGACAGAAACAGTAAAAGTTAAAGACTTGGTGTAGATGAGAACAAGTTAAAATACAGTATAATAGGAAAAGAGCTTTGCCCCAKGTAGCTCTTGCAATGCACTGGTCTGAGTTACAACAAATAAAGTGAATCTGGTTTTTTGCCCAGTCGTCTTCAACAAAAGTTTACAGTATTTGGAAAAAAAGAGCATGACTTCAATCTGYTTTTAGAATAAAGCTCACGATATAACATTTTGTTAAATTTGTTTTGTATTCATCAGCTCCCTTTCACTACATGTTCATCGATTGTGCAATGTCTTTCTGGCTTCAATAGTGTGGATTTTGGATGTACAAGTATAATTTGCTGCATTGTGATGCACTTTAAAAATCTGCCTGGGCAGGTCTACGGTTGCTTGGGTCCCTGTGTGACCACAGCAGARAGGAACTGTAAGTAGCACAGAACTGCCTGAAATATTCTGCCTGAAATCTTCTTMGAAAACCATACTGAAAATAAAGGAGAACAGAAAAGCCACAATAATGATGGCATGTGAGGCATCTAGGTTTCTTAAAGACACAAATAACAGGACTGAAAAGCAGTCCTAGCAACCTTGGTTTGGAGACTAAAATAATGCAGTAATCTGAGCCACGCCTGGGATCTCAAATTCAGACTCCATACCACAGCTTGGAAAACATATACARGGAGATCTTATAGTTCTTCATCTATCATAGAAATCCAATTTTTTGTTAAAAAACAAAATTATTTTAAACTTTCTTTAAAGGGAGATGTGTATCAATTGTATTTTATGTTCAGAAACTGTTATGATGAATAAATCCTAAAGCTATTTTTTTTCCTGGTAACTGTAAGCTCATCTACTTTTTTATAATTAGTGTTTTTGTGTCATTCAACTCCATCTGTTCCTATCTCACCTCTCACAATTTACCAGGTTTCGGAAGACAGTACATGTATTCAATGACTACTAACTAACAYGTCCAGACTATAATAAAATTTTCTCTCTCAGTAGTTTAAATTGCCAACAGAACTCTCATTTAAACAAATGAAARATGGTAATATAGAATAATCAAATACTTCATAGTTCATCAGAATTATAAATTGCTTYAGCAAGGCATTAAATAAATTTCAGCAAACTGTCCATAAAATTAAGCTGTGCTTCTCTTAAAAATAATCTGTAACCTGACAGGAACAAAATTCATAATRTCTACCTGTTCCTGCCTGTCAGCCTAGGGCATAGAGCACAAATCCAAGTAGCATGAGATAATCAACACCAGGAAGATGTATCTGGCAGCAGAGATACATCTGGTATATTAAATCATTTTTCAGATCAAAAGATAGGTGTTTTCTAAAGTCTTAGTTAAGGCTAGAAATATTTTTTATTGATTATATAGGTCTCTTGCCTTTGGATTTCACTGTTTCAAATATATGAAAGTGTAATTTCTTTTTCTTGATCATCCATTTCCAGGCTTGTGCTACTTTTCCTTTGTTGACCTTGAAGACAGAAGTAACTCACACTTTCAGGGCACCTAAATTCTGAGTTACATTCTTAGACCAAATGATCTATGCAACTCTCTTACTCAAGGAAACCTTGCATTAACTGCACATTGAGAGTGCAATATTCCCCATGTATACTATTTTTGGTACACAAGGCCTTGCAGAAATGCACACTGATAATAATTATTTGTTTCTGTATTCATTAGGATAGAATTATTATAGGTATTAGTTGGATAAAATAGTCACAACTGCTGACAGATTGTTTAAAGTTGGCTATTTAACTCTACTGATCTCAATCTGATATCTATCTGATATCTATCTGATATCTATCTGATATGTACTTTCCACATATCTCCTGGAGAAATAGTTGTGATGAGCTACTTTATTTTAGCTCTCAAACTCATTTTACTATTATTTTAATCAGTTAATAAACACCTCTAATTTTCCACAGAAACTTAGGCTTTTAGGTTTCCCAATTTCACTGGATGAAACTACTCTGTAAATCAGATAAGTGTTCAGTCTGAATACTCTGGTTGATCACGTTAACATTTTGTGACACCAGAAAAGCACTATGCTTAAAGGGAGCTTAAAAAAACCTCCAGTATCTTTATTTCAGTACTATGAAACTGGCCATCYTTTTAACCTACACACACCTGAAAGATATGTCATGAGGCAGTAATGGTTATATTTAGACATTGTTCTTTACTAAATAAATTAGTAATAAACATGGGCACATTGCAGTAGGCACTGATTTAAATGCCAGTTAAGACAAAGAGTAGTGAAAGCTTAAACATCACACATTATCACCAGTCATATTTTTGGTATTATATGGCAAAACYAATGTCAATAGAAAGCTCAGACAAATTAATTTAAGACTTGTTACTGACTTATGGCAAAGTATGAGATCAAACACGTAATCTACACATCCCCAAGCATGTTTATCATAATATGAGAGGTCTACATAAAATGTCAATGAAGAGTTCAGCTCTAGTTTAGGAGGAAGAAAATCACATTCATAATACAGAGACAAAAACCTTTTGCAAAAAACTTACTATTATTGCAAAAGAATGTGCATGCTTGTGTCTGAAGTTAGTTAGATTTTTTACTACTAAAACAACTCTGAGGAAGGTCCATGACTGCACAGTAAACACACAGATAGTTCAAGAGATGTGATGAATGCAACTTTATTATGACAGATTTAAGATAGTATCACAGCATACACTATAGTATTGATGTCCTCTCAACAGACAAGAAGAGTTCAGCTGCAAAATCACGTGATGGACTGTATTTGCTCTGGCATTGCAGTAATTGACAATATAAACTTCCATTCTCTTCATCATCTTCCACAATATAAACTTTCCAACTAAACCTCTTGTCCTCCACTGCAATCCGATGCTGGTTTAATCCAGTAAAGCATCCTGTTGTCTTCTTCCAAATATCTATGATCCAACTTTTTTTTTCCTGCATCAGACATGCTCTCCTCCATCTCCAGCCATCAGCATTCACACACAAGCWGCACAGCACATCCTTTCACATTTCCAGCATCATTCCCCCTCTGACAGATWACTGACCAGTCAAATTTTTAAAGTTAATTTTGTACATGTCCAGTCTTAAAGGAACCCTCAGCAACCAGACCCAAGAGATTTTTTTTCAGTTAAGACAAGTGAAACAATCCTTTAATGAAGCTTATTTTCCTTTAGTCAAAGTACACACTTCAATGTTTCTAGCTGCCACTGAAACAATGTCACTGTCCTGGAGACTAAAATGAC
>CADDXX010000060.1:2466714-2481651 GCA_902810485.1 Alauda arvensis
GCAGACATTTAAGATTTGTACATCTCCAGAAGAAAACTAATAAGTGAAGGTATTTCCCTGGCCTTGCAYATTTGCCATGTAGAATATTTAACAAAGCTGGAATAACAGAATAGGGTTATTTTTAAATTTACTTCCTAGCAAACCCTCAATCCCTTTTTTTTCCAGATCACAGGATTTTTGTAAATGGCAGGTTTTAATCCAGTATGGCCCTTGTTTAAAATTGAAATTACTAGTTACTATATAAATCCTAACATCACAGGCTCTTTGTGCCATTTGTATAATAGTTGTGAATCCCATGGCGCAGCTGTATAATAAACATTTGTGTATTTTAAATCTCAATTTAACAGATTTTTGCAGCATCATCTGCCCTTTTCTCCCCTCTGCTTCTCAGTGTTTTGCTACCACTCCCTAGCACAGAATCCAAATGAAGTAACAGCTTCTCCTTGTTCTGAATCTCACCCTACAACATTTACACTACCACGGATGTTCAGGTGATTAAATAGTTCTGCATAGAAACTTATGCACCATTTCATCTAATCCAGTTCTTGTTTATATTGCTTAAGAGCTATTCTTTAATGCATTCAAGAGAAGAAACACCATCTTTAGGAACTAATTCAGTTTGCCAATAAAGTAGCAACACACTACGACAGAAACTTTTATGGGTAAGGTTGCAAAACAGAAGTTTTGCTAATTCCAGAAGGCTTTGCAGCAGACTTATTTCTGTGGGGACATTTGTTTGTTCTGACTGAGCATGAATTAACCTTTGAGTTATGATGGCATATAAGGAAAAAAAATAAAACCATTAATCCCATAACCCAAAATAATTAGAGGTAGTATTCAGTCTGGGAAGCATCTTATCACTAATTAACATGAAAAAAATATTTTAGCTTATTTTTTATTYTCTAGGCATATCTCAATTCTAATATATTTCAGTCAAACTCTTTTTCTTTACCCTTCAGACCTATATTCTTGTGAGCTAATTTCTTTGGTATTTTCAGTACTAGACAAGAAATCACTGCAGTTAGTTTTAAATAAGKCTGCATAAAAGAAAAGATAAATGGTTCTAGACATCCATACTGCTTTGTGAAGTAGTGAACTGTGCTRCAGGTTGACATATCCTTAAAACTGCTGCTAAATCATGAAGGCTCAAAAGTCAGAAGAGATTATTGAAATGTTCTTAAGTGGATTTCTGACACCATTTTTACTTGAGCTATGAGGATATACTACAGCATAAGGTGACATTCAGAAGTGGTTTTTGACATGAAGTACATTACTACTTGTTAGAGTATGCAATAGAGATCACAGTATGTATAGACTTTTCATATATTACGTGATAGATAATGGATTCTTTGAAAGTTTTTTATGATGTGGTACATTAACCTATAAAGTAAAATATGACTACATGAATATTTAAGTTATTACATGCTTAATTAATAAATTATTAAATACTTTGAACTATTGAGATGATGACACATAGATTTCTATCTAATTTTCTAATAAAATTGTACATAATTACTTTGTTTTGCTGATTAAACAACCTCAAAGCAGCTGAGATATAATATTGTTTTTCTCTTTCCATTCCTCTCTGCTTGAATTTYCAGTAGATACTCTATATTCTACTTTGTTACCTGTGCATATATGTTTCACAGTTTACTTAAAAAATTAGTATATAAGCGAGCCCTGGTCCTTACGCAATGCCCTGAGACACTGCAACACTTAAAAAAAAAATCACATTTTCTTTTCAGTTGCTGTYAGACTAAGCACTCCACTCGCATTTCTTCTGAGTGGGTTGTAGATTGTTTTCTAACCTGGTGGGAGGAGACAGGCCACTTTACATCCCTGATCCTTTTTCCCTTTGATTTGATACGTCACCAATAGCAGAAACCTACAGAGGTTAAAATCCAAATTCTGTTTAATCATTTAAGCCACATTTACAGAACTGAGACAAATATCTACAATCACACAATCTGCAGCCATACAATTTAAAAGTAGGAGAAAGCTTTCTTGAGCAGCCAAACTGAATCTTTAGAGGCTTCAGAGAGTTTTGAAAAGTAATTTGCTACTAGCTAAGTCTTTTCAAGGCACTTCATACTAGCACTAATTGAAATCTGAGCCACTATAATTATTTCTTTTAAGAGGTGTGGATTTTCTTTTCTCCTTAGCTACAGTTCTTCTAACTAGAGAGAGTTCATTCCCTTGAGCTTGCTGATCAGCAAACATTTTTTAAATAAAAAATAAATACATACCTTACTTCAAAAAGTTGTTGCATTGACATACCAAAGACTTCTGTTTCTGCTGAAGCAATACTCAATTTCCTTTTCATTTACACAATACATGCCCMGTTTCTTTTTAATAAAGTTGAGCTTACTATCACAGTATCATTTATTTAGCTTGTGCTGGTATGATCTCCCATCAGTAATAACTTTCCTTCAGGAAAATATGCTTCCATGCGATTTGTTACATGCAATATGTAACATACCTGAATTTATAAACACATTATAATTTGCAAGAGAAAGACAAAGCTGTAACAAGAGGACAAATCCAATTTTATAAGTGAACATAAATATAGGTAAAAATCTTGTTTTGGTATTTATTTCCCATATAGTCCAGTTGAAGATACTTAACAACAAACGATAATGGAACTCATCACCTTTAATCTTAGAAGAAATTTAGTTTATGATGATGAAATGCTAATAAGAACTCTATGACTTCAAACACTTGATAGAAYCAAGTAAGTCTATTTAAATCCTGTTTTGACAGAGAATTTTGTGATGCTAAGCATCCATTAAACACCATTCAGATTAGAGAATTTTACACTTTGCAACTCTTTTGAAAATCCCTACTGCTCTCACTTGTGATGTACTACAGGCAGTGTAAATTTAAGATTTCATTCTTTCAAATGGTGAGTTAATGGGAGTTGAATGGGCAAATATACTTCAAAGGACAATTTTAGTTTATTCCACTCCTCAGAAAAAAACAGAGTTATCTCATATAGAGGATGAAATAATACTAAGCACAATGTGTTAAGGCTCTTCACTGAAGAATTTTGAACAGGAATTTCCAGAGGACAGCCRGGATTTATTGAGCCACCACCCAAGTATTTCCTTTGCATTCAAGTATTCCAGGTAGCCTCTAGGCAAATAGCATGACCCTTATCTGTTATTCCAGAAGGATACACATCTTCTTCCAGCTCTGAGATARCCTTTCAAATCATCTGCTGTGAGAGTAGAAAGGGGAAAGAGCTGCTTCAATTGACTGCCATCTTTGATGAAACGTGACTGGGCAAGAGCCTGAGTCAAGAAAAATGAGAAATGAAGGAGAGCTGGAATTGTGGTCACACCAGGGGTGGAGGGCTTGAAAAAATGTTCTTTCCTCATTTACAGATCTGCAATTTTAGAATAGTTACATTTCCCTGGGTGCTGGTGAGGAGAAACAAGACCTGTAAGGGGGTTTAACAGAGCTGACCCCTCTCAAAGCTTTTGCCTACACAAAAGAAGAGGCAAGTTMTAGTCACTGAAGACTCCCATCTGTGGAGACCAAGGCGCCAGTCTGGTTGCTTAACCCAAGCTAGCATCTCAGGTTCATTGTTTTGCCAGGGCTAAGTTCCAGGATGCTCCAGAGAGACTACTGAGGCTTGTTTGCCTCTGTGTTGTATTGTTTTTTCCATTTGARCACAGATGGTACTACTGGGCATAATGCAAAACATTGAGAACAGCCACAAATCTCTGAGGGCAAGGATAAAAGGCGTGTGGGGGACTCATGTTGTGTCTGCTCAAGGCTGTCACTAAAGCAAAAGACTGCAGCAGAGGGGGTCTCATCCAGCAGATCAACAACTGTTCATGTGTGCCTGGTGTCACAGCCAGAGCTTTGGCTGATGGGATCCTTTCTGTACCTTGCAGCAAGCATCAACTGCTAGGGCCAACACAATGGTTCACAGTAGCAGGATGAGAGCCAAAGAGCACAAGTTCAAACATCAGAAATTCTGATTAGGTATTAGAAAAACATTATTTTAAGGTGGTGGAATACAGGAACACATTGCTTAGAGTGGTGGTGGAATCTCAGTCCTTGGAGACTGATCTGTGCACGGCCTYGAGCAACATTATCTAATTAGATCTGTTCTGAGCAGAGTGTTTGACTTCTGAGGGGTCTTTCCAATCTCCATGATTATAAATGAAGAATGATGGGAACCAGCTCTGCATACCAAAAATTACTAGTTTTCCCTACTGGTTATTTAAAGGGATCTCAGAAGACCTGCTCAGATGCTTTTATTATGGATACCCAGGACAAGGCTAGATGAATCACAGCTTCAGTTTCTATTTTGCTGCTATTTGAAACCCACAGGCACCTGAAAGCCTTAGTGCCTTTRATATTTTATAAGTTCAAATCTTATTGAAAATAATTTCTGAGGCAGAATACTTCTTTTTATAGTTCTCACAGTATTTCTAAAGTATATATATGTGTATAGATATATTTTTTACCATGTCACTATACAAATGATTAACACTTTCACTGATGAATGAGAAAGGCTTTTTTTTTTTTTTTCACCTGAGTCTTAGTAAGAGTTACACCCTAATATCTGTAAGGTTTTGCCACTCACTCACTAGAAACAGTTACAGAACCAATTCCTCTTGAAGCAAAACATCTCWGTGTTAAAGCCCTCTCTGGAATACTTAAATCCTTATTTTGCGCACTTGTCTCCTAATGCTAACTCATATGAATAAAAYCATTGATTCGGTTAACTTTTTTGTATCAGTGATTTATTACTGTGCTGGAATTCTTGAGTGGTATAATGRTTACTTTATATAATAACTTTTATAATATCCTTTTGAGATTTCTGATGTTGGCATAATTCTGCTAAGTTGCTTTAAGTACAGAATAACAGAGAGAAAAATGTGAGCAGAAAAGCATAAGACAGCAGAGGCAGGGGTGACTGTCTTCTTTCTAAAAGCAAGATAAAAAGTTCTTAATAATTGAACTGACATTTACAGGAACATACCTTTTGGCAGTATTACCTGACCAAAATTGTTCAACCTKATATTATAAAAATCACCTTTCACTTACATGCTAAATCCCCTTTTCAGCTATATACTTCCCTGAATTCTTATGCATTTCTATTAAAAAAAAGTATAGATCCTAAACTGAGAGACTGGCAACTTTGATGACTGAATAAAATAGAATACCATCCCTAATTCCTGYTTCATTGCTGAAACTAGTAAGAACTTAAGCATCTATTCCTCATAGGAATTTGAGATCTGTTTCTACCTAATGTAAAATCTAAAGGCCTAATGAAAGTCCCTAAAGTAACCACTTCCAAAAATTAGACCAAGTRAAAAATATTTGTTAGGAAAAGATGYGTTGTTCCAGCTTGTCAGCATGAGCCTAAATCTGGACTTGTTGAAAGTTCTTTGTAAAAGATGTGAAGAAAAGTTTGTTTTGGCAAAGAAATTAATGCTAAAATTTTCACTTCAGCATTTCAGCTATCACCCTGGTAGCCAGGCTTCACRTGAGCCCACAAGTGTACTCCAAGATTAAAGAAAGAGTTCCTGTACAACATTCATTCGCAGATGAGGCCTGCTGGCACATGGGAGCTGCAAGGAAGTGCCCATGTCACCACATTCTATGCCAACAGCTGAAAAAAGGGAAGAGAGAAGGAAAGACACTGATAGAAAAGGGAGAACTGTGAGGTAGAAGTGAATTGGAGATGGAATCAGAAGGCTTGATCTAAAAATCAAGAAGTTGAACTAAGATGATAAAAGAGACMAAGGTGAACATGAAAGACTGAAGAAGAGGGCTCATCAATGACGGTGAAACACAGACCCCGGAAGCTGATAAGCTGTCTCCATGGAAACTGCAGGCAAAAATCCACTGGAGACTGGTAGAGATCAAGGCCAGACCAACTGTAAAAGGAGCCCAGAGTTAAGGCTGTTTATGGAAAATATGAAGTACTACARATCATGAGAGTGGGTCTGCAGGTGGGTGAGAACAAGAAGAACCAGTCTAGGAAAAGGCTGTGGAAAAGGAACCCGAGCAGGTATAAATGAATGTAACTGGGAAAAGATGATGGAGCCTCTGTCAAGAAATTGCTTTTTAAAAATGCCTACTAATGATGTTTTCTTCTTTTACTGTGTGCCTGGCTTTTAAATGTGGAAGATTACCTACAATTAAATGTTCTCAAGGGTGTGATCACCACCTCAGATTTGACTCTCATAATTCTGGAATGTCTCACAAAGTATTTGTAGGTTTTTCTAATTAGTAAAGCTTTAATTCATATTCTCTAGGAACTGGTTTTAAAACCAGCATACCTCAGAATAGCAGTGGTATAAATTCTTTAGTGGTAGTAAGTAAAATCAAGAAAAATTAAAAAAAAAAGAGAGAAGAAAAAAGGAAATAAGAAAGGGAAAATATGAAACAGGAAGGGAGGGAAGGGGAAAAGAAGGGGGGAAAGGGAAAAAAGAACAGGGAAAGAAAGATGGGAAAAGAAGTGGGGAAAAGAAAGAAAGGGGAAAGAATGGAGTAGAAACAAGGAAGGAGGGAAAGAAAGAAGGGGAAAAAGAAGGGGGAAGAAGAAGGGGAAGAAGAAAGGGGGGGAAAAGAGGGGGGGGAAAGAAGGGGGAAAAAGACAGAGGGAAAAAAAAAGAGGGAAAGGAAAGATGGCTGGTGAAAATATTGCTGTGAGGCATAAGACTGACGCACAATTACAGATTCTTTATTYAAAATGGTGTTTGAATAGCAGGAGATCTGAAGAAAAATAGTGTTGAGCAGCTACACTAGTAAATGAGTTTATTGTATCCCAGGTATGGTATCAGGCAGATTTTCTGTAAAGAAATCTATTCTATACTCATATAACTAAAAACTGCTTATTATTGTACAATATATTTAAAAGAGCACATCAGGTTTGCACAAAAAAACTTAATCCTCACATATTCTAGAGTATGAAATGTAGTTTTAACATTATTCTTTATATATTTTATGTGTGCAGAAGACAAAAAGAAATGTTCCATTTTATTTCATTTAAACTTGAGTCACTCCAATTAGGATTCTATGGATGAATCTTCATGTTAAGCTACTAAAAATAGAAGGTTTTCATAAAATATTTACTTTGAATCTCAGTGAAATAAATTTTTAAATTACATTGTATTCTCTGGGCAAATAWTTTTTTTTACAAACAAACARAAGAAACTGAGCTCCTTCTTTAAAATATTGAGCATCAGGTATTTTCCTCTTGTAATACAGACCTAAAGCTTTGCTATTTAGATCACAGAAACTTTCTCTAATTTTTTAGAATTACTGTTTTGTCACCCATCGGTTGTGATGCTGATCTTTTTTGTTTAAATAATTTTATCATTTTATCAGTTTGAATTACACTCTGTATATGTATGGACAGCAACTTTTATCTTCTTTAYCTTCATTTAGATACTTTCAATATGCCAAGTTTCTTTAGAGCTATCATAAAGCCAAGCCTCTCCACACAGAACAAAAGGATTTAACTTACTGTGGAAGAAAATATCTCGACTCTGCCGGTTTCTCTTGTTCCAAGTACTTTGTCCTCACCACAAATCCCCTTCTCTCTGCTCTGGTCCCTGGGAGTTTTTTTCCATAAAGACCTAGAATAAACCCCAAAGAGTTTTAAAAGAAGGTGACTACTACTGTGCTTCATCTGTTTCCCAGGTCCAATACTRTTTATACAAGAAAGATTTGCTCTAAGATCATGGGCCAGATCAGGCCCATTAATGATCTGAGGAAAAAAAAATGAACAAACAGAAAAAAATTTAAGTACTAAATAAAACAAAACTTACAAGAGCTCTTCTTTCTTCATTTTCCCAGGAGCAGGATTGTGAGCATCCAGAGAGCATTACCACCAGAGGGTTGCTCAGTGAGCAGAGATTGAGTGATCATCCCAGAAGTGCAGTTTCAACACTTCAGTTCTGCCTGATCCGAGTGACTGAGTTCCAGGTTGATTGAAGCTGAGTTTTGTAATTTTTATGTTGTATTTCAAAGAGCTGGATGTGGAATTTGGGCCCTTAAAGCACAGTACATTATGAGCATTTCAGCTTTGCGTAATTACTTAAGCTGTGGGATAACTCTCATTGTTTACAGGGTKTTATAAACTAGACTTTGCACTATAGTCAGGGAAATTCACTAGCTGCCAAGCTACAATCTTTTATAAGCATAGTGGGAAGTAGGTGGGATGTCTTGTGGTTTTGTGTTTTTTTTTTTTTTTGGGTTTTTATCTATCTATCTATCTATCTATCTATCTATCTATCTATCATCTATCCATTTATTTATTTATTTATTTTTGTTTTGGTTGGTTTGTTTTTGTTTATTTGTTTTATTATTGTTGTTGTCTTTGTTTGATTGGACAAACACAAATATTAATCTATTGTCAAGTCATTCTGTTATGAGAAAGGTTCTAAAATTTGATTTTGTTTTTACAAACCTGTGGTTGAAAAACCAAATGATAGTTCTAGAATCAGGAGTGTYATCAGGTGGAAAAAATTATCAGATTGTATCTTCCATAGGTTATTGACTAGAAAGATTTACATCTAAACTACATGTTCTGACCTCACTGATAAAGAAAAAAAAAACACATAGCAACAGCAAAAGCATTAATTATAACCTTTAGGGTCATTATAAGCTACATACTGACAGACAGAGACCCACTTAGTTTTGTAGCATCCTGCSCAAATGCTCAAAGGTGAGCTTGAATCMYCACATTCTCCAGCTCACAAAAGAGRGCAACAATAATTTTTAAGACCTCTACCCAAATACTCTGCTTRAAGGAATGTGGGCCTGATTACCTTTTTTGGAGCCACTGCTTGCGTTCTCTTCAGTGATGCAAAAGCAGCTGTGAAATCAGCCTGACTAACTGGTTAGCCATCTCTACTGCTCTCCTCTGAAACTGGGATGCTGTAAAGCAGCTGGAATCTACTGAAAGTGAATGGGGCTTTTTGTTTCCAGAAGTCACATCCAAGTTAATGGTGATGTCTTTACTTAAAAAAGAAAGACACTGCRAACCCATCATGCAAATTGATGCTGACATGCTGAGTAGCTGTAACAAGATCACTCATTTGCAAAGTTGTGTTTTGAATTAATTTTTAAAAAACTACCAATCAACAAAATCAACAAAACCAAATCAACAAATGGGAAAAAGAGGAGGGGGAGCAAGATAATTTTATATAATTCTGAGCCTTCTAATCTTTCAAAATAATCTAAAACCTGTGCGTCCATGACAATGATCAGGTCTAACAAATAGATAATATGAGAAAAAACTGCAGCATTCCATGCTCATTTGAAAAAAAAAAAAAAGATAATATACAGAAATGTGAGCTTAGAAAAATGTAATTATATGAATCTTTGGTCAGGATGATGACTTTTTTTATGAATGACTTGATACCAAAGGATATTTATTCTCCTTTTGGCTGTTATTCTCCTTTTGACTGTTTCAGCTTTTTATAGATAGTGTTTATGGAAACTGAGGGTTAAAACCTTGCAATATCCCACCCACAGACAAATTCTGTGTGCTCTTTCCAATGCTAAGATATTGGTTATTCATTCTCTATTCATGTGTATRCATTTCTTCTGGTGCATGCACAAGAAAATCAAATAGATAATGGATTCATTAGCAGAATTTTGACCCTAAAAATCACTATTCAACAGCATAAGACCCTGCTATGGGATATGGATTCCTGTGTATTAGACATTACAGAAGTAGGTAAAAAAGAGAAAGGGTACCTGTATATCAGCTGTATATTGGTGAGATAAAATCTCATATCAGCAAGGCAAAGAAGCAGCCACTAAACAGTGAAGCACTTGTACAGATATACACAAAACAATGCACAGGATAAACAGCMTATGTATTTGGTGTCACTTATTGCCATAAACTTCCGTGTTGTTTATCAACTCACACAGGAAATCTTACTGCCTGATAGTCTGAAAAAGAAGGTTGTTTCATCTAGAGATCCCCAAGCCTCTTCAAATCATCAAGTTAGTAGAAAAAAAATGTTTGAATGATGAGGGACCTTCACCTTCCAGGTAGACTTCATTGAATATTCATGCTGAAAAATGGTGCAAAGTAGATTCCTTAAATATCCTCAAGATGTAAGAAAATTAAAGAAAGACAGAATTATACATTCTCTTGATATCAACTCTGTCAGAGTAGATAATTTTAACTAGATTAGTAAGGTTTTCTTCCATTAGTGCCTTAGCAAATTACAATGAAGACAGAGATGTCAATCAGTAAGAACATCCATGCAGTACAATGATATATCAGCTGTCTGCAGCAAGAAGTAATCATTGCACAGTGATTAGAAAACAGAATAATGGCCCTGTTCATGATGGTGCCTCAGTCATAAGGGATGACAACCATTAGTTTCTGTGGTGCTACAGGACATTTGGCAGTAATGACTGAACAGAACATCAGTAAGAGATCAGCTGCATGAATGAGTGGTCGTGTCTCTGCTTGATTTATTCTTTTTTAAGCACTCTTGCATGGCAGCACAGGAATGCCTGAAGAAAGAAGTGCCAGGAGGAAGGAGTGATAGATAAGGAACCCAAAAACAATAGAAGCACAGTCTTGAAGAGATTCMTCAAGCTAGATATGCAGACATCCCAAAGATGCAGAGGTTACTGAAGTGCAGAAGCCTAGGAAGAAGTGCACTAACAGCTTAAGGGGGAGTCACTGTAGTTTTGAAGCCAATCAAAATTATAGCTAAACATCTGGCAGCTGATGGCAGCTTAAACTTCACCCAGTAGACATGTCCATGAAATTAGCTCYGAAAAGAATAACCTGGAAAAAAGAGAAAATAAAACACAAACAGATAAAACTAAGTCTGCAAGGCACAGGACTCAGAAGCATACCAGTTTGCTCCAGGTTGAAATATTTTCCTAAAGAGGGTATATACTGGCTATTTAAACTGTGACTGTGGCCTGGAGATGTTGTTTGCTTCCTAGACCCCAGTGGGCTGCAGGGACATGACATTTTCACTCCTGAGGCAAGTGAGGCAGCTGAGCTGGTTTCTTGCTTGTTTTGTTTTTCATTTGCATTTCACATAATAAAAAAATACAAACTTCTCCTTTTCCAGAAATATTATGGATCTTATTATGCTCAACCTGTCTGGTTTTTTTTGGTTTTGTTTATTTTGAGATTGTGACTGACTGCTTTTAAAAATCTGTACCTGCATAGTAGATTTCTCCTTTGTTAGAACTTTTTCTTTTTCTTCTTTTGTACTGCATTTTTATTTCCAAAGCACCCCCTTATTATGATCCAACAAATCAAGTATTTCCGGTTAAAAGTAGTTTATGACCAGACCCATTGCTAGCTGGTGATATACTTCAGGTGTCTCATCTGTAAATAAGTGGGGCAGTTGAAAAGATAAACAAAACAATTTGATAGACATTTGTTATAATTTGACCAGTATTCTGAAGAGTGCTAACAAGTCTGCTGACTTCAAAGTACAAAATGTCACACTGAAAACAAAACAAAAACCTCCAACCTATTAAATATAACTATTGGTTGTTCTAGGAAGTCTAACTGGACAAGCCAGGTTTTCACTAATATTGTGACTGTGGATTATTTATTTTCTTGTAATTACATGAAGGCTGTCTTTAAAGTGGGTTCTTTTTGGGGTTTTTTTTTTTGAGTAATTGCTCTGGGACAAAAAAAAAAATCATTGTTAGAATGGAAAGGAACTTCTTACATAGCTTTTATACTGGTCCTRTCATTTATCATTAATACATTATCTGCATTCACTTAATCCAGAATCTTTGTTACTTCAACTGTACACTAGGAGATTTACTGATCAGGAGGAACCTCACCAGTGTTGAATGTACCCRTTCAGAGAGGTTTAAATAAGACATGATGTTAATCTAGAAAGATTGCTGAGGATTTGGCAAATCCAAAACATCCAATTCTACCTAATTTTTAATCACTGATTGCTAAATTTCATTTCTGACTGAGTGGCCATTGACTTAATTGCAATATTATAAACTCATAAGTGGTCCTTGTTCAGAAAAGTCWCAGGGATGTGCCCTGAAGAATGTGTTGCTAAACATAAGATTAGCTAGCTTGTGAAGCCTCAGCAGAAAATCCATTAATTTGTGAAACTGGGGCTCAGATTGCAATTATTTTCTGTCTTTCTTGATAAAGGTGACTTTCCTGAGACTCCTCTATCTTCATAATGTGCCTCAATCCAGTCATTATAATAATGCATTTTCAAATTGAGAGGATGTTGAATTCTCAACTAAGCTTCTGTATTTATAGTCAAATATACTACGATCCACTGACTTAAGAGAATTTTGCTAGGATGCTGTGTAGATGAACAATCAGAAGGTAAATGATGCGAGTGTGTTATAATTTTAGGAAAAAAAAGGTCTATTTTTTGTGTTTAGGATATAATGTGGTGTGTTTGTGTGGACATATGAAACTGATGTTCTTCTGCATCTCTGTTAAAGGAGAAAAAGGTAACTCATGCAAAGTACTTCATAATGCAATCTCTAGCTGTTTTCCTGTTGAAAATGATCTTATGTCTAGCTTCAGAACATAGTGCACACTGCTCAGGCAAAATAAACTGAGCTGTAGATTTTTAACAACCTTTTTCCATCTTAGTCTAAGAGCATTCAAAACCTACTAAGCCCAGTTCACACTGTGGAAAAAAAAAACTAAAAAAAGCAGAAATGAACTTTTATCTGCAACATAAAAAGAAAAAAAAAAGTGAAGGACATATACAGAAAAATGGTGTCAGGCCATTTCAAAGGTGTTTAATAGGATTGCCTCTGAGTAAGAGACAACATTGGGAGCACATGGGTGGCAAGTGTATACCACATAAAGGAGTCATTTTGTCTTCAAATGTAAGTCAAAAACAAGACTGCGCTTTGCAATCCATTATCAAATTGAATTCATGACAACTAAAAAGTTAAAAAAACTGAAATTTTAACCCCTGAAAAATTCAATTCTGTTTTTGCAAACATTATACTATTATTGTCTTTTCCTCTTTTCCATTCTACCCAAGAAAACTTGAAAAATAACTAAATATTGTGTCAATGGCTGATGAAACTGAAGACCAACATGACAAGGAAGAAAATCCTACTAAAAATGCAGTCAAATTAAAAATTCCATGGTAAATCTCAAGTGTTCCTTCTTCTCATTATATTCATGATGGATACAGGAAACAACTGAGGAGAAATGCAAACTTTACTCCCCATTACTATCTGTGGCCTTGAAACAAAATGACAGGAGGTGGGAAGGTGGATGGTAGTAATTTTTRTTGTCTGGCTCACAATCTCCACTACATGAGATTTTGTGTCAGACATCACAGTTAACTCTTGCAATATCACCTTCCTTAGCCTTGTCTACTTTTCTGGTTTTATAATGCTCTCCAAATTTCCTCACCAGCATCACAACTGAATACAGAGAAGAGAAATTACAGCTCCAAGGTTTGCTAAGAAATGGTAGGAAAGTAGTTAACAGCAAGAACAGCCACTGAAACAAAACTTGCTCCATATCACACAAAGATAATTTTTAATTAATGGAAGAGTAAGGGACATATAGGACTTTTTGATGATAGCTAAAAATAAAATTGCAGAACCTATGATTAAAAGAGAAAGACATTCTACAACAAGTTTAAGTTAATCCATAAAAGGCACTTAGTTATACACCAGATTTTGAAATACTTAGAATTGGGGTTAGGCATCTTGTATTTCAAAACAACCTGAGTATAAACCCTTAATTGAAACAAAGAAGCAAAGCAGTGTAGAGGAAAGATGCTTAAGACAAGTAACAGACATTTGAAAAGGAAAATGTTAGGGGAAAAAAGTACATCAGTGTCTTGGTAACACCCCTAGTTAAAAACCTAAATGAACATTCATCCAAAATGTCATGGTTATTAAAACAACAATAAAAAATTTTAACTGATGTGAATAAGTGGGAAAGAAAAATCATTCCTCTAAGTCTTTGGCTTGCACCTGTATCTGTCCCATCAAGTCAAAAGGATTACATGCAAAGCTAATGATTGCTTTTCTTTCTGAAATATTCCGTCCTACTGCAATCAGTACACAGAGAGCTCCTTATAATAACTTAACACTGGTGTGTGTGTGGGGTGAATGTTTGGCATCAGCTCTGTCCTATCAAAATGCAGGGTTAGGTCCTTGTAGGAACTCATCATCTCCTGCTCTTATTGCGATTGAAATGAGGCCCCCTCTCACAATTCTGTACCACCAGAACAAAAAAATAAGACATGCAAATGAAACATCCTCAGAATTTTTCTGAGAATCCCGGTTCCATTGCTGTCTACCAAATAGCAATGGACAAACACTTCAGAAAAAGAGTGGTCATTTTAGGCTGGAAGATGCTGCTTGTAGAASAAACAGTGGTGTTGATTTGRCCATGCCTTACTTTAGAGGGAAAAYTAATCCAGACMAAACAGACCTGGGTGTGCTTCCTGACTGAAAATCCAATAGTCCAAAGATGTGTCCACATCACCTGCATCATTTGAAGCACAGCCAAAATTAATTACGTCACAATTGTTTCTGATCCCAGAATCATAGGTGTGGTGGAAAAGATCTTTGCTAAAAGTGGAAAGGGGGAAACTTAAGCATTGTTTAAAGAAAGGCCTTATGARGCTCATTTAGCATTAAGGACAGGTTTAAAGAGCTCTCCCCAAGATTTATGTTCTTAACCAAGAAAATTAATCTGAATTTCAATGAAAAAAAGCAAATTAGAAGAATAAAGAAGATTGAAAACCCAAATGCTCAAAATAATTTTTACTCTATATTTGAAAATATTTGAAACAGTATGTCTATACATATATAACACTTATTCAAGAATCAAGAAAGCATGTACATTGACTGGGTTTCTGAAGAAACAAACACTTCTGAGAGATTCATTTGGACTAGTTGATAATAAATTCTCAAGTTACATACATTAGTACGAATAAAACAAAC
>CADDXX010000060.1:2481837-2517903 GCA_902810485.1 Alauda arvensis
TCCTTCTTCTCCTCTACTTGCCCCTTCTCCTCCTTCACCATGACTGTCATTATGATCATTGAACAATAAATAATATCTGTATATGGGGATGAATTGTAAAATCTGAAAACTAAGAGAAATTATTGTGTACTTGTTTATGGTGCCATAATTTGTTGGTTTTTTTCTTCCAATTTTAGMTAAAGCAGAAAACAGGTGGACTAACATTTAAGATTACGTATTCACTGAGATTGTTTTTCTCTAAATTGTGCTATTCAATAATGGATTGAATAGCACAAAAATAGATAACAGACAGTGGATAGGGCTTTGATGTTCTAAGCGTCTAGATTCACAGGCCCAAATTTTCATACCTTGTCTTCTACCAGCAGCACTGAGGTAGAAAAATGGATCTGGCTAAGGACTGAGTACTTTTACAAAGAAACCTCCTAGATGGCCTGATAGGAAGTGACTCACTTCCCAAAATGTTGGATGACTAGAAAGTAAGGTCAAAAATCAAGGAGATCTGCTGAGAGGTATCACTGAAAATAATAAAATATGAAAAAAGTAACTTTCTATGGACATAAAATATATTTAAAAAAAAAAACACCTTATTTTACACTATATTTCAAAAATGTAAACATTGGCATGAAGTTTTTTCTTACTTCTAGCCTGATGTTTTATATATTTCTGGCTAAATGCCTTTGTAAGACTTGCTCCTATCAAGCTGTAGATGTCTTCACTAGAGCAGACAGAATTGTGATGATGACATTTTGCAGTGCTGCAGACAGCCAATCTGWATAATCTCTGTTTTAATATGGTTTAGCTCAGTCAGCTTTCCCTAATCCATGTCTTGAGTCTGGCTAAATATTGGAACAAGAGAAATGTTATATTGTTTGAGTTTGGAAAGACAGATGGAGCTTTTGTATTTGCTGCACATTGAAATCTAGCACAGAACTATTTTTTCTGGTAGCTGTAAGGTAACAGCTGAATATGTTGAAGGAGGAAAAAACAGGTGTGGAGAAGAAGTTTTAAATCACTTCAGTTTTTTGCTTCCTGTAATTGCAGATGTTCTTTATTTACTGGGGCAAAAGATTTAAGAGCCCCTAAAAGACTCAGCCTAGTCAAGACACATTATATTTTAAGTAACATGGAAAATCTTCTTCATGTCAGATTGTGAAAAAGCTAATACATCCACATAGCTTGAAAAAAAATAAATGAAAAAAAATGTTTTCACCTTTCTTGTTTCTTATTCAGGGTTTGTTTGATAGAGTAAATCTGGAGTTTTTTTCAGTGTTTCAAATGTATTTACTCACCATCTCRAACTGCTATAGCTACCAAGGATGTAACTACACCTATATATTTGATTCTACTGTTCACATTTTGTGTGTTACAACTTTTTGTGTTGAATCTTGTGAAACTAGTTATTCACATATTAGAAGAAATGTACAACAGGGACTCAGTTCTACAGGCTTTGGCACAGAGGCAAGATCATGTTTATCCCATGGATATTGAACCTAATGTTTCTGGTAGTTTCTCCATTTTCTTCTACCCTGTCACCTTGCCTGTCTCATTGAAAGTCTCATTGAACAATACACCAGAGATTCTATTATATCACCTATAGCCTAAGGCAAGATTAATCATACCAAGGTAATTTCTGATAAATCTGGATGTAGTGTGRTCTTTGAAATTTCTCATAAAGATACTGTAATCTTTAAATAGTCTTTTTGAACACCTAATAACCTCTGGCATTTTCMTGTATATCTAAGATAATATCTAAAATTCTATTGCTGCAATTATTTTTGCCCCAAAGATTTTGAGAACTGATTGCTGCCCTTGGCTTAAGAAAACCTCTCAACTAACAGAAGACTACCATCATATCTCTTCTGGATTTCTTCCTCCTGTTCTTTTCCCTGTTCTTTACAGCTTTCCCCACCAGCCCCTACTCTAGACTTCTGACAACACAGTTATAATAACACCTACTCAGATATATCCATTTCATCATTTTCCAAAATGTGATGACCAAAATGGGGTCCAGTACTCCTTGAGTATTACAATGTCTGATAAAGTAGAAGTCCTTCAACTGACAAACAATATTCTTATTTATTCATTCTAKCATAATCTCTGTTTTTTTGATGACAGAATTTGACAGCAGCTTGTGACTCATRAAAGCACTGGATGCAGCTGATTATTCCTTTCTAAGTTTAGAATTGAATTTAATACTGAAAACATTTTAATTCTTCAGTGTGTTAAGTATCAGTCTGCTTCTATAGAAGTGAATTTCCTAAGATCATACTCCAGGTAAGTATGAGCTCACAGGTCCCTAAATAGTTATTTAATTCCCTGATCATCATGCAACAAATTTCACAGAAGGATAAAAAATGTAAAGATGCTTATGTTCTTGCAAGTGTGACTCAAGTATATATCAAAKAATAAAGAAAAGAAGGTAGGAATGTTATAATTGCTGAAAATGCTTTGTGATCTCTCATTAGATATCAGTGATTATSCATACACCAKGCAACATCACCCTTCCATTCAAAAKGTTTCMATGTTTTGAACAGACAGAAAAAAGTACAGGAAARTAAAAGCAGATCCAACTAGTTCTAGTGATCGCTGATTTAGTATTTACTTGCAAGGTTATGATTTTATAGATCTGGTTTACTTATGTTGGGCTTTGTTGACACTGACAAGAACTGTTGTTCAAGATATGATTTCTAAGTTTGGCKGGGATGGAGATGATTTTCTTCATCAGTTTTCTTCCTTTTGCTCTTATTATGARTTCCCCCCACACCTCCCACCCTGTACCACTGAAAGCCTGGCTGCCAGACAGRCTTCTTCCACAGCACTACTATATTTGGGAATCTTAAATGCTGTTTGGACAACTTGATTTTTTGATATAGCAGGAAAAATTAATTGATTTTTGGTACCTGTTATAGTGCAAATGTTTCTGTCACCAACCAAGCTTACATGAATTTGAATTTTATTCATGTGTTATCTTTTGCCACTCTTTACTCCAAGGGCTATTTAAGGTCTCCTTTTCAGTCCTATTTTATGAAGTTTATTCTGCTTTGGAAAGTTCTGWGGAGTTCTATGCCATGTATAAAGAAAACTATAAGAATTTAATCCMCAGGTAATGGGAAATCAATGTTGGTATCATTAAGCTGAACTTGTAAACATAGAACTTTAATAGGAATGTGAAWTATATTGAGACTTGAAAACATACAGGTGAATAAGGACATAAATACTTARGCCTGGCTTCTGTATGGATGGTATTTTGTTAAATAAAAGGAATATAAGTGCTAAACTTTGAACCATTACTTCTTTCCCACCTTTAAATAAACAAAATCCTCAGCAAGCTTAAGAATGGCATCATCCAGAATGATGGAAATTATTGCACAGAAACTGAATCTCTCACAAGGATTCAACTTTCATTAATCTGTTTCCCACACTTTATAACTATATTTTTTATGAGCTTAATCTTTAAAATATAGAACCTGAATCCAAAAGAAGTACTAATGCCTAGATCATTCCTGATAYGGGTTAACAAAAAGTAGAGGATTTCTTCTGAGTCATTCTTGGAATTAGTTTTTTCTAAGGCTCAAATAGCATTACACAGAAAGTAATAAAATATTGCAACTATACTGTAGAAATACCAACTGCTGGGAGACAAGATCTTTCTGGGTCAGGAATAATGTCCTTGCAAAGACAGAAGAGGGTAAAGCAATGGTACTGAAATTTTTTGTTGTCAACTTTTCCTTACATTATTWAAAAAAAAGAAAAAAAGATTCTATGCAACACAATCAATGCTATTGATAGCAAATGAAATAAAAATATAAGGTCAAAAAATATTCACAATACACACTGATTGTGAAAGAACAGTGAGTCTCAATGACTAAGAACTGATTACATTAACGTACTATTAGTACAAGAACGAATTGAAAAGAAACTTTTATAAAAACAGCTTCACTGTACATCTAAATATGAAAAGAAATTGTTTCTTCTGTAACTTGTGTTCACTGATATACCTTTAATAACTTTWTTTTWATTTTTTTCCCTAAATTCCTTATTAAAATTCAACTGTTCAGGTTTTATGACAAAARAGTCAACATGTCTCTCAACAATGAATTTGAAATATGCCACTAGTATTTAACTCAGAGTTCTTGTGTGTCAGCTAACATCAATTTTAGTGTTATGCACAATAGGATTTTTATAGGCCTGTAGCAGCACTATTTTTTTTCCCATTTAAGTACATTTTGAATTAAACTTTGATCCATTTTCTTCATGCTTTCCACTCTCTGAAATACTTTGGAAATCTGTTTTTCAAACTTCTGTCGTTACTCCCATAAAGCACTGTTATTTCCCTGGAATACAATGCATTGAAATATCTCTGACACATGGCACCCTGTAATACAAAGTYCATTCAGCTAYAGAAAGTCTGTTCCATTYGGCTGTTATTCCTCAAAAGCTACATCCAGGTAAGAATTTAGCTATAAGAAAACAAACATTGTGTAATTCAATCAAGTGTTCATTCCCTAGTGAAATATTAAACTTAAAAAACAAAGAAAGCATATACTGGCAAATTCTTCATTGTTGGTACAGGCAGCAGATGAYATTTTTTCTGATGCCCAAAGCAAATTAAGCATACAGTGATGGGCTCTCACCTATTTAGCTACAGGGGTCCAATACCTGTACTGACTGATCTAGGTAATGAAGGAAATGAGGAGGAAGAAAAATTATGGTCTCAGCTACATCTGGGTAGCTCACTAAAATTTTTAGATAAATATTGTTAAAATAATTTGAAATAACTTTTGGTCGCCGCAGTTACATAGTTTTGAGACTTTTTGGTTTATTTATAATTTATTTTTAAAACGTTTTTATAAAATATTTAGTCTGGATTTGAGAATTTTACCATGTTAAGCAAACTCAGCAGAACCACTTATTATAGGGCAAGACTATATTTTCAGGAGAGCTTGGAATGGCACCAAAATTGGGATGATACAGAAAGATAAATGCACATAGAAAAGAAGAGCAAACATATATGCTCCAGAAATGTGTAAAGATGGTTCCTCATCCCAAAATAAGTTAATATCTTCTGTTTCTCTGCCAGCGCTCACTACAGGATTTAAAATATAATTGAATACTAATCTTTGTAACACCTGACAGGGATCAGGTAAATAAAGTCTTTTTTCTGGAACAAATTAAATAAATTTTAGGTTAAATTAGAGACATATAGAAGTAGCTGGCAAAAAAATTACTAAATACCACCAAAAAAATTAAAAAAATGAGAAAATAGATGCCTAATGTAAGAAAGTTGTTTAAAATCTGCCTGTATCTGACTGAAAAGAATATTTTCCACAGTAAATCACCCCATCCTAAGACATCAAAAAGTTCTATATCTCCCATGGCAACTCATACCTGACACTGACCAGGGCACTTTAACTGAAAGGTTAAAGTTTCTAACTTTTAGGAATTTAAAGGTGGGCAAAATATATCCCACTCTGAAGTTCTGTGGGAAAAGTTTTCTTTTTTTTTCTTTTCTTTCTTTAGCAATCTGGAGAGTAACTGGCTGCTGACAAAATTTCTAGCTCAGGCTTTCTATCAAGCACTTCTGATAAGCAATCCATATTCAGGTGCGTGAGTGATCCTTTTGAGGTGTTAATTTTTTTTTAATGTGAACTAATGGGAGTGTCTTGACATTAAGCTTAATGTAAATGCCACTTTTTGGTGACTAAATGGAGGTGAAAGGAACTAAATTTTAAGTGATATTAAGACATAAATCCTTTAAAATCCTGTGTAATTATCAACAGGGCTAAATTTCTTAATATATCTCAGTACTCTCTTTTCATATTTTTTTTAGTATTATCACCATGCTTCACATTGTTTCTCTCTTGTTGAACATAATGGGAGGCAGATACTATCTGAAGGCATCACTGTTTTTKGTTTTCTTCCAAAAATAAAGTATCTTCTTGTTACTGGACAGTGTTATGTAGAGAACACAGAGCTGACAGAGTACTGGAGAAACCACATTGTCTTCTACTGAAAAAWGCTGTGGCAATATTTGCCTTATTACAAAAAATAGCTTGTTACATGTCCATTAGCAATMYGGTATGARGATAAATACGTGCTGAAGAAAAAAKTTAGAATACATTAGATAAGAGTGCTTTTACGATGAACACTATGACATCTTTTCTACATGTAAGTGAATTTTGCAAAATCTGACTGTGAAGTTTAAGGGTGATAGTTACAGAAAAGATGTCARGGGAACTAAAGGTAAGACTTACATATTCAATAAAGAAGGAAGACAAAATATATCTTTTTATATAAACTCTCAAAATGCATGTTTTTCCAATTACATCAGTGGCAATTGCACGTTTTGTATAGACAGAAAAGTTTAAGGTAAGCAATCCCATAAAAGCAAAGCAATTAAAAGTTTTACTTGAAATAAAAAATCCATTTTTKGCACACTGCACTGTGTATAGGTTTAACAGCACAGATGGTATACTMCTTTATATCCTTTTTTGCTGTTATCTATAATTGTTAATTGAAATATGTTCTTTGATTTAATAGAGGGGAGGGAAGAATTCATGTGTCTAATGAAATAAACTATTTTCAGTACAAGATTCATAGAAAATGTTTTTGGTAATTGTAAAAGACAGCTGTCATGATCATACTGAWACTATGATTCAGAGACACTAGGTAAGACATTTATGCCAATTAGATTGTATGTATTGTCTTGGCACATTATATTCATGGTGTTGTTTWAAGTCTATTATTTCACAGCTCATTGGTTTGCCAAAAGAAAAAAACCCTACAAAGTATTTTCCACTTTTGAAAAGAACTTAAACTCCAAAGGTATTACTTAATTATTAATAATTATTAGCAGTTGAAGCCAGGGCAAATTTTATCTTTGAAATATCTCTATCAGGTTTTTTTGGGTCTCGTTTTGATGAAATTTGGTATGCATTATGTTATACCTTCACACCTGTGAAACAGCCAGAAACTCTCTTACATGTAATCAAATCTTGTTTACTCGTGGGCCTTGCTCTGATCYGGGGTCAAAGAGGTCACACTCTTGATATATTTTTATGTAATAACAGAATTGATGCCWTATAAGTATGAAAGACCTCTCAAAACATTTGAAGACAGTTTTATCCTTCCTAAACAATAAAAAGTCTTATTAACCATAAATTTTTAATATAGATAGATTCTCATATTATTCCTGTCCCTCTCAAACCGAGTTTTGAAGCCTATTGCAAAARTTTTGCTTCAGGGGTTTTCAAGAAAGTCATTCAAGGAGTTTAATACATATATACATATGGTGTGAGTATAATTAAGTACATCCTAAAACAGGGAAAAAAGACTCCAAAACTTATCCAACTTCACTGCTATTTTTTCCTTTCTAGCTTTCTCTAGAATATTTATGTTTTCCATTTCTTTTGACTTGATCCTAAAAAGTATTGATTATTTCTCAGAAAATAATGGGGTTTTTTATATATTTTAGGAGAATTTCTWAATACATGCAAGGTTTATAGATATTTACTGTTACTAAATCTGCAAATGTTTGGTGCTTCTTCAATGCTTATAGAGAAATCTTTATCTTCTTCTGAACTTCTGAGATGCATGACTTGCTAGAAAATGCTATTATCAATCTTCATCAGGTGAGAAAGAYAGGTAAAGTTTACACAAGTAGTTGAACCACCTCATGAAATCACAAATACATGAAACATTTCTGTTTTGAGGGACTTCAGGTACAACTTTTTTTTTTTTTAAGGTTTGTTTGAAGTTATTCATACCTGCATTTTTATCCAAAACCATGGATTTGGAAAAAAAAGCCAAAAAACCCTACAATATTGATAAAAATTTGAAAGTACTTTTCTATACTCTCGTATTTTTAGAAAGCAGTAAACATATTAAAAGTAYATATTGAGGTAATATCTTAATTTTGCTTTTCTAGTTTCCATTACCTGTAAAATGGAAAAARCCATTATTTTTATTATATATTTTTCTTTGGATGTCTAAGACGTTTAAGTTTGGCCCTGAATCTGAAAAATCTTTTTATTAGGGCTAAGCTCTAAGTTTAAAAAAATTACCCTTACAGCATATTCTCATTTGAGCAACACCAAATTATCCTGGCCAAAAAGTGGTCCTCTGTTTATACAAGTCATTCTTCAGGAGTTCTGCATAGTTAAGGCAGACATTTCTATCACAAAAAAAAAACAAAAAAAAAACAAAAAAAAAACAAAAAAAAACCACCTCCAACAAAAACAGCAACAATATATCTACATAGACAGTGTATACAATACTGCTCATGGCAACAAAACAAGAAATTAAAGAGAAATAGAACCTGATTCAAAGTCTCTGTTAGTATTTGCTAATAAGCATGCTCCAGGTATCAGCAGAAAYTCAGAGGAATTTCTTGTGCACTTCCCACAGGGAATTATGGCTCTAATTCCAACACTATGAAAGTATKTTTTCCTATTTAAGAGTTCTGCAATGTTTCCATGAGTCAATTGTTAAAAATCAATGCTTATTTCCGTGCTGTGGCCTATTGTATTTTTAATTGAATCCAGATTTAAAAATAAATAACAAACACTATCTCTGCTTGTGTTCATGAAAKAAACAATCCCAGCTGTGACATTCTTACTAGAACACTAATATTGCATTTGGAATATGAAGCCATTTGTTTTTGKTTCTCTGTCTAAAATATYGGGAAAATAGATACRGTTGATTTTTATTTTGCRCAAGATTTGTCTCTAATTTAAGACAGCATAACTGCCTGGAGCTTAGTAATGGATAACTTCAGTGTAGTAAATAAAATTTGTATCATCCAAAGCCTCTTTCTCTTCCTGGAAATCCTTTGCTTTTTATCTCCTCCATATTCTAAGCAGCATGTGTTTCTATGGGTTTTTATAACAGCTCCTTTAAGTTTTCTTTTAGACTGGAACTGCTTTATTTTCCCTTAGGACTGGTARTAGTAGTCATTTCATAGAAAAGGAAATTATCATAAAATTTATGGTCCACCTTCCTATTCCTGTGTGCCTTGTTTGTTTCTTCGTTCTAAATACAGAAAGTTTCTAGGTCAAGACACAAACTTGTCACTTAAATTCAGTCCAGAGACAGCTTTTTATTAGTAAAATAAGGATCACATTAACTGTAAACATCATCTTTAATCACAGAAATAATATTAAAAATGTCAGTGATCTTYAGTTTTTCTGCACCTAAATATCCATAGATTTTCAGTTTCTAATTAGAATTT
Organism: Alauda arvensis; assembly: GCA_902810485.1. NCBI lineage: Eukaryota > Metazoa > Chordata > Aves > Passeriformes > Alaudidae > Alauda > Alauda arvensis. The sequence goes on from CADDXX010000060.1 coordinate 2,491,067, forward strand.
TAATTGATAGACCAATATTTAAGTCTTCAAAACTTAGAGTAGGCTGGCTTCTTCAGGTTTTACTGATGAGTCTTTCATCAGGACAATTTGTACAGCCAGAACTGAACTAGAACTCTATAACCAGTTTAAGTCCTTATAAAAAATAAAAATTGTGGYATTCAGAGTTTGCTATATGAGCACTGAGATTTGAGTAGTAAGCTAATTCCAGTAGRTAACAAATGCAGTCTGTGAAGAAGSTAGCCTTAGGGATTTTCTTTATTGTGCTATTGGCATTCAAAGTCATGTAAACAATTACCTCTTTCAGCTGGATATCATCTAACATATGGATCTAATAGCTTTATGCCCATTTTAAATCTAATCAGTCTTCAACTTGGCTGTCATTAGGTGGGAAAAAACACCTCAGATTTGAAGCAAAACAAAACAGTTCAGGTCTGAAAGGACATTCAAGGAAAAACTTGCRATATTTGCTAGAGAAAGTCAAGTATTATTGGCTCCATTAGCAGTGCTTCTAAAGGTGCCACTGCACATTTCACAAAATTCCGTTTAATTGCTAAAACTGGTGTGTTTGCAAGGGTACTGTTATCACTGAAGGATTTCACTTCAGTGGAAACATACCCTTGCTTTCCTTCCCCATCTAGATTCAGATAATATTGCGGTGCAATCCTACCAGGTGGACGGTAACAGAGGGGTTTGGGAAGGAGCGGTCAAGATAAAATGCACTGAGTTCACAGACATACAAAAGACTTTCAGACTGATAAAAACATATCCATTTAAATTATTAAGGCCTTGTTGTCTCCAAAAGATAGACAGGTAAATGACAAAATATTTGTGCTGAACCTTGCTCTTTTTTTCTATCAGGAGCAAATGATTTTCTGTTTGTGATTTCGTATGAATTTTGTATTTTATTCACTACACTGATCATGATCAGAGAGGGCTCTGTAAAATAGTAGAGAGAATTCTAAGTAGTACTTTCTAAACTAGATGAAAACTAACAACCAAGTATTTAACAAAGCCTGTGTAGTGTCCTGGGAGAAGCACAGAGGGTGTATTGGCTTTAGAAAATGAGAGGCTATATCTTGCTAAGTAAGTATTAGCTTTCACAGCTGTAAGCAGTGTGTAGTCTCAGTGAAGCTGCTTAATTTTAAAGGAGGTTCTATTTATAAAGCTAAAGTGTCAAGCAGAACTGCAGAGGGAATGAAATGATCCCAAACTTATGTTGCATAAAATAAGTAAAAGTACATGCTTGCATATTTGAGAAATGAAAGCTTTGTCTTAATCCTGAGTTTTTTATAATAGCTGTTGGAAAATTGCTCTTTCAGTTATAAGTGTTCAGAGAATTTAATTCTAGTTCATTAGATTTATGGCAGAGTATTTGCTGCTTTTATGGTCACYAGAACCTGGTCCACAGATAGAAACAGCAGTCATATGAGGAAAAAATAGTAATGGCCTTCTTTTGCCTGTTCAACTTAGGTTTGTAAAATCTTCTAGGATGAAATTATTCCATTCTCTCCTCTGTTGGAAAATACTTAACCCACTATATCTCACCTTCCAGAATAATATCCCCACCTTCCCCTTAGGTTCAGAAGTAATTCAGTTAGGCAAGCACAAGTTTTAGAAGTGTAGGGGCAAAGTGGGGTAAAAGAGAAGGAGATTTACTTCTGTGAGCTGGTTCCAAATGTAYAGAATCTGCCTTCTTAAAAACTTAATTATTCTGTCTATGGTCCTTATGGATACTATGGATATGCCACCCATAATCATGGACACACAAACTAACAAGATCCTGACTCATACATTTTCCTATATGATAAATTGTTAATGACACCCTCTAAAGAATCTCTAAGTTTTCAGGCAATAATTTCACTGAGATGCAGATGGAAATTTATTTTGCCATGCATTCAAATATATATAAATCCATTTTCTACTCCAGGTTATGAATAAAACATATTGTCAGCTGATGTAACAGAGACCAACATTTGTACTTCTAAGGAACTATCTGATTAAAAAAAAATTAAAAGCTTCTGGCATAAGACTGTGAATAATGACACATATGGTTTTAAACATCCTTTTAAGTGCCATTTGCAAACTAAAAATCCAACCTCTTGCTTAAGCCAGAGAAGAGGAAAAAAAATTAATTTTATTATCATTTTTCTGTTCTATGCATAGTGCTTACGTTTCCATTCTGCACTTTTATCTTGAAACAAAAAACAGATTGTTTTTTTATTAGACCAAACTTTATGCAACATTATGCAGAAAAAGTTGCAAGTTAAATTCATAAAAAATGTCTTTAAAAACACATTTTCAGTGGGATGAGGAATTAATCAAATTTTTCAGATATCTTGAATCTTCTCARTGGTTAGGTCACCTTCTAAGGTTATGCTTTATCCTGATTTCTGAGTTATTATCATACCACTTCCACTCTGAAAGTAAATCAATAGTAACTGTCTCAATCTATCCTCCAATCAACAGAAAAACAGCATAGTGGAAGAAGTATGCAAAAACAAATGTTACCAAAAATGCTTATCTTTACAGGAAGATTAAAAGAACTTTTCTAAATTAGATCTGGTAAAATAAATGCTTCAAAAATATCTTGACTTTGCAACTAAAGCAAATAATGTTTCTTATGAATGAAGTAATGATTCTTAGTACTACTGCAGGAAGGAAAGCCCACAGCGGTATCTGTCATTTCTAATTCCTGTGTTCTAGTCAGCTAAGCCACAAGGTCCACTTTCTTCCCATGGGCTTTAGGATAGGCACACTGGAAAATCCGTGACCAGCCAGAGCCCATACCACCACCCCTTCCAGGTAACAGGCAGCCAGGACAGTCGCAGCCCCAGGGATTGSTCAAGTCCCTGGGTTATGGGCCAAAGATGGGCCAGAATGATGTAAACTGAAGATGCCTGCTGCTCCACTGCTAATGGYCCCAGGGTCTGAAATTGGCTCTTGGACCCTGGGCTGGGGGCAGAAGAAACAGAGACCCCGGGACAGTAGGTCCTACAGTGTCCTCAGGGCTCTGACAAAGGGACAGTGCTGGTCAAAGCCACAAAGCCTGCTCAGAGCAAAGGTGACAAGTATGAAAAGACAATGCTTATAGAAAAGTGTGTTATTTGCAAATATTAGAAAGCTTGTTTATTTTTCCTCCAAGGCTACTTTTACTGTTTACTTCTTCACAAACTACTTTGCTCCACAAGCCATTACAATTTTTTTCCTTAAAGAGCTTCATTTAAAATATACATAACACTATCTTTTGTACCATGCTGCTTAAATTATTTACCATCAATGTAGATTACTAAAATACAAGAAAAAGTTTATTCTAAGAGAAAGGAAACAACTATTAACAGTAAATTGGASTTCATTACATTTTCATAAGTCTTGATTTAAGATGATTATAAAATTAAAACTTCATTGCTATAAAGGCAAACATCTCCTTCCTAGCTTATTTTAATATTAGTTTACTTTTACAGCCCCCAGTCTTGTCAGAAAGTTGGTGGTTAATAATTTTTTTTAGAAAACACACTGTATGTTTCTTTTACATACAGTCAGTAAGATTATCAGATACCTGCTGGTTCAATTATTTCATATAATTATGTGTTTGTCAGAATTTMTTTGGCTGGATTCAGTTGGTATGCAACTTAATATCAGAAGCTGTAATGAATGCTGCTTGATTATAACAAATGAACTAAAAAAACCCCAAATGCCTTAGACTCCCAAGAGCTCCATTTGGCAGCTCCTAGAGAGACATTTATAGATGTCATAGGTTGCAATGTAAGTTGTGCCCAAAGTATGTATTCTATTACCATCTTCATGGGTTGTTGGAGCCAGGTGGGGCAGTGTTTTCCCTGCCCCCTCCCTCAGGACTATCTGCTCTTAATGGCCCATCAATGCCCTGGTCAATGACTTACAGGTGACTCCCCTCAGGAGCCATCTCTGCTTAATGGGCAATCAAGGACCCATTGTATGACTCGTAGAATGATATCAGCCCATTGTTAGATACTGTGCCCAGGGGTAGGTACCAAACATTCCTGCCTGGATACAATCTAAGTTTTGAAACACCAGGAGCAGCACTACACACCAGATTCCAAGAGAATAAGAGTTACATAATCACCGCTGGAACGTCAGAGGAAGACCAGACCTTCCACAGGAGCACTGCTTCAACAGAACTACATCTACAGTTCAAGAAGGTTACAGCCACCATTTAATTGGACTGCTACCAACACCCTGACCAATAGGATGTCAGGTTGTATCCTGACTCTGTCAGTTTAAGCCAGTATTTCTGTATTATTGCCTTTATCTTAATTTTCCTATTAAATTGTATTTCTGACTTGGAATCTCTCATTGGTTTGCTTTCAGACWAGTACACCTATTCATCAAATCCATGTTTTTTCATTTTCTTCATTCAATTAGAGATTGAWGTTGTTCAGAACAATGTCTAATGCTGAACAAGTACTCCATTCTTCTGTTAATCACCCAAYCTGCAACCCCACTTTAGAAAGCCACCAAATTTTTTCAGGCATTATTTGCTTTTAGTTGGCAGTTACCGATCACCTTCTTGTTTTCCATACGCCTTGACATGATGGATATCTGCTCCATAATTTTGCCAGGCACAGATCAATCACTGGATCTACCTTTCTTACCATATTAAAAATGAGATTTATGTTYACTCTTTATATGTCTATATATGTATATGTAAAGGTATTTTATACATATACAAAATCTTTATTCATGCACACTACTGGAGAAAACTTGTATTTATTCAAATATTGTCTAATTATCAGTGTTAGAAAAATGCTTACCCTTGAAGGTGTTGTTACTTCAAAGCTCTGCAGTATACTAAAAAGAAAATCCTTTTATACATATAATGGAAATTTCTGATAATATACAAAAAATTTCAAGGGAGTTGGTTAGACTATGATTTTCTTTGATGTGTTTTGGGTGAGATGTGTTGTTTTTTTTTTTTTCCTTGAACTTGTGAAGAAACACTTCATGGGTTTCTTCAATATCCCTTAAACATTTTTTTTTTACAGAAGGGAAAAAAACCAAGTAAACCAAAAAAAAAAAAAGAAACCAAAAAAAAGATATTTTCAATTGTTATATGAAATATCATATAAACATGAAAACTTTTGCCACAGACAAGCATCGCAAATTAAAGATTGCACTGCACATGGATTAATTATGCAGGTTTTCTAATTATGATAAACTTATTTACAGAATGAAATGTCATAAAACACTCTAGGGCATACAATCCAATCTTTATGGTGTATAGAGAGCAATAACARTTTATATCAAATATTGTCAGTACAAAGACAGTTAAATTTGACATACAAAATATGATGGGAGATCACAAACATGATGCTTCTAGATTTCTTTTAGGCTGGAAATACACTGAAATGTCCAGAGCCCCTGAYGCACATCAGTAACAAGTTTGAAACAAAAAAAGAAAGATTGCCACACTTTACACTACTGCAGGAGTAGAAGAGAAAAGCAGAAATTCTATGTTATGAAATACCAGGTATGAATTCTCTGGTTTTCCTAATTAGGTTCCCTCCAGTTCTAGAAATACCTCTTAGGAAGAGTTCTTAAGGATTCTAATAAAGGTCATGTAATCTACATATATTTATTCGTTCTGTGCATGGAATATTTACCTACTTAATATAATCTAAATTTTCCTTAATAATGCCTCGTGATTGCTTCACTAAGCCTGCTTGCTGAACCATTCCACAGCCAAAATTATTCTCTGTAGGGAAAGTTTATCTTCTAATGCATTATTCTTCTTCCCACAACTTTGATGTCTATTCTAATATGTCCTCATTGATCAACTTAACCTCTRTAAAACTTCTATCTGTATATTTGTATTTTTGGGGCTTATTTTACATTAGTCATGCATGATTACCAAAGGTATTTACTCTCTTTCTCAAGAAGAYAGTACTAGGAAATTATCCACACCTCTGACAATAATATGCATTATTTATCKGCTTACAGCATGCACTGACTGGATAATTTGAGGTGTACTTATGTGAAAACTGCAATCATACAGGGAGGGTCTATTATATTCGTGTAAACTTGGTCCATCTGATAACTGAAATTTAGAGATCCATAGCTAACTTTTGAAAATTAATTAGCGCTATCTCTTTTTATTTATAAATTAGTTAATCAGACTGATTTTCAAATTTTATTTAAACTAATTMACTCTCAGATTCACCAGACGTGGTAATAGAAAGAGGGATAAATATGTTCATAATAATGTCAATCTTCATTTGAGGCTAAGGAATAAAACGTAAGAAGTACATGTTTTGRCTAGCTGTACCCTGAGATKATCRTAAAWGACAAGTGACTTCAAMAACTAAGATTCACTGAGAACCTTTCACTGAGAAATTATCCAGTTATCTAGCAGGAATTCTTAATCTAGGCTTTCACCAACTGTTTGTTGCGGTAATATCCTAGCTGGACACCTGGATTTAGTAACTGAATAATCTTTTTYGAGAAAGGGATACTGAACAAGTTATTTCCGTAATTTTTTTTAATTTATTGAGGTTTTATTGAAGACCAACAGTTTCTATKACAGTTCAGAAATCTTGAGAGAAATAGAATAAATCATGAGATAGTTTTCTTGTTAAAAAAAATCTGGATTTTAAATGTGTGTCAAAAACAATGACAGTGCATGTACTTGAAAGCTGCATCAGAGGAAAAAAATACAGTTTCACTTTATGCATCAGTAATAACATCATATCTGCAATTATTTTTTAAATTGCTCATAATGAGGACACMGTCATGAGAACAGAATCTCTATCTGTGTTGACAAGATAGTCCTTACTGGCATCTAAAATTGAAAGAAGCCAGTYATAAAGAGTTGAAAACCATAGTAGAATGTAGGCAAATCACACAATTAGAAGATAAAAAAAAAATCCACCACACAACATGTTTTAAAATTAGATATTTAGATATAGATCTAAATTATATATAGATAAATATAAATATAAATAGATACATCAATTGTGACCTCTAAACCAGAAGTCTTTCCCATACCAAAGCTGATAAACTACATGCCTCGATTTTTTGCTTCTTCCATACCTCCCAGACATGTATCTAGTTGGTATTTCTATGAGAAAAAGACAGCACTGTATGATTACTGTGTGTTTTATTTAGATGAATATCATGCTATTATTAGTTCAAATATTGAAAGCTAAATAATCCTAACCTGTCCAAAGCTGATATTTTACATTTGCAATACATGAATTCTCATCATATTAATTTTTATCCTACAAGAAAGCTCACTCATTGGACTACTTTGTGCTTATATGCTTTTAGATTGTCACAGCTTGTAGCAATTAGGAAATAACAGAGCAATTTTGTCAAAAGTTTACCCTACTTCAGTTTGATAAAATAATCTTTATGTGGATCTCCATACGAACAGCTCATTTAGCTGTTCATGTGTGCATTACCACAATAGTGAAGCCCAAAGGTCAAGAATATCAAACTGAAGTAGGAAAGTGAGATACGAATCTGCAGCCCTGAAAAAGACGTTACTGAACAAATGGAGATTTTAATWAAATGAGAATTATGTGGCTATTAGAGTGTGTGATTAGACAATGCTTGTTACTTGGGCACAACAAGTGAATGAGTTTCTGCTTTTAGATGCTTTCTTGCTCAGCAAAATAAAGTCAGTACAGTCATTGAAACAACTGATTTCTAGAAATGTAGTATCTTATTTGAGATTAAATTTTTTTTGTAGCTTCTAAGAAAGGTGAAAAAAATATGAGTTACAGAGGAAACACAAGTCAAGCTTTACTTTCATTTGGTAGGCAAAACAGAGGACACTGCTGATGTTGAAATTCAAAATTACTCATCCTGCTAAGAAAGCACATATCATTATATCAATCACTATTTGTCATAATTACAGCTTTTACATCATGTTGGTTATGGCATCTTAATTTCTCTTATGAAAAGAAAAAGAAAGGTGGAAAATGCTCTGGAATAAATGCAAGCATATTTTAAACTGTCTTTAAGTAAAGTTTAAAGCTATTGTATTTTTTAAGTGATATTAAAGTGATCTTGACCATCTGCCTAAAAATTACATTTTAATTAGTGAAAAAGGTCAGATCTGATCTTATTTTATAGATGTCTACATTGCTAATGAAAATCAAAGCATTTATTTATATTTGGTGTCTTTCTCTAATAACATTTTCTGCATCAYATTACAGYTCTAAAGCTTCTCCCATCYATCTCARCTGCTTTAACAGCCCTACACTGCTGGGTGAAGACTCTAATACCCTGMAAAAACCTGTGTCCTTCTGGCAATTCTTTTTCCTAGAATCATRGACCCATTTAGGCTGAAAAAGAACTCCAAGGTCATAAAGTCCAACTGTTARCCTGGTGATGCCAAGTCCACCCTAAAATGTCTCTCTAAGGGCCACATTTACATCTCTTTCAATTACCTCCAGAGACAGTGACTCAACCACTTCCCTGGGCAGCCTTTTCCAATAAATGGTAATCCTTTTAGTGAAGAAATTTATCTTAATACTCAATCTAAATCTGCCCTAGCAAAACTATCCTTGTCCTATAATTTTTTGGGTCAGAAAAAAGACCAACATTCATCTCGCTTCCACCTCCTTTYGGGTAGTTGTAGGGTGGTAGGTTGAGAGCAGGTACCCACAAAAGTCACTCTCACTCTCCTCAGCTGACCAAGGGAAAAAAAATGTCCAAAAGCTTGTGCATCAAGAAAAGGAGATTTGTCAAGTACTGTCATGAGCAAAAGGAGTCAATGTGGGGAAATTAATTTAATTTATTGCCAATCAGTTTAGAGTAGGATGGCTCTGGCATGGCACCTTCCCTCCTACAGTTCTCTTCTTCCTGGGCTCAACTTCACCCTCAATTTTCTCTAGCCATCCCCACCTTCAGCAGTGCAGTGGGATGTGGAATGGGGTCAGTTCATTACATTTAGCCTCTGCTCTTCACCCTTCACCATCTTTGTTGCCCTTTTCTGGACTYTTTCCAGCACCTCAATGTCCTTCTAGTAGTGAGGGACTCAAAACTGATCCCTGGATTTAAGGTGTGGCCTCACCAGTGCCCAGTATAGTGGGGCATTCTCTGCCTTGGTCCTGCCAGACACAGTGATTTTGATGCAAACCAGGATGCCATTGGCCTTCTTGACCAYCTGGGCACACTCTGGCTCATGTTCAGCTGCTGTTGAGGAACACTCCCAGGTCTTTTTCTCCTGGGCTGCTTTCCAGCCACTCCACCCCAAGCCTGAAGCATTATACAGGGTTGTTGTGACCCAAGGACAAGACCTGGCACTCACTCATTGAGCTGCAAACAATTAATTAAAAATACAAAAAGAGCTTTCCTTAGAAATACTGGTTCAGCTGGCTGTATCATGAAAGATTTTGTCTTGTTACTATGCTACTACAGATGATAATGGAGTGAGGAGACACACAGGTAAATATCAGATGTCCCACACAGTTTATTTAAGAAGTTTGTATTTCCAGATATGGATTGTGATGGAAGATTTCAGATCTTAGGGCAACAAATAAAAGCAACTAAAGATCTTCTTTTGTGTAGTACTGAAGCTACTGATACAGTCCTAGCAGAGGAGAAAAAGATTYTTTATGCTGTATCTAGTATATTATGAATAAAACATTCATGGAAGGCCCAGGGCTATTTAAGTTCAGATGATATTATAATATATGAAAAACTGAGCACAGCAACAAGAATTGTCAGAGAACAAAAAAGCATGGCTTGATTTTTTTATGTCCACTCTCTATTGAACATTTCTTTCAGTGTGTTTTGTACTACTGTGTTTGCCACTGCATGGAGAAGCAGCTGTTGCTAGCAAAATGGGTCAGAAAAAAWCATTGGTGAATTCTCCAGGGTGACATCCAATGTGCTGTATTGAGGAGGTTTTTGAGAAGTKTCTCTACAGGATGAGAGGTAACACTAAAAGCAACTGAAGCTTACAAAGCAATAAGTTGGTCTAGACTAAGCCAGACCACATTTCTAAGAAATAAGCAGAGATGAAAGATTAGGCCATTGGCAACAGATAATTGGACCTATTTTCCCTGGAAGAAGATAACCCTCAGAATATGATACAGTTATTCATAGGTTCCATCAGACTTAATCTTCCACTTCAGAATCTCACATATTAACTGAGCCAGTGTACTTATGAAACTCCAAAGAGATGAGTGCTTTTAGAAACTGAAGCTGAGGTTCTGAACTCAGCTCAGACTTTGCTGCAACTTGGCAATGGCACAGGCAGGCACATGGACTCCTGGGGCATCAGGATGCTGGTCCATTTGTCTTGGAAAGTGGCCAGGAGTATGGTGAAGAAATCAGTACCATACTGGCAATAAAAAAAAATAAGGTTAACAACATTGCCTAACACTGAAGGAAATCTAAATGAAAACATGAATTGCAAGAGAACTTAGGAAACTTAGAAATAGGGATTAGCTTTGGAGAAAAAAAAAAACAGGGAGAGAGAAAAGCAAGTGACAATTGATAGTTAGAATGGTTTACTTTGGAAAAAAGTATCACACTGTAAGCATGTGCAAGTGTGACCTGGATACCAGGTTTTACTATTTACAAATACTATGCTGACTGTAAGTATGTTCTTCCTTGTGACTGAATTCTCAGGTCACTCTCAGGCTTTTTACTGAATTAGATACATGTCATGAAACAGCAAATTTGCTATAAATTTCTCTCTTAAAGACCAAGTTAACAAGTATTAATTCAAATAGAAGTATTTTGAATGTAGAAAAGGAGAAAAGCAGGAGAATTKATATCACTACAGCACTAATGCATTAAACATTTCTTTGCATAGATTTGAACCAAGATAAAAATACTYTGTTTTGATATCTCACATTCATTCKAAAGTACAGAAACACTCAAAGYAGGATAAAAGSAACTGTTGGTATTTTCAAAGTTATTCCATATAAAAYTAACCCTGTTCCTATTGAAAAATTCCCACTCTTTTCAGAGAATGCCAAATTACATCARTTCTCAGTAYATTTTGGAAGAAAGAATTTAAGTCTTCTATGCTGTACTATCTTGATACAGTTTTACACTACCACAGCTTAACAAAAGCCAGGCAAAATGTGTATTTCACTCTCCAGCACTGAGAAAAATTGAAACTTATCAGTTTCTWGGCTCCTTCTGAACTAGTCATTTATGTTTTGAAACACCACCATAAATCTCTGAGAATTTCTCATTCTAATTTCAGTAGCAAAATCTCCTTTCATCAAAAACTCCAAACTGTAGTAGTAATGGTCTTTCTTCAGTGAATGTAACCYTTTTCCATTACACCTTCAAAAATCCATTGCAACCACTGCAGCTTTGAAAATAATTTATACCTTCAAAAAGCACAACAAAAATCAMTACWGACCCTTTTCTTTAAAATATAGAGTTAAAATGGGGAGCAGTTATAAAAATATAGGTGTATTACATACCACTTAGAGACTTTGCAATTATTTAAATTGCTCTATAGTTTATAATATTTGCACCAGTTGGAAGAGAGAAGAGAAAGAAATTAAATTATGTAACAGCATAAAGGTTATTTCTCTGCTTGCTGGAGAATCTGAGGCTGCTTTACCTTAAATATTTACTACATCAAAATCTCATGGCTGTAAACATTTATACAGAATAGTAGACTAAAAACTATTTTCCCACAAAGAAGTTCAGAACAACAGGATGAAGCACAAACTTTCTTAATGGGCCACCATCAAATCGCAAAAAAATGTTGTCAAGTTCCACAAAATTAGACAGTCAAAACAAAAACTAAAGACACAAAAACTTGACAGCCCTGTAAGAAGTTGGATCCTTATGGATCCCTTCCAAYTTAAGATATTCTTTGATTCTAAGATTCTAATGGACAGTTATTTTTACCCTTCTCTCAGCATTGATAGTGTCATGAAAGAGTTTAGATTGTGTGATGCAATTATTTTCCRTGGTCCATAAACTGTTTGGATGACTATGCAACTACATGGAGTCTTACTGAAGCCGCTGGGATATTTTGCTCATATAAACACAAGTGAGAAAAAAGAAAGTTCCTTACAGCTAGCCCTCACTAGAGTTTAAATCAAGCAGAGCAGCACTTGTGATGGAGCAACGAAACCCATCACATTTTGAGTATCTAGCAAGAGAATTTCATTTTGGATAATCTAGCTAGGACAATGAGRTGCAAAGTTGGAAATGAAACTTGTTGGAAGTAAAAAAAGATGGTTTTAAATTATGATGTAGAAAAAAACCCCAACATTTGAAAATGTAGTTAGTTTGTTAGGAAATTTCCACTGTTTCTGTGAGARTAAATMAGAAGAAAGARGATTTGGCAAATAACTTCTAAATGTAGACATGAAACAAATCAGGAAGTAGTGTCACCCCCTGATCTACAGGAGCAGCAAGGTTGCAATAAATTGATGGACCCATTATTGATATTGCTGTTTTCCAAATGTGTGCTGTAGTTTATCATAAGATACAGTCACATTTCAGGCAGACATATCAAATTCCCTGGCAGAAACCCAGCTACAGGAGAGTAGTTTTCYTAATGCTTSCTTACTCCATCCACTTCAAGCACCAGTCCAATAAAATGGAAATGTGCTGTTCTGTTTTCTGTTTGATATCCAGTTCACAATTCATACTGAATTCAACCTGTATGTTTGAAGACACACAGCACCTTAATAAAACAGAAGACACAGGAATAGAAAAGTCCTAAAAATATTAGAAGATTATTGTACTTTTCTCGATTATCAGTTTTGCTTTTGTGGGAATGAAAGTGGTTGGTGTAAAGAGTGCCATTAAAAGCACTAAAGACCAGAGCTTTCAATTATTGCATCTTTGACCTGAGAGTTTGGTGAACTTTAATTTTTAAATCCTATTATGCCATAATGGTTTTACCCAAACTCTATATTATGGCTGTCTAAATCAATTTTTTTTGCATAATAAATTACAGAATTTAAAGCAGTACTGTACTGAKCAGTTAATTTGAAATTATAAATTATTTGTTTAGAAAAAGATAGTTATTATCAAAATTATTGTTATATRTAACATACCTAGTGTATAGTTTTCAGTCATCACTAACCTTTCCCCAATGCATGCTATTTAGGGTATTTGTGTATCATAATTTTTTTATGATTCTGAAATACATTATTTCTATGCATTAGAAAGAATAAAGTGTATTTAAAATATTAGTTCATCTCCATTATTCCTGTAAAAATACTGTGTTTTTAAAACAGAGAGGGAAAGTTGTCAAAACACATTTGCCAAAATGAACATATTTCTAGCTTTATAAAACATTGCAGAATTTGGCCAGCTATTTTGTGCTCAGCATGGGAAACTTTGCACCATATGTCCATCTCTCATTTACAATGAATATTTATCTTATTTGGAGTAACAATCATGAGAACTATCAAGTCTCTAGTTACATGGTAACAAAATAGCTATCTTTAGGTTGTTTGAGGTATTTTTTCCCACTTTTTCTTTCAAATTAGCGCTTTTACTCTGCTTCAGTTAAAAAGATCTYCTTGTATTTTTAGACTTGTTCACCCTATGAAATTATGAAGGGTTAACTTTACAAGTATCCCATTAAATTCCAAATATAGCTTTTCCTTATATTAATATGCAACAAATTTTAATAAASTGTTATGYTGATAATGTTGCATAAAGAAGCAACAAACTCTAACACTGAAGAAAATCAAGTGCCCTTTTTTAAACCTGGAAATTAGATGCTCTACACAGGCCCARTATAGATAAACTTCCAAAATTCAGATTGAATCCAAATCTTATTACACAATGGCAGTAGCCAGAATACCAATCAGAGCAACTGCTGGAAAAGGAGTATTTGTAGTGTCCACATCTTTGCAGATTATCTAAAGCAAATTCCTTCATGCTGTTGTCGCTGAGCTGTTACAGTGAGAATCAGCAGATGGTTAATCAATCCCAAAATGCCCTTCAGGAGCTACAACAGCTGTGAATGGTCAGCACGAGTAAACTCATCCAGAGTAAATGGGAACTGGGATCTGTGCGGCACGGAAACACAATGGTTTCCTTTCCATGGTACAATAAARTGAGTCTGCAAACATTTCTTACAGTTTGAACTTTCCAGAATAAATTCAGTAAGATTTCTATAGCAGTCTTGCATAAACAGTCTACGTATAGCAAATCTAAAATCAATTTATTAGTGGGCACAKTGTTAATTAAATTGAATTACTCCAGGCTGAGCCAAAGCTACCATCTGCAACTTACAGATAACAGCCCTGCAGTTGATAATCTCAGGAAATATTTGCAGTTTCAAATAATTTATTCATCAGCATTTCTATGTACCCCCAAATACTGGTATAYATATTTGGATTCAAAGGGTGGGGGAAAAAAGCCATTCTTAGATGATCCACACCCTGTTTTACAAACCTTCCCTCACCATTGATACATAGCTATTTCTGAGATATATAAAGCACAGAGTTCACAATATTTCATACTCTGACATTATAGACTAAGACAACAGAATACATCAGATGAAGCAATATGTGCTTGGAAAATGTTATATACAGTAAAAYATTCAAAAGCATGGTAAAGTTGTTGTTCCAGTAGATATGATCAGTTCACTGTTATTTTGACTTTTAGGTGCCCCTTCAGGTATAGGTGTAAGACTGTGCTTTCATATATAAGTATTTTAAATGGATAKGGTACACTGGTTTTGGCTGGGTTGAGGTTACTTTTTTTTCACAGGTATGGGGCTGTATTTTGTATTTTTGCTGAATACAGGGTTGACTTTTCATATGGCCACAGTAGTGAGAGAGCTGGAGGTCKTGAAGAGACACGGCCAAACTTACCAAAAGGACATCCACAGATCCACAGAACTGTTAGGATTGGAAGGAACCTCTGGAGATCATGGAGTTCAAGTCCCTTGCCAGTGGAGTCTCACCTGGCAAGATTACACAGGAACTCATCCAGCTGTGTTTGGAATGTCTCCAGGGAGTGTCTCCTATTAAGTTAGTTTTCCCAGCCCTTTGTTTGTTTTTATGCTATGCGAGACCATTTATATTTGGCTTTTCTGGGGCTACTCTACCCAGAGAGAATGGCTCATCCTTTTTATGTCCTTACAAGTGTATCTCAACTGTATAAAAATCCATGGGTATATTTTTCAAGCAGAAGAAAACGTATTCTTTTACTTTCATAAAACATTGTATAAAGTGTCAATAYTGAGCTTTATTTTATTCCTGGATAGTTTATTTAAGAAATAATAAAAAAATAACTGAGTACCCTATATAAAAGTACTTCTGCATCTCAAGGGTTTAWCCTTGATTTAATATATGTGGAGACCAAAAGAATTACAGTATACTTTTTATGTTTCTGTTTTCAATTAGTGACAATTTTCAGAAWGTGGCAAATTCCAGAGTATTTAATGGAAAAATGTATTCTCTCTTAACTAGTCTCTAAAAACAGAAACTGTGTCTCATTTGGAACTATTGACACATAAATCAAAGCAAAAAATGAAAAGAARAAGTCATGTCAAAGCAAAACCAAGAAACCAAAGAAACAACCAAACAACTCCCCCTCCACAAAACCCCACATCCACAATGAAAATTTTAATATCAAGATACTAAAATTTGTACTATAAATTCCTCTTGCTGATAYAATTTTTAAAAAATGAATGGTTTGATTTTGGTAGAACAGAAGGCTGGTCTTCATCTTGGTATTCCAAGATTTACTTCAAGTTAAGAAGGAGAACTGAGAAAGAATATTTTGAAAAAAGCAAACTGGATGCATATACTAAAGTGATATTAGAACATTAGATGCACTTATATTCTTACAGTGATTTCATTACAAAGAATGTATGGAAATATTCAAAGACCACCAAACACTATTTTTTCCTTCTGTCTAGTAAACACTATGAGTCACTGTTTTATTATTGAGATTGCCTGCAGAAGRGACTACTCACAAAACAGATAAATAAAGAACATTCTGCCATCACTAAAGCTGGTCARAAGTGGATAACTTTAAAAGGAGAAGGTAGGGTGGAAAACACTCAGGTTTTCTGATGACTGAATATTTGCTTTTGGCTTAACAGCCTTATAGAAACTATAGGTGTTCTATTCTATATCCATGTTAGGCTAATATCCCTGATCAAAGCATATTTCCTATCATAGAGAGTTTCATCTTGTAGGGTTTATAATACAGGGATGTAATTCAAGTCCTGAGCTTTACAAAAAGAGAGGAATCATTAAGTACCTGTGCTCTATCTTATAATTWAAAAATTAATAAAAATGCTCTATGTTCTATAATGTTATATGCTTTCATGATTTTCACTCAGAGTTTTTGGTAGGGAAAGGGGGAAACAAAAAATCCTGCCACCAAATTCTTTTATTTTAGCCTGACATTTGTTCAAGGAAAAACCTGTCCTAAGGGAAATCTTTTACATACAAAAACAAACAGACAGCAYGCCAACTCCAAACATTTGGTGGGAAACCCAAAACTATTCTCAATTTTAGCTYAAAGAAAATATGCATAGGACTGCAATAAGGATAGGCTGCAAATGCTTAATTAAGATGAGCTCAGTGAGAAAACAAGAACCCATAGATGATGAATGAAGTGCTAGAATCTGAGGTTTGCTAGCAAAAAAAGTAATCAAAATTGTGGCACTTCAATTTTTTTCTTCTGGATTTCTCATTTTCTCATTTGCCAAGTCTTCAAAAAGCCAATTACAGCTGTCAAAACATAAACCAGAATTTTCTAGTTGGAAAGCACTGCTTTACATAAACCCAAAGATCTTTTCTTGAAGGAACTCATATTCAACTGTTAACTTAAGCACAAATATATCGCCCTAGACAGAAAAACAATGCTAAAACCTCATTGTGCAGTCTGTTAGTTTTCTTTTTGTTGTTTGTATTCACTTTCACTTGGGAAGATAGAACATATGGAAATGTAATTGTACCAAAACATTGGAAAAGCAATTGGATCAAAAACATCAGAACAGCAATGCTTTCAAGTTTTGAGGTASAACAGAGCCAGAAAACAATTTTGTGACTTGTTTTGTCCTTAAACAATTAAGCTTGTCTTCATCTATGTTGGAGAGAAAAAGACAATCTTTGGAGTTCTGTATACCGAAAAACTGATACACATATAAAACAAGAACCAACAGTCTTCATTGTGACCACATCTGACAGGCTCAAGAAAATGTGTGGTTTTCATTTAGAATATAATTCTTCTCACTACCAATAGGAAGTRTGTCTGTTTAATCAAAACTACGCTTCACCAGAATGACTAAGGTTTTAGAGGAATGTGGGACATCATTCAATGAAATCTTCAGAGACTGGCAGCTGCTGCAGTASATGAACCTCCACAAGTTTCATTTTTCAACATCACTGCTTCTTTCATATATATTTCTCATTGCACAACTCTGTTAAAAATATATATTTGTTCACATTTAATATTCCCTTTTACTTTAGAACAAAACTCAAAGTTGACATCTTCCCTAATACAATACTATAATTAAATTTCATCCTCCATTTTGATTTTTCTGACACATGCTTGAGAGTTTATCATTACTAAGACTTCAGTGATTCCTTCCAGTTTTACCATTAAAACTCACCTTTGTATAAAGTCTACAGGAAAACAGAACACTCATGCCTACTCCTACACACAGCCAAGATAAGCAGCCCAGCCATCTGACTACTATTTACCTCATTTTTCACTTTATCATTCAATCAGAATGAATTGGTTTGTTTTGCTTTATTGTTCTGTTGTAACCTGTTAGATCTCAATAATGTTTTTTCTCATTTTTTTAAACTGAATTACCAATAAAGATGCTGATTAGCAAACAATATTTCTGATGAAAGAAGCATMCACTGACACTCATATGGTAAATCAGAGGTCTCTGTTTTCCTTTCTCTTTAATATCAGAATAAACACACATCCAAGAAAAGTAGAAGTCTAGTAATTCAAGTACTGAATTAATAAAAGGGTAGGAAGTCTAATGGCAACTCATTCCTCATTGGCATGTCTATCATGTGTGCGAGGAAGCAGCGTTCTACTAATTCCAGGAACTTGGTGGGTGATGAGGGATCTTCCTGAGTAGTTGAATTCACTATAAGAAGCATGTTCTTTTGACCTGAAACTTGCTTAAGTGACGCAATTTTTACTTTATTGTGCTTATCCTCTTGGCTTGCAAGCAGATGTCCACTGTAAGGTCCTCTGATACTGACCCAGAGACATCCGATAGGGGTTTTACAATTGCCACAGTTTACTTCTAGACACTTGAGGTTCTCCTTAGCACAGAGCATGGCTTCGACTCCTCCTCCTCCTTTTCTTGTTCCCTGTCTCTATGAAGCAGTCTAGAACCATCCACAATGTGAGTTGTCCCACCATGTTTCAGTCATTCTCATGATATCATAACTTTCTGACTGGACATGGAGCTCAAGTTCCTCCTGYTTGTTCCCCAGGTTGCATGAAAGGCCACCACCTGAGGCAGTTGTTTCTCATCTTGAGGGTCAACTAGGGACAGCTATTGCTGCTCTGGTTRGCCTGGCTTATAGTTGGAGATTTTTGACCTTGGATTTGTCCCTTCCCATGCAGTGGATTCAGGGCAAGGTAGTTTTATATACTGTGGGGGGTGTGTAGGAGAAAAAAAAACCAAAGTTCTCAGGAGGTTCAATGAATAACAACTTTTACTTTCAAACTTTAGAACATCCAGATACAATAAAGCACTCAGCAGCTTGGAATATCCAAACAGARTAAGGCACTTTGCAAGATTTTCAAAGGGTTTTTACATCAGGCTTACAATTTATTTCCAGAAGAAGTAAGGAGGGAGAGAAGGAGATTAATGAGAATAATTACTCATGATATTGAGTGATTTATACAGAGTTGATTTATAATAAACACATGAATTATCATGTAAATCAAAAAAATAAGTCTTTATTGCAGACATTGTAATGGTTGACTAGTGCAGTCAACCATTGTAGTTCTATCCTGCACTACACCTAATGTGATGCTTTTGTACTTCCTAGGTGACAGCAGATACAGCTGTTTCTTGTTTTGAAGTCAAAGATTAATAGCAGTCAGCTTCTTAACTGTGAAGCACATCAGAAGAGCTTATTTTAGTGTCACTCCAACACTTTTCCCCACAAAAAAACATGGCCTTGAAGATGGAARAATGAACAAGCAAAGGAGCAAAAAGAAAAAACTCTGCTTCTTAAGATCACTTCTCAGATCTCTCAAGCATCTAAGGATGACTTTCTAGTTTCTGCTAAAGAAAAAAAAATTGGTTCTTCCCTTAAAAATAAATGTACAAATGCTATTAAAATTGTTCATGTCTGCTCTTTTTCCAGTTAAGCTCTTTCCATTTTGCAGTAAACAGGATGCATTGTCAAATGTCACTTACAAGTTTGTACGTTGAACTTAAAAGCCCATGCTTCTTTTTCCCTGTTACCTCACTATTATCACTAACCTTTAGCCTTTGTTTATTGTATTATATGTAGAATTGAAGGGCAAGTAAAAAATTAATTTCAATTTCTGTATTCATGTAATCAACATCATAGCCTAACTTAGTTTACAAGATATAAACATCACACACTGGTTACCTATATCTCTGGAGTACATKTACTCTCTCCCAACAGATTTCTCTGAGAAAATTTAGCTCATACAGAGTTCACGGAGTCTTGTAAGATGGTAGTCCATTCCTTCTAATATCCACTTATTTTAAAYATGGGTTACAAGCATCTGCATAATACAGGGTTAAAGGTTTGCAATAAAGCCACGATACATTAAAAAATACTCATTGTACCAGGGCTATTAATCAGTAAGTGGTAGCAGCCCAGAAAAGTAAAAGAGAAAATTAAACTGACATAAATGAAAGATAATAGATGTCTGACAATGTCATGTTCCATTAAGTGATTTACCCAGCACACTCTCACTAGCCCTGGAACCTCTGGCACTGATTTCCATAGCAACAAATGGCAATGTTACCATTTGGAGCACATCCAGCAACAGGGGGAACAAGCTCTAACAGTGGAGTTCAAGAAAAAAAAATCCATTATAGAAGTCTAAGTGTATACTTTACAAGAAATAAKCACATGCGGGACAAGCCTGTTTTATGAAAAAAAGTTGTTTCCCTCATGCCTAATAGTTCATGTTTTGTCCAGTTCCTATTTATGGCTTGGAAGGAGCATAAATTGAGAAAAGACCTTCTAGCCCAGATTAGAGGCAAGCTGAAAAGTTAATTGTGGAGGAAGATGTATTATGTCACATTACTATTTCTGAACCTGGTACCAATAGCAGTTCCTCTTTAACATCAAGGACCACCCTCCATGGCAAAATTATTGGACGACCCACAACATCTCCTGGAAACTTCATATGTAGCACTTCCTACCAYCTGCCAAACTTGCACAATCAGGTCACAGGCAGTCTGGTACTAACTCTGCTCAAGGTAAGGAATGTAATATCTATTATTTCTGAGTCACACAAGWTATTTCTCTACAGCTCTGAAGTACAAGAGTTTGTCTTATAGAGTGAGACTGCTATTCCTATTTGTCCTGGTGGTTCCAAACTCAATCCCAATTGCAATAAYTTATTAGCTTTCTGCACATAGCAAGAATGCAAGCAATTACATTGGAAAGTTTTATCATTTATTATCGTAGTTTCCAAAGGCATGAAGAATCCTATCATCCAGGAGAACCTGCAAAATAAACAAAAGAAAATATTTYCATTCTTTGTGAAGTCTTATAYTGTTTTGAAATTTCTGAAGAATATTTATTGATTCATTATTATGAGATAGTATGTTTTGTTTGTAATTCATCAGATACTGCTACAAGCGTTATCTTGGATCTTTCTGCTTCTCTGCACAGCCTTTATAAACCACTGGTATTCTGTTAGCTGCACTCTGATGTRGCAAGAAATGATGAAGACCGCTGTATCTAAATAAAATATTTTTCAAACATACACCAAAAGTTCTTTTAACAATAACAATGAACTTCTTTTCCAGATGCTGCTATACAGATTAAAACCTCTGACAGTTGCTTCCTGACCTTACTTCAGTGATCATGACTGTGGCATCAGAGATTAACAGTTTTCAATAAAAAATAGGCAGAGCTTCTCTGGCTAATGCACACCAAACAGACACAGCAAGCTGACAACAGATTCCCCAGACTAACACTGAGCTCTCTTCACAAACAGAAAAGAATTGTAAATATTGCAGGAGAAATGTTTTAGCAGGTGTCTGCCCTGTTGATTTAACTTGGCCTGTTTGGGGGTTTAAAACTGAAAAGGAGAACAAAGTTGTGAGTGGGGAAGTTAGAGCATTAGGGATTAAAGAAATCACTGAGTAAGATAAAGATTTTGAGACATACATGAGATAAAAGATGTGTTTCTGGACAATGAGCTGTTTCTTGCTACTCTTTTGTTTCAGAGGTGGGACAGTTTCTTCCTTTACTGAGTTACACTCAGATGATRTTATGCATGGCTGGGGAAGCATATAGGAAACTGAGTATATCTTAGTGTACAGCCTGCAATCTTCAGGAGACTTCCATTAAACATTTAATTTAGAATTGAAGGCATCTTACTCTCCATTATTTTACTAATGATTTGTAGCCAGTTTGGTAGAACCATGTTGTCTTTCATTCCAAAAATACTGTATTGGAATTTTCCTTTACAGACTGCATACAGTTATTCTCTTTAAAAAAAAAAATCAACGCTTTCCAGTTCACCATTTTATATTGATAGAAATTTGCCTTTCTACCTTAAMTATAAACCCATCATGTTATATAAAACGCTATAATTAAAAAAAAATATGCCATTTAATACTGAAGATTTTAGTATTTTCTGCTAACTTGCTTTGTATCCCATCCTGTCCTGCATCCAAGTAATTTATGAAGGTTTTGAAGAGCRYAGGGCAGAGGATGGAGTCATGYGGAACCCCACTGGTGGCAGGCTGCCAGTCGGATGTCACCCCAATCACTACAACCTTTTGTGTCTGGCCCGTCACCTACCCATAATGTGTTTATCTAGCTGTGTGCTGGACATTCTGTCCAGAAGGATCCTGTGAGATACACTACTGAAAGCTTTACTGAAATCCAAAAAAATTACATTAACTGGCTTCCCTTGATCAATCAAGTMATTTACCTGTTTATAAAAGGAAATTGGGTTCAAAAAGCAGGACTTTCCTCTCAGGAAGTCGTGCTGGCTGTGAACAATGACTGTGTTGCCTTTCAGGTGTTTTTTCCATACCCCCTAGAATGAACTTCTACACAGCCTTACTAGGCARGAAGTGAGACTTACAGGCCTGTAGTTTATGAAGTCATCCTTCTTGACCTTTTTGAAAATTGGGACACTATTATCCAATTCCCAGTAACTGAGACCTTTCCAGATTTCCCGGGCTATTAAAAAATTGTCCAGAGGGGCCCTGYAGTGGTGCCAGACAGGTCTTTAAGTATTCTTGGATGAAGCATATAAGGACCCATAGA
The DNA here is from genome assembly GCA_902810485.1 of Alauda arvensis. Taxonomy (NCBI): domain Eukaryota; kingdom Metazoa; phylum Chordata; class Aves; order Passeriformes; family Alaudidae; genus Alauda; species Alauda arvensis. Next base: position 2,513,497 of record CADDXX010000060.1, read on the forward strand.
TTTATAGGGATCCAGRTGGAGAAGCAGATCTCTTGCAACTTCAGGGTCAACAAGTATTCTCTCACTCTCACAGCCACAGTCTTTAACTCAGGGCACTGACAACCCCTTAGTGCTGAAGACTGAGGGGAAGAAAGCACTGAACATTTCCTCCTTCTCTATGTCCTTGTTTGTGGSGTGACCATCCTCATCCTGGGAGACGTAATTTCTGTACTGCCTTTTGCCAATAATGTATCTAAAACCCCCTCTTTTTGTTCCTTCCTGCTGTTTTGTTCTTGCTGTGGCCAAGATAGCCACCAATCTTTACTCCCAAGACCTCCTCTGCTGACAAGCAACAAATGAAGCAGCATATCTTTCCTAGGAAGGTCTCCGAGTGCCTGTACCTTGAAATTGTCATCCAGGTGTTTTAGGAATCTTTTGTATGTGCTCATGTCAGCTGTGATGCTCAAAGTCAACTTCCAGGAAGTTGAAATCCTTCATGATGACAAGGGAGGTTGATTTTGAGGTGTCTCTTATTTTCTCAAGGCATAATTCCTTGGCATCCTTGGCTAGGCAGTCTATATTAGACTCCCACAATGACATCCCTTAATCATTATCCAGAAGTTCTCAGCCACGTCATTAACAACTGTAAGCCTCATATGTTCCAGCCCTTCCATTACATTGCAAYATRTCCTGCTTTGTCTACTCTGCTTAYCAGTCCTGAAGAGCYYGTAAGAATCCAGCATGRCCYTCCAGTCATAGGACACATCCCACYAAKTTTCATTTATGTCAKTGATGTCAAAACTCTGAGACTGGTACAAAGTTTTAAGCTCCTCTTGTCAGCTTCTTTGAGTTGTCATGGGTGGGAGAGTAATCTAGCTTTTCAAATATTTCTAAAATTGATATATTTGGCCATTCATATTCACATTTTTTTTCATGAATTTCCCCTCCATCTTAGTCTTTCCACTTAATCATCACGTTAATCTGATTTGTAGTATTGTTGTACTTGGACATAAATAAGCCTGAGAATTAATTATAAATTGGGCATAATGTTTGGCATAGTAGCTCTATTGCCATGTTTCRCATTCTGTTACTTTTGGCCTTGTAGGTGCTGTGATGTACAAACCACATCCTCTCAAGCCTGCAGCAAAAGTTGCCTAAAACTTGCWACTACTTGTAGTGAAATTAGAAACTCATTATTCTCTTTTCTTATATCTAGGACAGAAAACTATTTTTCCAGACAGATCTGAAAAGAAGATGAGATTTTGCTTCTGAAGTAGAATTATCACAGTTTACCATGGTGGGAAGGGTGGGGGAAATGGAAATTAAAAGACTATGGACAATATGGTGTCTTGAACACATCACGACAAATAAATGTACTCCAAATCATATGTATTTCATYGCACAGCATTTATAAGCCCTCCAGCTAYGAAGTTGTTGTAAAAGCAAAAGAAGAAATACATTTTTTAATGTTTTTWCAACCCAAAGAGTTCAGTGATACGATCTAAGCCAAAAACTGGTCAGCTTTTAAGTGGCTCTTGAAAGACAGTTACAAATCCAAAAGCTCACTAGGCAAAAGGACACTTAAATTCATAAAGAATTCTTACCTGCTGCTGAGACCAATTGCAAGCAGAATGYCACTCTGCAGAAGTAAAATTATCACTTTTTTCCCCTTTGACAAACAGAAGATGCTGAAAAAACACAGCTGCATCAAGGGGATCTGTGTAGAGATGTGAATTGASTGTTCAAAAGATATGAAAAAACCAGCTTGTTACACATTTTAACATTTAGGGAATCAACTTTTTAGACTTCTCACTGTGATGATATAAACATGCTGTCTTAATGCTGCCAAAGCTTATTGAAACCCCTGGTAGGTAACTTCACAATACTCCACACACCATAAAATTCAATTACATTTAGGAAAATTAGGGTTGAGTTTAATTACTTGTAAGCACTTTTGATAAGCATCAATATATATATCAAAAATCCTATATTCTCTTTAAGGATGTGTCTTGCAGATGTCCTGACATTCAGATCAAATGAATTTGCTCTCAAGTTGTGCATTTTCTTTTGAAATTAATTAAATTATGAAGATTCCTTACCTTTTGGGGGGGTTGGGGGGGTGGAATCAGAATTATTCAGTAAAGGTGCAGAAAAAAAAATCTCTTCTATACAAAGCATGCAAGAAAATTCCACAGCAATGATATATTTCTGTTTATGCACAAACCTGAACAAGAAAAAAAAAACACAAACCAAAAAAACAGACCAACAAAACAAACCTCCCAACGGTTGCACAATTTTCTTCCTTTTTCTTATTTCATATAAAATATTCAGATCAGTTTTACAAAATAACCTGGAAAAACATGATAACAACTGCTACTTGTTTATACATAAGCATATTACTTTCTTTAAATAAATGCATTGTACTCTCTTCTCCCGAAAGAGGAAGCAGCACACCCCTAAASAGGTAAGTTCTCCTGTCCAATTGCRGTTCAGACAGCATGTCCCCAGTTAAATGTCTTGTTATGCTTGTTGCCAGCTGAAAAAATCAAGAGCCTTCATGTTGAATGCATACTATAAAATTGTGCTATCCATCCAAATACAATATTGAGATGACTATCCATTATCTACTACAGCTGAAATTAAATAACAAGGAGCTGCACCTTTCTTATTAATATTCATTYCCTAGCTTCCTCATAAGGACCAACATTGCTTGTGCTTATTTCCTCTGAAACATTAATGTAAGTTAAGGGTCAATGCCCTATTCAGAGACTTCCTAAGAAGAAGGATGTTTCACTGAYCACTGGCATGTAGCAGTGGCTCACAAAACAAGCAGGATTTTGTTAGACCTGCTAGGTGTTCCCTAAAGGCTCTGAACAAGAAAATACAAGTGTCGCTAACATCTCAGAATAATGTGTCCTCTTCCCTTTAAAGGAAGCTGCAACTCTGCCAACATGGTGTACAGTTTYTGCAGTCATCTTTAAAATTTACTGCCTTTTTTAGTTCAAGGTAGGCTGAAAAATATACACAAGCATGAAGAACTGTTCTTGACAAATGGTTTTCTTACCAAATTAATGAGACCAAATAAATRAACAGAATGGCAAAGAAGTAATGATTAAAGTTAGAGGAAAAATATTCTTCCTGAAACAGGCCAAACTCTCTAAGTACTGCTTTATTAAGACATAAAAGAAAAGAGGAGGGAGACAGGGATGGGGGAGAGTGGAGGTAAGAGRGAAAAACAAAGTAATAACACATTTTAATAGTACAGTGTGGATCCTTTCTGCCTCTGGGGAAATGAGACATTACAGAATGTGTTCTTAAATCAAGTTTACCAATTAGAGCACAGTGTCTGCATGGCTGTCATTGTTTTAATATAAAAAGCAAATAGTTGAAAAACAAACAAAAAAAAATTAGGAAGTCAATGTCACTAGTAATTTTTCATCTCTCACCTGGTATTGTCATGACATAAATTGAACAGAGTAATGAAAATTTACACAGGAGGCAGTGTTTATCTTAAACTTACTGTTATCTCAGGAGCCTAGTTCAGGGGGRCAGTAGAGGGAATGAGGAGAATGGGGGAAAAAGCCTTACAGGAAAAAAAAGAAGGCTGGGAAAGACTATAGGACATCCTCATCATCGAAGGARCACTGGTTCTATTTTCTACTGATACACTGGTGATAAGTGATAGTATTCCAAGTCTTCACTGTACTAAAGATAAKACAACATTAGGCACAGTTTGGCAATCCTAATAAACCACCTTTYTTTCCCACCTAAGTGACCCCAAAATAACGTAACTCTAGGGCACTAATTCTGTAGCACAGCATTTTATACATCCCTTCGTCAGGAGACCAATAAAAGAATGTGAGATATCAGACTGGCTACAGAAGTACTACGGGTTATTTGTGGAAAGATATTACACCTRCAGCCAGAACCCAGCAGCTGTCTGCTCTCTCTCTCTCTCTCGCCAGTCCGTCTCTGGTTCCATTCATCTGACAACCACGGAGAGAAGAAAAATTTGCATTGTTTTTTTTCACACAGGCGCAATTTATGCAGCCTCAGCTCTTYCAAAAGGTCATATTCCCCAGCTCATGGTCCCCCAAATTACCACGTTTCTTGTAAAGCTATTGCACCTCCTTACCAGAGGTTTCAAAAAAATCTTCTACTCCCTCACCACTTGTCTTGCTGAGTTTTCTTGTTATGTTTTCTGTAGATTGAATATACAGTAATACCAGGTCTTTAAAGTTTTCATACTTAGAGTTTTGGGAAAGCTTACCCCATCTGGAAAAGCCAATGCATAAGTTTTTTGACTACCTTATTTTCTCAAAATTTAACTGTCTTAAAGAGCGGCATTAGGACTGGAGTTACAAAAGATACTTTAAATTTGCTAATATAAAAGAGGACTGCTTAGTTGCCTTCTCATCAAATCAATTT
>CADDXX010000060.1:2518208-2550351 GCA_902810485.1 Alauda arvensis
TTTTTGCCAACAATGTTGGAAAAGTCAAAGCTATTAATATGCGGGTTCTCTATTAAACAAATTATAATTTCAAACAGGGAAAGCAAAATGTATGTCCCCACATATGTAGCAGACCTGATGAACTCCTTCAGTGTACTTACACTAGACTAAACCACACCATTACTTTCAAACTGAAAAATATGATTAAGAACTAACTCTGTTTGCACTGTCTGAGGCCCAAACTGACCAGGTTTCCCAGMACTCATTTCCATAGAGCATGTCTACATGTGTGGTAAACATGACGGGCATCAGTAAGTTGAAGAGACCTTACCAATCATGGTCAGCCTGTTTGATGATGCCTTCTTACCTCTTCTATCTTGTATTGCCTCTTTCTTGTTGTAAAGGAGATGTTAGTATTTTGTTGCATTTCATCTTAGTGAGTGTGAATCATTACAGATTTTAGAGAACTGCAAAACTGTATGGCAAAGTCCTGTAATGATAACACACAACTACCTCTTCCTTGCCCTGTAAAATCCATATCTAAGAATATGTTGTTGTGACTCATATGAAAAGTACATCAAAACAATATATTCAGCATGTAGATAACATTTCATTATATTGAGCAATACCGTAAGGTTTTAAAAGCTATTTAAAAAGCAGTGAAAGGGACTTAATATGAACAAATGGAAAGCTTATTTCAGAAGATAGATTTTGTTAGATCTTTGTTCCAAATGCTTGATGCTGTTGGGGCATATACTTCTACCTCTTTTTAAATAAAATACTTATAATATATAAATCTAATTTACAGTTTATCAATTCAATTATTCCATAAACTTATTTTATGTTTAATATCCTTACAGAAATTTTACCTTTTGGAAATACTTAAGACACATTTATTGATACTGAAATTGCAGAGAAATTTTTCATTTGCCACTGTAAATGGTTTTCATGCCCCTGGAGTCAGAGTGAAGTGTATTTTTTGGCTTGAATCACAGAAAAAAAACCAAACAAACCAAACCAAACAAACTTAGATTAGGTTTTGGAGAGATTTTTTTTAATTAACTGGATCAGTGCAAGTCAAATTGGCAATGGCAGATTATATTGGGAATTATTTGGAATGGAGCAGAACAGAAACAGAGCATAATTCTGACTGCTAAATACCGGGTAAGCCTACATAACTTATTCACTAAGTGATTCTCATCCTTCCTGCTAACTAGAAAAGAATAAATTAACCAAGTCAAGAAAAAGACAGGATATTRTATGAAAAGAACATTCATTAATATGCATTAGACTAAGATTTTAACTTGAAAAAGAAAAAAGAAGACAAATATGATAGACGTCTACAAAATCATAATTTGTTAGCAGGAGCTAAAGAGGGAAAAAACTATCATACAGAGATTTAATATTTGCCCTTCTTCCCAGCATAAGAACTCATGAGAAGTCATTAAAATTATCAGACAAAATATTTAAACTGAAGCAAAAGTGAAGTACTTTTAATAATGCAGTAATGGTAGAACTCCCTACATGAGCAAATTTTGGAAATGAAAAGTGTAAATGGGGATTAGACACCTGAATGTAAAACAGGTCCATTCACTACTAATAAACTTTAGGATCTGCAAGTAATCTTTGCCTCCACTAGTCCCTAAACTGCTTCCAAAAACTGGGAATATACAACCAGATTATAGGTTAGGATTWCTCTACACAAGTCTGGTTTCTTCTTCTCCTTCTGTAAGCAGCTGCTGCTGGCTTCTTCCAGGAACAGCTGAGCCAGCTGAACTTTTGGTCTCATCTGAATAGGGAGAAAGAAACAGGCTAAAAACCAGTGAAGACTGAAAAGCGTTATGGCACTGTCTCAGTCTCATAGCTCCATATAGTGACATACAAATTAATTCAACTCATTTAACCTGGTCTTGAACTTAAATGAGTACATTAAAATAACTCATGTTCCCACACACTAAAATTCTAGTTCTTGCAAAATTTAAGATTAGAGTTCAAACTCTGTCCTCCCAGGAATACCAGGCCAATACTTAGACTGCCCTTACAGATGCACAAGTTATCAAAATTTAAATCCTGAACTATGAAAGACAGTAAAAACCCCAAAGCAAACAAACAAAATGCTAGTATCACTTGGTTTTCCAAAGGAAATTTCTTGGTGTAAATGGCCCTTCAGCATCTCACTTGAGATCTGGGTCCAACTTTGATAGAAGATGCCTGTAGTTAGCACAAATTTGCCTCRATTGAATACAAGTTTACAAACTTTGTTGCTTTTCTTTTATTTTTYATTACCACAAGGACATACAATTTTAAAATACCTGCTGTTATACTTCATAGAACATACTTTCAAGAGATAAATCTGCATTGTGCTATTAAAGCAAGACCAAACAAAAAAGGAAAGGGAAACAGAATGTTCATAWGAAAATACTGTCAGTCCATCTGGCCAAACCTAATGTGTGTTCAGTCMTAAGGTGAGCTAAAGATTTGAGGTGTTTGATCTCAGTTTGAAGAGACGGCTCTGTATCCTTGGYTAGCACAACTTATTTCTATATCACTTTAAATTTAGTTGCTATCTTCTGAGGCAAGTCCATTTTGTATAAGACAAGTTTAAAGTCTTCTGATTTGACACTGGTTTATGTAAACCTTAGATTTAGTTGGTAACATTCAGACAAAATRTTCCTCCATCATTTTATATAAAATCTAGATTAAAATTACTTTCTAATTTATCGTGGTTGAGTATTATAAATTTCAAATAGACTGTGTAGGTGTCAAGGTTATTGTTGTTGTCTTAGTATTAATTGCCAACAGGCAGGTGGGCTGAGAGGCATTCAGAACACCTGTGGCTGATAGCCTTCAAGGCTGAAGCTTTGCAGCTTGCAAGAGGATTCCTTTGTGTTTAACCAGCAGGGCTGGGTTGAGCAGGGCAGGGCAGGGCAGGGCAGGGCAGGGCTGGGCTGGGCTGGGCTGGGCTGGGCTGGGCTGGGCTGGAGGGAGTTCCTGTGAGTGTCAACAGTTCCTTTACAGGCCAAGTCATAAGCTGCATCAAAGGGAGGGATCTTTTCCGTATCACTGTTTTCCAGTTTTCCCTCTGTGTTTGAAGTTTTTTTCTCAAAAGTGTTTGTGACTCTTCAGTTTTGACTTCAGGTATAATTGCTCCACTGCTCTTGAGTGTTACCAAACAGACTGAACTTCATTCATTTGCCATGAGTGATTATCTTACACTTTCCACCTAAAATCTAACCTTCTGCAAGAGTTTTTGCCCAAAGCACTGCTTGAAGCTTGCTGACTTGATCCAAAGCACTGTACAGCTGCATTCTAGCATGGAGGAGCTGTTGTTATAAGATGGGGATTAAGATGCTGGAACTCATGCCGGTAGTCAGCAAACACCAGAATTTTTGAAGGATACTGTTTAATGGGGGTAAGGATGTGTTCTTTACATTGAGCTTCAAAGTCTTTTCTGATGCATTTGTGAACAAAGAGCTCTCAAAATAAAAGACACACATTCAACATCAACTTAAAGCTCCTACAGTTAGGCACTCATGTGATCAAAAATGAGTTAAAAATAAGCAAAGTACACATATGGAGACTGACAAATGCTTAGACATGTCATAATAACAGCCTCTCATGAATATACCAATAATTACATTTTGTTGTCAAGAATATTCATGTTGATGAACGTCTTTCTATATATTGGACAACTAAATTTGTTGGCTTGTTTGAACCTGTATTTATGGCACCTCTTTTGTTACTTGGCCATTGAATTTTTTTTTTTTTTACTCAGAGGGGAGTACAAAGATCTGACAGCATTCAAATCACTGAAGTTTAGAATTAAGTTGCTAAAAGTGAATGCTTGACATGGTTGCATAAAAAAAAAAAACAACCAGGACAAGCTGTCTTTGTCACACAACAGAGACAATCCATTCCCAAGCTGAAATAAATGAAAATTTCAGCCTGCTGTCAGGCCATCAAACTGATTCTGACAGAATCAGGGATCAGGACAGCCACATAAGCAGGTGAAGGCCAAGTGTTTGTCTGGTCCCAGATGTCTGTAAACTTTACCTGGAGTTAGAGACAGGCTACGAGTCAGAAAGTATTTGTCAGGCCTCTGTAGACTGGCAGCAGGAAGACAAAAAAATCTGCTTGTTGAGGTCTAAACACTTARTGTTGCTAAAGATAACTTAAAAATTAGATGTTTCTGCACTTCCTAAAATAAGAAATTTAAGGGGATACTTTCTGTGATGGGAAATAAGAAAGAGAACTGTAAAATCCTAAGAAAATGCCATTCTTTTATTCAGCCCCATTGCAAAATATCATTCCTTGTCAAGTTTAAAAGCATAATCTCTTATACTCTTTGGTCATATTAAAGTGACCTTTGAGCTGGAAATGTTCAAGTCATCAACATATATGTTTGGACCCCACCGAGTTAGGTCTTTTCTGGTCAAAGTTCTTTAATATTTAGATATGAAAAAGGGCCAGGGAAAGACCATAGAAAGAAGTTACTGAATCTTTTACATGCCTTTTGTCTCAGAAAGTTCAGCTGCCAGAACTCTTGGTGCCCTGACATGTACAGAATGGTATGATTTTTAAAGAATCTTGAGACTTGAAAAAAGACACAATCCCTTTTGTTATTATYTGCTCWATTTCAAGGAATAYACATTCAGCATTCAAATTCYCATTTGATTATTATGAAGCTTTAAAAATGCTCTTTTTCCCAATRTTTTCTATTTTTTTCCGTAACCTGYAGTCTGAGGGCRCTGCTTTACATGTATCARAATTTWATTATCTAYCAGTTCTAACCCCAGTATATTTCCCTTAAATTTTCTGTGTCAGAGAACTTTTGAMAATCATTGTGAATTAATGGTGTTATAATTGGAAGAAGGAGAGTGACAGTGGATATTTTTATCAGTGAATCTGAGGAAGCAAGCAGCAAATGTCTATTACATGAGTAAAATGTCTCATATGTGAGTTGATGTAGTTGTTTRCAGTGAAAATTACACATGTTCAACTTATGTTCCTTAAAGATCTCTTATYTACTCTTCAGACAAAAATTTTAGGGACATTCATTTGACAGAATCATTTCAGAACACACAGAACACCAATAGGAGTAGGAAGAAATCTAACACACAGATCCATCATGAACATAGAGTACACAAGCTGCATGTGTACTCTGCCCACTAGAAGATAACTCCACACAACAGAGTTCAATTGCTCCTGCATGCCTGGAACTGCAGGTGGATGAAAGTGTAGCTTACACAAGTTTATTACTTCTTTAGTGCTATGCATCCCAGTAGCTCTGGATTTGGTTTCTGAGACTCACAATAAGCAAAAAGCTCAATGAAACACAAACATTTTGTTAAATTMTTAATTTCTTTGCTCTCTTACCTTCTTAAGCTTTCTTTGACCAGGATATTTGATAGCCTGGATTCTCTTGTCTCTGAATGTGACCAGATTAAACTAATTTGAGGACTTATTTTTCTGTCTCCTTTTATTCCCTCCCTGAATGCATTGTTCTGGGACTATAGCATCCCAGAACAAACACCGGGTTATCTCAATATCCCAAGACAGACACTTAACTGGGTACCATTGTATATCCTTCTAGCAGAGTAGGGGAACATTTGATGATGTACTCTGTCCTATGCACAGCGTGCTCATTTCCTATGAACTCAGAGGAAACACCGTGGGATGAGTACCTGGAAATCAGATCATGCTAACTTGAACAAGGTCTGAAGTAAATGCCTACCTTCAGGCAAGCAGCTATAATCTCTGAGGACTCAATTATGTGCTCAAATGTTTGGCAGAATTAGGTTCACCATGAAATGGAAATGAAGTAAGGTTAGTGTCCCTTTTCCTGYCCTTTCAGAGAAATTTGAAAAGATGTTCTAGGAAATAAGCAGTTCAATGAAAAAATAATGAATGTTTATAATTATTAATATTTTTTTCAGGTTACTGATAAAGAAAATCCTGTAATTTGTGAATATTAATAAGGAAATCAAGGTATTTCCTCTCTGCAATACAGAGTGTGAACTAACTTTTAATTTTTAACATTTTGAGACCTGATTTAAAATTATTAAACTTTGGTATCATTAATTTTTATCATAGTATGTAAGCAGTGATGTTCAATTGCCAGTTAGATTGGCCACTAAACTGCCTGTTGAGCAGGAAATAGGTTTCCTGGGTTACTTTGGCTTCTTTTTGAATGAAAAATACTCAGTTATATATRTGGGAATGAATACATTTTGTCTGTGTAGTTTAGTTTCCCTAGAGTTTCAAAGACTAAGTCAATTTGRTGCAATTCCAACACAAATGCTCAAATTCAAAGGGATTTTATTGGCTGTTTCCCTTCTTTCTTATTCTAACAAGGGGAACAAAATACTGAAATCTGCAAATCTTAACACCTGTCACTGAAACTCAGTTTTTTGACATGAAAAAAAATGAGGTTTCAGGTTTTTTAGTAAGAGCTCTTTAGGGATATACTGCAATACTAATTCAGGGACATATTGTAATGACTGGGCAGGCAAAACCTCTCTCTGACCCATATTCCTGGCCTGACCTCAGACCTGCCACCTCATCCCAAACACATCCAGTGGCCTGAGCACCAGACTGAGCGCGCTGGCCTCCATCTGTGTCCTTTGTTGGTGTTTGAAAGAAGCCATCCATCTCAGTTACATCAGGCCAYGGCTTTCTGACAGACCTCACTGCAAAGGAGGTTCTGGACTTTATGGCATGTGTAAAACACTGCGTAAAATATTCCATTAAGACCAAGGAGACACTTTTTTTTTTTTTCCCCACTGTTCACACCCTCTTTCTGTTTCTCCTTGTCTGCATTACTGAGTCATTTGCCTCAGATCCAGCCTCTTTCCTCTGCTTMCACTGGCTCTGGATACACACTGAAGAAACCATATTAGTAGTGCCACACTACTGGTTTTGCTGAGGGCAGACCCTGTACTCCTACTTCTCTGTCCCCCTCAGCTGGTTTTTATACCTGCTTGTGGCCATGCTTCTCCAGCCCCGTGGGTGATCTGACAGAAGCAATTTGAGGCAACGAGCCTATTTAAGTTCCTTTTGGAAACTTGAGAAAGCAAAGTGTTTATAACTTTCTTTACTCCACTGGGTTCAGACACTTGCTGTAAAATTAATAGCTGGTGTCAGAGCTAAAAATAACTCCACTTTTTAAAATAGGCATGTCCCATCTTGACATTCTTCATTTTTAAAGAGTATTACATTTTGCCTGAGAGATAACAACCTTTATTAGGACCCAATGGCACTAAGGTGGTGTTATTTTTTACTCTTTTTTTTTTTCTTGGATCTCTCTGCAATCATACAAAGATGTGAATACTCATGTATAARCATGTAAAAAAATATATATACAATAAGAAATGAAACTTTTGTATTTTCAAAACGTATCCCTAGTTAAAAAATAACTTTGTAGAATTCTTAGCTTCACCCCCAGTAAGAAATTAAAGTGAATGTGGTTTCACAGCCTTCAGGGAGCCTTGAAAAGTGAGATGTTCAATCCTCTCCTTGCATGAGGTCAGCCATGGGGATGGGTGAGAACAATCAACTGAACAAAAAGTGTTCCYAGCTGAGAGAAAATGTATGGAGATAGAGGGTAGGAAAATACAAAACTAAAATTGTTCTGTGTCTCTATCTAGACAAGGAAAGTGTGAAGAAGAAGATCAAAACAAATGCTGCCAACCCTGAGAGGCACTCAGCACGCTAATTTTCACTGAGACCAGTATGAACTTTGCATCATCTCACTTCAACAGAACTGGGGCTTRTTCCCTTTCATGTCTGAGTTGAGGGAAAGTTTCTATCACTACAGCTCATTTTTGGGTATGTTCTTGGGGTATTGGGAGTCTAATCTGGCCACTGTGACCTGTTCCAGCATAAACCATGCGGAGCAGGAGAGGGGGTATGGCAGGATAAACCCCAGAAGTTACAGTCGAATCACATTCTTTCTTTATTAGCATTTTGTTTTCACAAATGTTGCAGCATAGCATTGCCCTCTAATTCACACATGCTTCTTCTTCTTCCTAGACTGATAATTACATACGGGCATGACTGTCTTTGTATTAGTTTTCTTTCTATAAGGAAACAGTGCCTTGCATCAAAAAAATGTGGAGAAATAAAAGAACTAAAAAACAGAGTAAGATGCTTTGTTTGTATTTTACCAGAGAAGCTTAGAAAATGTTAGTACAAACTTTCATCTTCAGGACAACAATAACATTCTGGAGGACCTTTTTTTCTTTTCAGATTCAATTAGCTGGTTCAYTGACTCATGATTTTTTGCGTGTCTAAATGACACATCTTGATTTTGATCAATCTTCATTTGTATTAAATGATAAATGTAAACCAACCAGAACGTAATAAAAAGTTTCAAATTAAAAAACAAAAACCAGAACTCAAACCCRAAAACCATTTAGGTAATGATAAAACTATTTAAAGAAATTAGACATGAAAGTAGTTAATTTTTTTCCCATTATCTTTGGAGAATATATTTTTTTTTGCCTGAATTGCTATAAGTGCTCTTAACCATAGAATTATGCAGCCTTTCAAGAAAAAAAGATAGCCTGTCAGCATACTTCTGTTCTATTGACTTTACCTATGGTATGTTAGCACTACTAAGTTATTCACTAAGTGATTTAGCAAATATTTGTTCTGATTCTCTCTCATTAACTGTATTTCTCAAACAAGGTATTTTTTATTTTTTAGTTAATGGATTCATAGAGATAGAACTCCCAAAACACAAAAAAGTATGAAAAATTTAAAGATTTATAGAAAAATAAACAACAGTGTGCTTTGGATACCACCTCAAAATTTTTGACTGTTTTATGTTTGTGGATTTTCTCCACTGTCATTTAAAGTAGCCCCTAAAGGGTCTGTCTTCTTTCAGAAGTTCCTCTTCATACTCACGAATTTCATCTTCTTGGATTTAGCATTGACCTACTATTCAGCTTAATGCTCCTCATCCAGCTTCATTTGTCTTGCTTAAGTAATCAATCATTTTGGCAGTACATGGAAGGGGTCATCCCTGTACTGCTCACCAGAAGCCACCCAACATCACCAGTTTCTTTAATTCTCAAACAAAGCTGTTGGCAGGGCTACTGTGACAACAGATGTTTTTGAGGGTTCTTAAGCAAAGGTCTTAGTCCCAGAGTTACAACTTCACATCATTGCTTGTGAGTATATTTCTGTGTGGATGTGTCCATGTCTGGCAATTTGTCACCTATCCCAAATGGGAACACAGTATCACTGAGATGATAATACTGAACGCCAGGGGGGAAAATGCATCAAAAAGTAAACCACAAAACAGACAAAAAAAAGGCTATATGATCAATTTAACTGAACTGAGTACTCATATGTCAACATCAGTTTGATGAGTAATCAAGTAATTGTGGTAGAATTTAAAAATATTTGGAGACTAACTTCCTGTTTAATTGAGCCAGATAATTTTTGTGAAAACATTGCTATTGAAAGTAAGAGGAATCATAATTGTCCTCTTTTGCTTATTTCTCTAACARAAAATTCCAAARTAAAAGACGTAGAAGGAARAAAGAAGAAAAAGGTGAAGGGGGTRAATGAGAAAGAAGAAGAAAGAAAGGAATAAGGACAAGGAAAAAAAAATACACAAAAGATATTATGTGATGCAGCTCCAAAATTTTTAAAGACACCTTTGGCTGCATTTAGACCCATTCAAAGATAAAACTTCTGGCTGTAAAAGTCTACAAACTACAGATCAGAATCCAAAAAGACCAAAGGAGGAAAGCTCGTACACAAGAGGTTTAGTACCTCCCAGTATCATACAGCCAGTCTTATATTTATGCAAATATGTGTAAATTAAGATTTTCCCTTTACTATACATCTGTCAAAATGTAATAGTTAGACATAATTGTCTATCAATGAGTAAATGTATTAGAACTCACACAATAATATAGCATTTAACAGGAAGAAAAAAACCCACTATTTGGCTTTAAAGACATACCAAGATCCTAAARCATGCTCCCATTCTGTCTATTATGTAAAATATTTTGCTGGAGTTTCTGGACAATAGCAGCTATGGTGACATGAAAGATATTAGGTAGCTGTTTTATGCAAGAAGTATAGAAAAATTTGTCCCATTCAATTTTGCACCAACTCAACTGTTAGAAAATRCTATTATTTCATTCTTTAAACTCWAAAGTGAGCAACTCTAAAGGGGGCTGGGGTGGCTTTACTTACCATCACATTCTGCCTATACAAATTGTTGTCAGATGTAAAGGCTATGCTGAAAATTTCTTACCAGTTTTGGTATTCTCTATTTTGCAATGACTTGCGAGGTCTTGTCAGATCATCAAAGCCTGCTGAAGACGGTTTCCACCTAAAATAGAGAATATTGCCTCATTTATCTGGTCAAGGGAAATGACTAGTAGATGATGGCCAAGGTTGTCGCCTAAATCTGAAACAGTATTTAGACTTTCTTATTTAAAATATGCATTATTATTAGCCTCATTCTGCTTTGTTTTTTCTGCTGGAGATAAAATGTAAAAGTTAAATATGAGCTTCCCTAAAGTACAGAATACTTTATTTAAATAATTCCCTGTGGATTGTTGAAGCCTAGAATATAAGCAAGATAATGTGTATATCCCACACACCAACGCCCACATGGCTGTGGAGTGGATCRGGGCTTGTTGGTAATGACACAGTGTGAGAAAGAACAGGATGTGGCTGGAAAGTGGACCATATGGAGGTAGAGCAGCCCTCTTCTGGGACATRTAGATATCCTTGTTCTGGCTCCTGGAGACAAGCCCAGCGCAGTACAGTGCAAATGAGGCTAAGATGCAGGTATGGACTGTATGGGAGGATCACGACCACCAAAGACCTTTAAAACCCTCCACCATTTCTAGAAAGGTATAGAAGAATGGACTGAGCATGGTAACTCATTTGCAGAGAAAGGGAGAAGCTTATCTCCAGGGTGAGGAAAACTTCTCCATGATAAAAGCCACTCCCCTTGGGGCCTGGGCGCACGTGTGCCAGGGCCTTGGATGTCCCATCAGCTGAATCAGTTCTGGAGCCAGGACTGGTGATCTCCTTCTTTCTCCCATTCTTGCTTTCTTTCCCTTTCACACTCTTTTATTAATCTCTCTAGTTCTCTTTTTCCTTTCATTTTATGTCTTTACCCAAACCCCACTTCAATGCACTTATGCTGATGCCTAAAGATATTTAACTTTTTATGTATTCTTTATGTATTAGAAGCTTTGCAGACTTTTAAATGCTTAGGTGTAACTTTTAATACTTTTCCAGCTTTCTTTCCCATAGTGAACAAATGCTTATTGWTGCATTCTTAAAATTTTGTTTAGTATTGTTTGTTTGTTCACCAAGGGCACTTTATTTTGCACCACGTAATCATAAGCATAATAAAGGTAGGGTAAAAGACTGGGGGGAGAGCTCCAATGGGGAAGAACCCAAGGGGGAGATTACTTAACCAACTGCTCCTTTAATTGGACAATATTGGCTAGATATTTTAATTGCTTGATATTATAAAATTGTACTRATCTAATTCCTAACACAGGTTTTCACCATACCGTGTACCTGAATACTTTCTAGTAAAAGTTTTCTTTTATATTGTCAGTCTAATGTTGTCTGAAAAGTTTGTGTTCTTTTTCTAGGCATCAGTGCTAGGAGATCAAGTACTAACATATCAATTTCCCTGCCAAGTGTAATTTACTAATAAAACTTTTCAAACCTTCTGACTTTTGAAATTCTTTTCAACAAAGAGCATCTATAAATCTTGTGTACTCCCTTCCCATTAAGGTTGGGATACTGTATGGACGCACACATACTGAAAATAAGCTTGAAAACTGCAAAAAAAAATAGAAGGGAAATATACTTTAGTATTCAATATAACATCTTTGTTGTTTTAAGGCATAAGAGCATACTTGGTTTAATTAATGTAAAGAACAGTCTGCACAGGGAGTTGAAGTAGGGCTGGTCTGGCAGAAAAAAAGATACCTTGATTTTATAAARGTATATAAACATGGTTTGGTGAACTGAACAAACTGACCAGATAAAAAAATTTATTTTTTTTTCCAGAAAGCAACTACCTTGATCAGGAACTTTGATAGAAATGTAATATACCATGGATTGTTCTTTCTGTTTTATTAATCCCAGCTGCTTTTAGTATGTAATATCTATTATATTTTCAGATGTTGGACAAAATTACATTATATTCAGTAAAAGGAATTTGAAATTCATTAGATTTTTCAGCCACTATTTTGGCTGATATCTTCTCCCTCTCTGTTTCTCCAGGGAAACTCTTTTGATTTTTCAGTGCTCATCTTATATGCTAGTCCATTCCCAGCAGAGCTTTTTATTTCAAATGGAACATAATGTAGAAATCCACAAGCTAGGTCCTAAGGTCCCAGAGCTGTGCTATGATGAGACTGCACCTCAATAAATGAAAATACCATGTTAGGTGAGCCATAAAGGGCTGTTTCTCGAGTAATACTGATTTTGGAGCCTGGAAGCTAAGCATTGGTATGGCAAGTACAGGTAAGTCCTGGTAAGCCCCTCTTTGCATCAAGTCTGTGTCTACCTGGTTGAATATTAGACACTTATATAATAGAGATAAGGTGTTTGACATCACATCACATTGGGCTTTCTATGGAAAATCTGGAAACTAAAAACAGGCGATCTCTGAAGAGCTGTAAAAAATAGGATGACTGATTCAATGAGCAATGATTTTCAGTGAGTTCTGAGCTTTTATTTTTATCAGAATAAGATGTGGGTAAAAAAGATTTTAAAAAGTATGTTTAATTCTTGGACAAGGCATTCCTATACTTATAAATAAATAAGAGATATGACAACTTTATTACCCAGGTGTCCTTAGGAAGTCTCATGGAGAAATTAACTCTACTCTCTTGCAAGTAATTTGACACAGTTCTAGTTTGCACACATCATAAAAGAAAAGCAAAGATACTTCTAGCTATGACACCTGATATGCTATATTATATAAGGCTTCCTTAGTAAATTATTCAAGGGACATTAACTTTAAACATCTTCTCTACTGAAAGTCCAAATAAATTTAATATTATCAAGGTGATTAATTCACTTTCAATAATAACCATAAATKAATTCAAAGGCACATAAAATGAGTAGAAAGCCAGAAGAAATGTTAGCAATACTGAATTRCCATCCTGGAATCAGCAACAAAATGTGCTGTCTCATGTTGTCAATTTAYAGCTTATGAGGGACTTGGATAAAAAGCTTTTCAAGTCAATACTTTCGGAACCATCTTTTAAAAATAAAATYAAAGTTATAAACTTTATTTTTWAAATTATTTATTTTTTTWAAGTTRTATTACTTCAGTTTCTAAATAATTTCAACTATGTTTCAATAAGACAGATGGCAGTATCACAGGAAATGGTGATTAATTATAAAGTGTTCTGAGTTATTATGGACTACATTTTTTTCCCTTTGATGCTTTAGATTTTGAAGAGGTTGTTTTTGGTCAGAACACAAGATAATTTTCAGTTAACACATTGACACTATTTGATGTTGGTATCATTATTATCTGACCCTTAATGCTCCTCTCAGTGTAGGGCCTGGACCCATTAAGAAGCTCTACAAGCAGCCTTTACCCACAAAATGTCAGGGACAGATTCAAACTGCAGTGMACCCAACTGAGGTACTGCACAAGGCTGTGAGTGTTGGGTAAACACTTCTAAATGAACAGCCATGGCAGTGASAGTCTCTGCTCTTTACCCAGCACACGAGACTGGATTATGTGCCAGTGAGTCATCCACACTGAGCAGGCAATGCTTTGTCAACAAGGCTTCCCTGCTTCACTCTCACAAGCATGGTAGGCCTTTGGTCAGAAATGTTACTCTTGGCACTCTGCTTCACACTTAAATTCCTGGATATTTAAGTTCCTGGCTGTGATTCCTGATGGGTTTTTGAAGAGAAAGCTGACTGCATCTTTAGATTTAGAATGTTTGGTTATTATAAGAGATAAACAGATACATGAGAAAAAAAGGTGTAAATACCACCATATATTTGATATTGTGTGGCAAAATTTGAAACAGGAGGTAATATTTATGCATGCAATAGCAGTCAGCAGTAGTATCAGAGGGGAGTGGGCTGCATTAGAAATAGTGGATTTTTTATATTTATATGCAAGTTGTGTAGAGAGAATTTACCACAAGAAGACTGCAGTAGTCCATAAATGGGGACAGTAATCCAAGGTATCATTTTAATCAATCTTACTTTAATCTTAGACACCCAGGCTTTCTCCCTGGCTGAACCAGGTGTCAATCTCAAGTCTTGGCAGGGAACTATTTCCTCTTTAACTAAAAGCTGTGCTAGACCATTACAATATCCACCCCTCGACTTTGTGAATGACACATATCAAGATTATTATCAATATTACGTACAACATACAATTCTTATTTACTTAAAACAATAAAACTACTCCAACCATAGATATTCAGTACAATTTTGTTTAACTTATTAACTAATACTTGCTTTGCTTTTAGTTTCTCTTAGTGATTTATCTCACAGTTTTATCAAGCATTGTTTGCATTTTCTATTAAGAAATGTGGTAGTTTTAAGTTCAAAACTGGGTGGAAACACCAAAAGATGTAGTGGTTTCACATTCAGTAATTTTGCTTTCCTGGCCAAGGCACCAATTAATGTAGTGGTTTTAGGGTTTTCTGCTGTGAGATAGGATTAAGAGAAAACAAAGCAGGCTCAAACTTAAAAGATATGATGATAGTTTATTCACACACACTAATAGAAAAAAAAAAAAGAATCAAAATGAAACTTCCAAAACACTTTCCCCTCTCCCAATCAGCTTYTTTTCTTTCTCACAGACATTATATGAAGGCAAATATACGTAGGAACTTAACTTCTGTACTTCTTATAAAATAATCTTTCATCAATTTCTTTAGAGAGAGAAGTCTTTTTTGGTTCAGGATGGCTTTTTGCATGTAGATAAGTTATGGCAGAAAAATTTACTTTGTAAAAAGATAGGGAAACAAACACAAACATATACTCTTCCATTGTTTAAACTACAATTATTTGTTTTGGTTTTCAATGTTTTATGTAGACTGTTCTAACAGGTTTTAGTAAAGGATTTGTTTACTACAGAAATATAAAAGCAAATTAAGAAACACAACAAGACCAAACACAAACACAAACAATTTTTGGCAGGAAATATTTACTTCAGCACGCAGTGGATCTTTTTCAAATATATTGAATTTTTCAGTTACATGTATGTAATTTTTTTCTTTCAGATATTATTGGTATATCTTTGATGGGGCTTACCACCAGCCAGAAACAGCTCCAGGAAGCTGTGCATTCTCCTTCCCCTCACTGAGACTGGGAAGAGAATAGGAAAAGAATTATCAGAAAACTCTGAGCTGAGATAAAAACAGTTTAATAAGGAAAGCAAAGGCCACACACACAATCAAATCAAACCAAGAATTAATTCACCACTTCTCATGGGGGACAGGTATTCAACCATTCCCAGGAAAGAGGCACTCCATCACACAAAACTTTGACTTAGGAAAACAAACACCATCATTCTGGACATCATCTTCTTTCTTCTTCTTGTCCCCCTACTTGAGTCTGAGTCCATATGGYCTGGAATTTCCCTTTGGTCATTTGGTGTCAGCTGTCCTGGCTGAGTGTTCTCCTAACTTCTTGAGTGCCACCAGCCTCTTCACTGGTGGGGTGAAGAGCAGAAAAGACCTTGACTCTGAGTAATTGCTGCTCAGCAGTAATGAAAACATCTCTGTAATGTTAATGATAATGATAATGATAATCTCTGTATTATCACCATTGTTTCCAGAACAAATCCAAAATCAGGTCCCATAGCAGTTACTAAGAAAATTAGCTCTACCCKGGCCCAAACTAGCTCAATCTTACATCAGCTACCATTTTGAGCATGTTCACTGTTCCTCTACTGCACTCCAGAGATCATCTGCTGAATGAGTTGCTATAATAAAAAGAATTATTATAATTCGCTAATAGAGTCTTCCCTTTTTGTTGCACATTCAGAATATTTTATCCACATCTTTTTCATAAATTTTATAATAAAGTAATCTTACCTAAACAAACGTCTGAATGAAATAATGGATTTCAAGATGAAAGACAAAAACCAGAAGTGTCCCTGTTTTGATTGRCTTTCTTCCTGTGAATCCCCATATCCATCTACCACAAAGGCTGAATTCTTAGACAGCTTCMCCTCCATCATCCCCAAAGTTGTTATGGTCCTGATGTAGAATACAGCAACTTCTTTCCTAGTGCAACCTAGAGTATTTTTCCTCTAATGTCCGTCTTTTGGCTTAACATTTTTATTCCATGGTAAATCAAAGAGCATTTAGAACTGGAATACCTAGGAAACAGGTGTTGTTTACTAGGATTGATTGAAATTTTTCATGAGCCTTTTCTAGTTTCCTTGGGTTTGGCCTGATGTTTTGTTTCACCACACAAAAGCTGGCTTTCTAACAGTTGATTACTGTCTTTCCATGGAAAAGTTGTCATTATCCTCAAATCTTAAACTTGCAGGTATTCTTTAGTGCTCCTTTGTTTATTTTATGTGGACTACACAAACCATATCGCTATCTTTACTCTGCACAAAATCTGTATTTTTTATGACTTGGCTTTTGAAATTTTTTTGCCTCCTTTCATGGARAGAGGTGTTATAGCACAGAAAATATGCTAATGGAAAACCAAGTCTACAGGGGAGAAGAAACACAAACTCTAGCTCCCTGMAGAATATTGCAATGACACATAAAAATCTAAGTACTTGCAGAACTGTTTGAAATCTTTGCATTTAAAAAACCTATTTTTTTTTTTGACTATTACGCAAAAAAAAAAAAAGTTTTAACTTTACATTTATGTGATTTAATGAGCCTGTTAACTCCTAGATATATTGTTGGTAAGAGGCTACATTCTGACTGATGTTTATTAAAATGGGGTGTGAAAACATTTTCTTTTACATGTTGCTTATATTATTATTAGTAGTAGTAGTATCTGACCCTAATATATGATCAGACAACCTTTCTTTTACCAAAGGCTTACTGGGAAAAAAAATTACTTCATTTTTAATACTTATCTAGTTTTTTGAATATTCTGCAGGCTAAAATTGTTTGGGTAGTTCCTTAAATACATATTAAAAGACACCTTAAATCATGAAGAGAATAGAAATGTATTCATACTTCCAAATGTTTTTCTCACACAGTAAGATAAAAAAGCTAAGAAAATGAATCATCCTCTCTTGAAAGACAAAAATATTTTGTTGCAACCACAYTATTCCAAATCTATCATGTTTGCATCATTTTTAGAACATTAAATTTATATTATATCACTGCTATGTTACTAGAAGTTTGGGGGTATAATACGGAATTATTTTTTAAAAACTTGAAAATATGTATTTTGGAAGAGGACAAAAAGTTAGTTAGAATTTAAAATGTGTTTTCAAGTTTAATCATCAAATACTCGTGCAATAAATACCAATTGAGCCAATTACTTATTCACTCATCTGAATTCAAGAATATTTAAATAGTGGGATTCCATCATACACTTCTTGTTGCTCTTCATTATTTTATTGAACACCCATTGAATGTATTGAAACTCTGTAGGGACAGAATTTTTTAGGGATACAAAAATACAACAGGGACCATAAAGTGACACTTCTCTGGGAAAATGCCATTTGTGGCTAGATATTTTGTTCATCATTTAGGTTAGTGATGCCCTAGTTTAAATTAGGGCCTCGAGAACTACCTCTGCTCCTAATAAGAATTTGAAGAGATCRTTTTCCAGCATAAGTACTTCCCTACTGACATGTGAGAAGAAAGATGTTACTTCAAAACCATGAATATTCCTCTATCAAAGTAGATTAAGGACTTAAAAATGTTTTCATCTGTATTTGAAAGTGATTGGGATGGTTAGGCTGAGCTGCCCTACTCCACAGATAATAAGTAAATCGAATTCTGTGGAAGAACACAGGTGTTGTCCTACTTCTAGCAAGTAYTAGATATTTCTAATCCAGTGTGCATATTTAAAAATAGGACTCAGTAATAGCTAATGCATTTGCAGAACCAAAAATAAGAATGCTTTCAAATATTAGAAATAAGAATAATTTTTAGCACGTTGTTGTATTTCCTTCATCCTTTTTGACATAGTTAAAATTAATCTTATTACTGTGGTGTTTTCATAGCCAATCTAGATTCATGTTTACAATTAGTAGACACCAGCATTTGAGAATTTCTGATTTGGGAATTCAAACCCTTATTCAGATAACCTATACATGTACATTTCTTATTAAGTGTATCTTTCAAAAAATCAGCATAGCACTTAAAGCACATGATGGTGTAACCTTTAGTAATTTACARCTGGTCTTCATTTGCAAGAAAAGTACTAATAAGCTTTCCTTTTTATTACAGGTCTAGCTGGACAAACACTGGGAGAGGAATGTAAAAGCCCCAGACGACCTTCAAGGATAATTTTTATTACATCAATTTGAAAAGAACAGAAATGAATGGTTTGTACATCATATTATATATAAATACTAGCAGAAGACCTTCCTTACTAGCTTGGTAACTCATGCACAGCAAATTGTTTTCCTCTGATCCAATAGATACCATCCATGTATGTTTGTTTAAATTTCAATCTTTTTAAAAGGTTCATTTTCTTTATTTGCTTCATAATGTTCCCTGGATTACCAGGATAAAGACGTATTTAATTCCTGAAAAAAGAAAAAGTCAAAAGAGAACATAATAAAGTTTATTTTTRATATTCCAAAGCAGARAACTATAAAATTAACTCWTTGCARTTTGCAAACCTGAAGAGAGCTCAGRCATTTMTACTTTTAAATTTATATGTATTATTAACTGGCTCTTGCAGGAAGAGACCAGATGGGTTTGGATTGTTTAGATTTGTTGGAGGAAAGCTGAAACTATTCCTAACTCTAAATATATCCTGAAGTGAGTGCATGGGAAGGAAAAGAACTTAGATCTAACTTTCCACTCTTTTTATTGCTAACTATAATGGTCTTACCCTTGGGCAATACAGTTCTGTGACTTGTATRTTGATACATTGTTATGTCCTGATCCTTCTTTATCTCTCCCAATAAAGTAGATCACTTCCATTCACATTTCAAATCCCTTCTTCAKATATTGAATAAATAGAATCTACAGAAGGTGTAAAGATACCTTTCTGGCATCTGATGATACCATCRTCCAGAATGCTGACAATTAGTACAGATGAACAGCAACATAAATCAGAAAATATTTGCAAGTTMTCTAGTTTCCACAGCTCTATTAAAGGAGAGAAAAATGTTGGCAAAATTGTACCTGACCACTCAAGAAATTATACTTTCTATTAAGTAAATAATTCAGCTGTGTTTTATTCCATTTTAACAACCCCACAAAGTGCATCATCCACATCAAAATYTAAAACAAACAAACAAASAAACAACTCATCATTAGTTATAAAAATATTGTTTTTGGCAATTTCAAACATCTGCAGCTTTTCTGCAATCTATCACTGACTTTGCTTTTTCTGCCTGAAAAATGAGACATACACTTTTTATTCTCATCCTGATTAGGACAAAATGAGAAAAACACTACAATAAAAGAAAGTAAAAGTGAATCTTTTTTAATTACTTCCTTTTTTTTTTTTTTTTGGAGAGCACAAGGAGATTTCTGAGAGAATAGTCAAAAAACCCCCAGCTAATATAACTGTACTTGTTTATGTGGGGAAGTACCTTATATAGATTTTAATATCCCTGAAACAATTATGCCTCTTGTTCAGAATAACTCTCTTAACTTCAACTCCCACCTCCTTTGGCTGTGTTCATGGCTGGAAGGTGARGACCAGCTACCTCTGTTGGTTTGGTTCATGCTCCCAGGAAAAAGGCACCATGCCATCCATGGAAAATTAGATTAACTGCTGASTATTTCACTTCGGAGTTCAACCCAATGATCCTTGCTGGTCCCTTCCAACTCTGAGTTTTCTGTGATTCTGTGATAGTGAATCCTKTGATGTGACTCCATCTCAATTGAATTTAGAGATATGTGTCAAATAGCAGGAGCATTTTTACATTGGTTCATGCAGAAAAAAAGTAATAAGATTAGCTTAGGGATCTCATTTGATAAGATATTATTGACTTACTAACTGATCTTCATGAATGCAAATATTATTAAGAAAAAAGCCTCTTAAAATACTGAAAGTGTTTTTTTCAATGGTTTAGCATTGGTGTGGGTGAGAGCAGAATTAGGTCAAGTGCAGTACAACTGTGACTAAAYTGCACTTTGAAAATTAGCTGCTAAAAGAATATGCAGGTGGATTTGCAGTTAACAAAAGTATAAGGAACACAAGGTAAGTCTAATGATTTGCTGAGAATTAAATTTTAAAAATAAGGGAAAATGTGAGCATAAACTCTGTCAGCTTACAGCAAGGATGTCTTAACAACTCTTGCRGAGTTTACCTACTGTTGCATAAGTACAAAACCACTGGTATCATCTGGCTCTATTTTATCAGAGAAACAGGACACTTTCTAAGCATATTAGCTGAAATCATGTCCTGAACATTTATTCCTTCCACTGCATCAGTGAGTCAGAGTGAGTTTTATTAACAGTGAAAGAGCCTACAGCAGGTATGGAAAATCCTCCTTGATCTTACASAGATCAAAAAGAAAATGTTTATGCATTTTTATATTTATTTATGTATTCACTGTTGATGAATACACCTCTAAGTGAACATTTTCCTGGCTGTGAGAACAGGAAAGACAAGCCCTCATTATTGTGATTTATTTGTGGAAAATGTAATCTGACAAGGCCTGTTTATTTTACCATATCAGTTTTCCTTACTGTACAGTCAAATATATCCTCCAGTTAGACTTGTCTTTGAAGTTGTGTGATAGACCTGAATGTCATTTCAATGACAATGTCTTTTTGCAATGCAATTTTTTAAGTTTACCAAAAAAATRTGTTGTTTTTTTTTACAAACTATCAGAAAAATTGTATGTAAAGTRCATATTTGGCATTTGTTAGCATAGCACACGGTCATATTCAAGCATCATCTGCTGATGGACTGTATGGACTTCAAATACTATATCTATCTTTTAAGGGAATAAATATGTACACAAGCTTTTATATCTAAAATAAATTCAGATATGATTTSGATCATCCCTAAATGAGTGATGAAATTGTATGTTGAGTAGTTTGTTCATCAAAGGTTTAAATTTCTTTCTCATGTTTGAGAAGTCACAATCTCGTCTCTCTGGGTAAAGTAGTGAACCCCAACAAAAGGTAAGATTCAGATCATTAAATACAAATAGGATTTGAATAAAGAAAATAAAATTTGGCAGCTGGTTAGATAAGATTCCTTTCTTTCAGCAAATCATCCTCTCAAAGGTAAGAAACAGATATCTATAGGTATTTAAATCACTGGCCATTAATGAATAACTGCATGATTAATTTGCAAAAATTGGCAAAATACTGGATGAGTAAACAAATAGATGGAAATAAAGAAAAAAATATACATTGTAATACTTTTGAGTGYAAAATGATGTCTACAGAAATTTTAGCAAATGCCTAAACTACGGTGGAAGGGTGAGCTTTTACCACTCAACTCCACAAAATTTCATATTTCAAACTCATTAGTTAGGAGGAACATTATGYAACAGTTCAGCAGTAAGACAGTTCCTTGTAGTGATATTATTTAACTAGTTTGGTTCAGCTAAGGAAACCTAAAGCAAATTAAAGGCTACTTATTACACTAAGTCTAGCTCGTTAATTTTGTCTCTTTTTATTTATTTATTTATTTATTTACTTACTTACTTACTTACTTACTTAYTTATTGGCAAYCACACTTTGGTTGTACTCTAGGAACATATCCTAAGAAAAGTTCCTATTTTTGTCTTTCTGGTTGGATTACAAGTTCATTGGGTCTTCATTTTTTCCATATGTGGAAGGCATGGAGGTCAGATTTTTTTCAGAGTCTCGGAAAAAATTAATCTTCAGCTGTGCCGTATATTTTCTGGTAAACATAATTTTATATTAATTACCAAGATACCCCGTACCAGTTGGAGAAAATGCTCCCAATGTCTTAGGAGACTGTATAATCTAGTAATAATTAATTGCTTGACTTAATCAGTCTAATATAATTTTAAAGAGTACAGTTCACCTTCATTTGCCTAGATAATGTACTTATCTAGGCAGGTAAATTAGGAGCTAGGTCCTCTTTCTTTAGTCATCTCATCAGAATCTGTGCTGGTTATGTTGTTTAAGATATTTCTCCCACAGATGTGTAGATCTTTACCTTCTGAAATGTCACCAAAACTGTGTTTAAATGCTGTATCTGTATGAGAACCAAGTGGCAAGCCCAGTTCATTGAGCAAATAAATCTGCAGCCAAACCTATTCCTGCTCAGTAAAACCCAACCTGATARAGTAGCACTTAAATTGTCTATATAAAATGTTTCAGTCCCTTGCCATTTGCCTTTGTCCTTGAGAGAGTGGATCCTTGAGAGAGTTTGTTTTTCAGTATCTCTTAAGAGTACAAACGATGTTAAGATGAGGCTTGCTGATCAGCATAGGGGACAGGCACATTTCTCCTGCAACTTCAGAAGTGCAGAAGAATGCTGGAACATAGGCTAGAGATAAGGGAGGAGCCATGAACATAGGGGAAGGAGGGAAGACTGGAAACTGGTCTCTTGAGTGCCCACCTGAGTCACTGGGGAATGCATACATTTTTCTAGAAAACACATTCCTCTGACATAGCCTCAGCTTCCAGATGAAGCCAAGAGCAAGATATGCTGTCCCAAATCTGAAACTTCATAATATGATTACTTTTACATTCCTTTGTTGGTGTGGAAACCATGAAAACATGTAAGCATATCTCTGGAAGGCTCACCAACTTCTCTCCATACGTGGGCAGCCAGTACACACAAACCAGACCCTGTGCAAGTTCAGGAGGATCATCTGCCCTTGAACAGCCATGGTCATCATTTCCCCAAAGAGCAGTAATTTGAGAGCTGGACCAAACATGAGTTCATCTGAAAAGAGAGACTTTCTAGAAGTAGCTAACGGGACTGTGCATTGTCAGGTGACAGCARGTCTATCCCATGAATCTGATAGCGATCTCAGACACTAATATTGGATCCACCATTACCCTTAACAAATTTCCAGGTGCCTTTTCCAGGCACCAAAATCATGTACCAAACATACACCAGCTTATCTTCAGTTCATACCTCAGCCTAAAAATATCCAACTCCTGTGGTACCTCCTCTGCTCTTGGAACTRCTCTTGGAAGTGGCCTGGATGCAGCAATCTGTCCCACTTGTCCTCCATATACACACTCCCTTATGTGCATCCTCTGTATTCCTGGATATTAACTCTAAATGATTTCCTCTTGTCACAAAACACTGTAATAATTTCCTTTCWCTTTCAGTCCTCATTTCTGATAAGTCCTTCCAAGCACTTGAAAATGAGCCTTCAGTCAGACTTCTCAAAGACATCAGGTCTCTGGAAATCTCAAATGTTGGTAGTAGAACCCTGTAGTCTAGAATCGCTCTGGGCTGTCTTCTGGAAAGCCTGTTATACATTTGCAGTCTCCTAAATATATACATCTCTTAAAATCTACTACTCTCAAAGGTCTAAGAGGAAGTAGCAGRCATTAATGAAAGTGAAGAGTCCCTCTGGGACTGGGCCTGTCCCACAGTTGTGACATGGATGGTCAATAAGGGTAACCAAATTCCAACAATCCTTTTCTAAGAGTATAAGATGCAGGTATGTAAGAAAAATCAGTTCACTTCTCCACTAGGATCACCAGAGATAGAAGATGCTGAGTAGCTGYTCATACACCAAAGGCAGAGGTGGCCTATGCATAGACTTCTAAAACAGAAGACTGGTGGGCAATATTAGGAGGAAACAAGGGGACATATTACAATAGCAAAAACAGCAGGAAGAAGAARTGGTGCAAAATTGAATGTTTTTAAGTTTCTTTGTGCCCCGCAAAAATCTCTGAGAAGGATGTGTCAAGAATTATAGTTCTGATCGAGTGGAACAACACCATTTCAAAGGAAACAGCTGAAAATCAGCCAGGTTCATTCACAGTAGTCTTGCACCGGGGTTACAGATCCCTTTTTGCTTTGATAACTTGGACAGCATTTTAAGTCAGTAAAGTATTGAAGAGATGTTTCTAGTACTTTTAATGAAAGAAACACTCCAAAAAAGAAGCCTTTAAACTTAAAAAGGACAAGACTGATTAAATTATAAATAGAATGTTTAACTTTTTAAAAAGAGAAATAAAAATATTCACATGAAATAGATATAAGAATATCATATAATCAATTCACTGTGTTAGAGAAGGCATGCATTTTTTTGCAGGAGCAATTTCAGTATACCTGATGGCTTTCTGAAAAACCCACAAAATCCCTCTGGTCCCATGATATGTCATCAATGTATGTCCTCAAGGTCATCCCTGGAATGTTCTTTTCCCTTAGCATGCTTGGTTGTTCCTATGGGAGAAACAATATCTATCTCTGTTTACAGCAGTACACTTCCACTTTTTTTTTTTTTTTGAAGAAACAGCACAAAATGGAGGATGCAGAAAGTAAAATAGATGCTGTTCACTACTGTGACCACGACAACTCCTTAGTGAGGGGAAACAGATGACTGCTGGACAGGACTTGCCATTAGAAATGTAGAGGAGGCGGTCTTCTCTGAGGGGCCGGTGCTTCCCTATGCAATTTTTTTCCTGTCTTTCTGGACTTGTGCCAGTTGTGGAATTATCKCTTTTGGTTTTGTTCTTCTACGTTCAATCTGAGTGTTTGAAGAGTTATTTTTTTGCACTACTGAATTGGGCAGAGTCAAACTCTCAGTGGCTATAGGATTGCTGAGGAACAGCATGATCTTCTATCATGAGCAACCTCATATGAGCTCATCAGATATTTGTAGACTTTGCTTTGTTCTCTGGTTCTCTGCAGCACCACTGAAATGCTGAGTGCATTTGCTAAGCAATTGTGATGATGGAGTTGAACAATCTGCTCATGAAGACTCCTGTTTCCATTTCCCAATTTTCTCTGATGCCCACTGCTGAGAGATGTAGACTCCTTAGAAGAAGCAAATTAATTTATAGCAGACAAGTTGGTGGAAAAAAWTCAGCACAGGCTCCCCTCAAACCCTGCCTGAGGGTTGATGCCCAAGGGACACAAGAGATGGCAGGGAGATTAAGAGGCTGAGTCTGCACAGTCAGATGTGTCGCACCTTTTTTTAGTTTCGTCTGAACACCACAGTGTTTGATCTGCAGAAATGAAATGCTGTTTGGGGATCTGTGGATGGGAGCCTAAATGCATTTAAGGGGACAGGAAAACATTATTACAGTCACAGACCTCAAAAAAAGAAAAAAAATGTGTCTCTATTGCTTTTGTTGAGCTCTAAATTTTATTTTTTTTTGATTCAGTTACAGGGTTATGTACTCAAGACCTGCTTCTCTCATTCTGAGAAAAAAAGAATGAAAAACTGAAATCCAAAAATGATAACAAATTACAAATTTCTTTATAAAGGTTAATCTAAAYATTGCTTAGAKTTATCTAGAACATAACACTGAAAASAGAAATACAGGAATACAGGTTTATATTAACCAGAAATACTTCTGGTTAATATAAAATCAGATGTGAACGTCTGAATACAAAAAATCAAGTTGAAATCCTGAACACCATAACAAGGAAAAGTCAAAATTGTCATGGTATTGTTCTGTGTTGTACTTGGAACAATAAGATTTTATTTAAAGRTAATAATGAAGACATGAAGGTATTACCATGTCACTAAATAAAAATAAATACTCTGGGACTGCCTTAAGCTTCATTAAGACAAATACTAATATGATCAGTCCGAKCTTTACGAAGTAAATGTTCAAGTAACTGAGGAAAAAGCATAAAAGAACTGGAGAAGCAGCGTAAAGAAGAGCTAATTCAGAAAGCAATCAGTGGAGACAGTAAATCAGTACATAGTAAATCAGTGTTGTGYTAACATGTGTAAAAAATGTGCTGTATGACAGAATAGCTCATTTCCTTACAGAAGATCTCTGCAGARATCTCCATCTGTGCTGCACAATATCCACTTCCATCTGAAAACTYGGCTTTTAATATTCATATTTCCAAGATTTTTTGTAGGTCTGGTACAACAGAAGAATTAAAAATTTTTTCTTCTCTCCCCTTGAACATGTTACCTCTGTTTTTTCATTCTTCTCTTAAAACCTCTTCAGCTCCTCATCTAAAAAGTTGACTGAGTGAAAAATTTTAAAGCCAATGAAAATACATTGTTAAGATGCCCCAAGGGCCAGGTACCAACATGCCAGCCTAGACAGGAGCAGGGCAGTAAGGAGGCACTGGGTCATTCCCAGGCGCTGAGCATGTCACTGGGATGGGAACCAGTCAAGGTAGGCTGGGATGGGGGCTCACAARTGGTCCTGGCTCAGTAGGGCCCATGGCTGGGAAGCTGAGGGGAGCTGGAAACTGGCCCTGCTATGGGGTCACTGAAGCAGGAGCTCATGTCCTGAGAGGGGTGTAGTGGGATCCTGGACCCTGGGATGGATTAGGGAGCCCTAAGGGACAAGGAAAGTAAATCCTATAGTGTCCTTTTGGACTTTARGTACACATTCATTGTACAGAAACATTGTAAAGAAACATTGCAATGTTAGAAAGAAATCTTTTCATAACATTTCAAGTGCATCTGAATRTGAGCAGTAGTTTCCCAGACAATTAGGTCTTCTCTCGGAACATTATTCTCAATAAGAAGCTTCACAGTGGTTTCCAAAAGGTTCAGCTTCCTGTGGAGTATTGTGTTATCCTTCCTAATACCTGTACTAAAATCTCAGAACTATGAAAAGTGATTTGCAATTCATTAGTTTTATCACCTCTTCAAAAAAAGGTTGTTTTAGAGATCAAAGAGAGATCTGAAATCCCAAACATCTGATAAAATTAAAACTAATACTATGTTAGAAGATAAGCACTGGCTCCAGCATAGAACAACCTATGCACATCATAAGCAGCTGACAGAACCTAAAAGAGGTTGTGATGATAATGAGGTGGCAAGGGAAAACTCACTTAATCGTCTCACTTTAAGGTGTCAAGAACTAAAAGCTTTTTTACACTTTTTCTTATTCCCACTTCCTTGGACTAGTGTTTTGATGTTGAAATGAGGGATGCAAAGAAAGGGAATTAAGGACATCATCCTTTTATCTTTCATGGCATGATGCAAGGTAGAAAACATGTTTGCATGTCAGTATTTCTWTCTGATAGACCAGTATGAAAAATAATTTTATATTTTCAGTCCAAGTAAGCAATTTACATGATGATACATGATACAGATCACGGAAAACAAGGGTGTGGAAGGATGCATTCTCACCCAGAAAACTCAAGATATATTGGATGTAAACTGCATACAGGTGGAGGGCTTGACGAAATGATTTTCTGTAAATCAGTGAAATGGTAAGATGTCATAAGAAACTTGAAGAGCATGAACAGCATTTGGTGCATGAAAAGCTTATAGGACTTCATTGACTAAACATCAACATCAGGATCAAGGCATCAGCAAACTCCATCATCAGCAGTATTGCAGTTCTCTAGAATTCTTTAGCAACTGAAATTGGTCTCTAATTAGTGAATAAATARCAACTATGAATATGCAACAGAAAGTATACCAACAAAATTAAGGGTTGCCTCTAATTGATTTTTTGATCTCCAGTGTAAACTTTCCCAATACTTTTTTCTAAGCAGATAATGCCTGCAGGAGGACAAAGAGAGGTATATGCACTGAGATACATGGGCAGGGTGAGATACACATGGTTCTCATACTGAGATAGTGACACATGTCCCAAGATGTGTGCAGATAGGTTATTCGTCACAATATAACCTTTGTTCCAGTAGGCAGAGTTTACTCCCAATGTTCTGATCATTTGGGGCTGATAGGAAAGCAAATTAATGTCAGAGAAGACACTAGAAGATGTCCTGAAATCACATCATTAATGCTGTCTATCATACAGGGAAATCCTTATTGGTATAGTTATCAATGATCTTCTGAAATCTGTAATGGTCAGAAAATACACACTGCACACCTTCTTATTGGCGAGAAATTCAGTAAAAAATGGAATGTATTCCTTCGGGTTTCTTCACTGATTGGCACTTTCACACATTTAGATAACACATTCAGAAGATACAGAAACTACATTTTGTGGAGGGATGAAAAAGTTGTTTTTACCAAAAGAATTCCCATGGCTACATGACTGGCATCTCCGAAGAAACATCATATACATTTTATGGCTCACAATAAAGTCAGAAATCAGGAACAGTAAAGGCACTCTGTGAGGAAGTCCAGTATTGAAACCTTTATGTAGTATAGGTTGAAAAATATATTACTGGAGGTTAAAGTTACCACACAGCATGCACAGACCACAGTAAAAGGCTACRTGTGAAGGAAGATTAAGCACTGAAGTACACACATTTTTAGTTATTGTAAGCTGTTCTGGTATTTACTCTTTGCCTAAACATATGTGTAAGGATACATTGTGCCTACTCACAACATGTTCTGCTATTTTCTCTTTATCTTAGGCATCAATCAACTTTGGAGCTTTTTCTTTTGTCATAATACAAGTACACTTTCCAAGTTTATATGACATCTGTGTTCCAGTAAAAAACTACATGAGTTTTATTAGGACATATATTTCTGTATCCATACACGTATACACATAGGGACCATGCTGATGATCAGAGAGGGCTGGAGTGCCTCTCCTATGAAAGCAGGCTGAGAGAACTTGGGTTATTCARCCTGGAGAAGAGAAGGCTCAAGGAAGACATTGTAGGAGCCTTCCAGTATCTGGGGCCTAACAAGAGAGCTGGAGAAGGACATTTTACAAGGGCATGTAGTGATAGAACAGGGAGGAACTTTTAAAATTAACATGGATAGGCTTAGATTAGATATTAGAAATAAATGCTTTATTRTGAGGGTGGTTGGGCACTTAAACATATTACCCAGAGAAGTTATGAATGTCCTATCCCTGGAAATGCTCAAGGCCAAGTTGGATGGGACTTTGAGCAACCCGGTCCAGTGAAAGACATCTCAGCCCATTCTGGGGAATCAGATACTAGATATTAGGAATTAGATAGTCTCTAARGTCSCTTCCAACCCAAACTATTCTAAGATTTTATKATTTCATTATATGCATAGAGTGAAGTAAACAGAATTGTTGAGAAGTACTTTGGACAGCTCAAACAGGTCTTACTATTTCTACATCAAGAAAAAAAAAAACAACTTGCTGCCATAAAATCATTATACATTTAAAGTCAATGCCAAAAAATCCCAACAGTCAAAATTCTTCTACACCAAAATGCAAGAATGCCTGAATATTTGGATTATAATTGTCTTCAGCACTGAAAATTAAGGACATTTCTTGCAAGCTATTTGAGGTGTTCATATAGCTGTGCCACATTATTTCTTTACTCACTTAGCTTTTTAGGCTTCATAAACCCTTATCYTGAATGTCCAAATTGGGATCTCTCATGCTTGAAAAGTTAAAGATATTTTCTTCTGTTTCTATTCTTTCATACATTTACATAATTACATCCAATGAGGATGCATTTACTTCACAAAATGGACAGAGTAGCTCATGGTACATGGTCTAGTGCTCTCCTCTTAGAAAAATGAAATGGTTACCAAAATCAAATATTTTTATTTCCTTGAATAAAAACATTCCCTTTCCCATAATGGAGTGATCAGCTATTGATAAGTGTGAGCCTAATTTCCTTCAGAAAGCRTTAATTTCCCTGTTCCTTTGTTGCCATTTCAAAGTCCAAGTAAACTTTAGAGCAATCAGACTGCTTTTTGAACTATAATRACATACTTCTGAATTAGAGYCACTGTTGGTTTTCCAGGGACYTCTTAWGAACATTAAACTCTCCCAGAATCTGGCAAAGTTAGATTTACCAGTTCTACCTGGGCTGAAATGCAAACATGTTAGTCTTGCMATACAATATATCTTTGGATGAATTGCTGATGTGGAAATAATCCCTCTTGAAAAATGAGTATGTGCCTTCAGTACACYATTTGTGCCTTCTCACTGGATTGGGATGGAAATGGAAAGCAAACCAGCCTGGTGATCCAATCCTGTCARTAGATCTAAACCTCCTGCTTGCATTTAAGCCATGCTGCAGTTTGATGTTGTCTCTCCCACCTTTCACTGCTCTGAGTTACGGTCTAGCCTGAACRTTTGAAAATACTTCTGAACTATTCAAGTTAATCTAGTTAGATACATGYTTTTCACAGCCTCTTCAGAATGCTTCCTTGATAACTTTCTAGATATGTTTTTATTAAACTGCATTAATGTTGTACTTTTTAGAMAGATGTCTTTTATTTGTAGTTCTGCACTCACCCTTTATAGTCAAGAATGTGGGCACAAAGAGAAGCTCTGAATAACCCTAATCTTTAAAATTATATTGTCACGTCAAAGAATTTTCTGTGCCTGAGACATGGTAGCGCATTATTTAGACYAGGCTTTGTCCTCAAAGAGTAGAGCTTTTAATATCTGCCCAGAATTTGTCATATTTTGCCATGAAAGAAGGGTGAACTGATGTCTTTGGAAGGAATTGGAGGGAAACAAGAATGATTTTTTTTCAAAGTGGACATACCTTGACAGGTTCTTTATTTTTCTCATCTGATGACATATCTAATTTTTTTTTTTTCCAACTTAAACAATTCCCATATATATATCATATTCCTCATTGCCTTCKTACAATTATTCTGGTTTTAGCCATTTTTTTGTCTCTTAGTATTCATTGCAGAGAATTCCTCACAGAATAAATAAATGTTTATGAAATGTAGGTGATAAGAGTGGAGCTATTTGTCCAAAATGAACAATTCTCAGTGTTTTATGTTTTTTGTGGTTGTAATTGTTTTATARATCTAATTTTCATTTTTTATTACACATTCTGCTCCACATTTGAGTCTTGGCAAGTTGAGAGAATTAAGGAAATATTTCTCAAAAGTGTAAAATCTTTCATTTCAGAAATAATGTTATAAGTACTGCTGCTGTATTATGTGGTTCCCAGCAGATGACTTTACAGGATAAGTCTCGTTTTTGTAGAAACAACTCAAAATATCAATTGGTAGCTTAATACTATTCTTACCCCGTACAAGGTGACTTCCATTAAGAAAATAGAAAAATGCATTTTTATGACTGTAGCATTGTAATTCTGGTATAGTTTTTCACTTAACTTCAAGAAAATATAATTATATTTGCTGATATAATAATCAGCACCAGATGTGTCAAATGTCTTTGATTAGAGAATGAAAGCTATAAACCCTGTTGCTTTCTGTGAGTTTATATTAGACTGCAATCGCAACAATTTAAGGTGTAACATCCCCCATTGCACCAGATTTTCTGAAGCTAAATTATGCTTTGACTCTAATGAGATTGTGAATACAAATACAGGTACCTACTGCTGCAAAGCAAACCCTGAGGGCMTTAACTTTGTTTAGCTAATAAAAACCAAGAATATTCAGTTTGGGTCAAATGCACGTTATTTTCTGAAGCTTTCTTAACACAGTAAAATTTATTAGGCAAAATCTAGCCAAGAGATTTCTTTGTGTCTAAAGGTGCACTTGTAATGACAGACATTGAATACACATTTTAATTTTCCACAGTTCACATAGCACAGGACTTTTTTCTTTATCCCAGAAGTTTTCTYTCAAAATGCAAGTGTTTCACTATAAGTTTCACTAAAAGGAGAAAATTGTTCTTTCTTTCATTCTTCCTTATTTTCAAAAGACATAAGGAAAGACTATATTTTAAGTTATTTTAAAAATTTCCCTGATTTATCAGAAACTTCATTTGCACTTATCTGCATTAATTATAGAATGAAACCTGAAAACCTAATGAAATTGAAAGAATCACAGTGTTCRTTGGAGCTGAGCATTTTTGACACATATTTATTATCTTCTCTTCTTTTGTCAGCTTTTTGTTTACATGGCAAATGCATTAATCAGACTTTGCATGGATTTCATAAGCATTGCTGCATTTCATGTTCTATTAATAGATGACATATTTCCCATGCAAAATTTTGATTATGAAAAAAATCTTAGAGCTGAAAATGTTGTTTCATCCAAGGTTAAATTAAATTTGGATCCAAG
>CADDXX010000060.1:2556196-2665864 GCA_902810485.1 Alauda arvensis
GATTACATCAGTAGAATTAGTGCTAATATTTTGTCTGCAGTTTGCCATTTTTAAGGTACACCAATAATGTTCATAATGTTGTCTTTTCAAAACCTGGAATTGCAATGTCCAAATTACAGGTATTTCCAAAGACTTTTCTGTTTCTTTCTGGCCAGTAATTTCTGTTGAACACCTTCAGGAAAGGTAACTCCACCATCACCCTGAGCAGGCCGTTCCAGTGTTTAAGAACCCCCTCTGTGAAGAAGTTCCTCGTGATGTCCAGCCTGAACCTCCCTGGCATAGCTTGAGGCCGTTTTCTTGTCTTATCACTGGTTACCTGGGAGAAGAGGCTGACCCCCACCTTGTTACAACCTCCTTTCAAGCAGTTGTAGATAGAGGTAACATCTTCCCTGAACATTCTTTTCTCCAGGTTTAACAACACCAATTCCCTCAGCTGCTTCTCATAGGACTTACTGTCTAGAGCCTTCAGCAGCTTTGTTACCCTTCTCTAGACATGCTCCAGCACCTCAATGTCTTCCCTGCAGTGACAGGCCTAGGACTGAACGCAGGACTTAAGGTGCAGCCTCACAAATGCTGAGCACAGAGGGACAGTCAGTGCCCTGGTCCTGCTGCCCACACTGTTGCTGATAAAGGCCAGGATGCCAAGTGCAGAATCTGACACTTGAATTTGTTGAATCTCATATTGTAGGCCTTGGCCCATCGATCCAGCCTGCCCAGATCCCTCTGCAGAGCCTTCCTGYCCTCCAGATGATCAACACTCCTGCCCAACTTGGTGTTGTCTGTAATCTGTTTGAGGAGACATCTGATCCCCTCATCCAGATGATAAATAAAGATATTAGTCAGGTTTRGGTGCAATACTGGGCTCTGGAGAATACCACTGATGCATGGTAAACTGTTAAACTTTATCAATCTGCTACAATTCTACCCTGAAGGACTTGGGGAAAAAAAAAAGAGTGTTAAACAGCAGACACATAACTGCACACCTTCAGCTTGCAATTTAGAAAGTATTTCCTAGCCATGGGCWTCATGTCCTTACCAGGAAGCACAAACAACACAAAAAAATTATATATTTGTTTATTATAGTGAAATAGCTGTAATGTTTCTAAGGTTTTATTAATAAACATTGTAATTACTTTGAAAAAAGSTAAATGTGTCTAAATGCTTTCTCTGTAAATTGAAAGACTATATCACTGTCAAGAAAAAAAAAAAAGTCTTGACTCACATATTTTATTCTATACTGGCATTGAAGTTTACGGATGAAATGTACAATATAGCCCTGAACTCAGCCAATCCTAGAATCTTAACATACCACTAATTAAACTCCTGTCAATGAATAATTCTGAAAGTACCCACAGGAAAGTGTCTGAGATCAATTGCCTCCATATTTAATAACCTAATAGAAATTGATGATGCATGTCTTAGGTATCTCCCAGATAGCTATGTAGTTAAGCCATGCTTATAAAAGACCATGTCTAATCCTTACCTTTCTGACTTGAGCATTTTGTCATGGTAGAGTTCCCATTGCTCTTCAGTACCTTTTTTATTGCTTTGCTGAACCAGGAAGCATTAATTTTAGCAGGCTGCATAGTCTGAAACTCAGGCCTTRTGATGTATTGAAACACATGAAGATCATCCAGAAAAGCAACTCATGAGAGGATTTAAAATGGTAATTTTTTTTTTGGTCAGAAAAAGATTGGTAAAACCCATATTTTGATAATGTGAAGATTTGGATAATACTTTCAAAGAGAAATAKTCTTAAATATTTATTTCAATAAATTCAAACATTTTCTTTGTTTTTTAAGCAACACAGCACATGATGAATATGTCAAAAATTACAGATTTTTCTAGTAATTAATACAACATGTTGTTATTACTGTAACAAAATTATAATCTTGATAAACATTTCAATTACATATTTTGGCTACAACTGYAATATGACAATGTCCTCAAAAATCTCTGTATAATTACTATATGGTCTAAAGAAAGCCAAATGAAAGTGAGATTTGGGTCACCAGAGCMGAACAGTGAACTAACCCATTTGGGAAAAAAACCTCTATGAGGGAAATTTCCGAGAGCATCAAATTATACTATGCTGCAAAAMCACTAGATTTCTGGAGATATTTTTTTCTTACATTTCTGAAATTTCGGTAAGCCAACATTAAGAAATTCCCGTTTCAGTTTTATGTAGCATAGTTTTTCTTTTCTCCTGTTACATGGCTAATGGTTCAGTTATTTTCTCAAGCAGTCCTTTTTCATTGTGATACTAGRTAAGTAAACAATTAGCAGCAATGTTCCCCAGTGTGTTTCATGATATTGTCATTGTTGGTGTCCTGAATTGATTCAGGAGTTAAATTATTGCTCTGAATAAACACYTTCAGAAATCTTATTATCCYGATTTTATTTATTCATTTATTTTAAATCTAAAAGGTTCTTTTAAAAAGTATCCAAGCAATATCTATGAAAYCAGCTTAAAAAGAAATGATTCCAAGGTCTTTTCATCTAATTAGGAAATCTTGGAGTAATCCAACTAATTGATTTAATTGCAAACACGTAAATTTCAAAATGAAGTTAAATAAGTCTTAGGAGCTGATGATCCCATGGTAATGCAAAAAGGGTCAGCACAATTGCATGGGAGCTACCCAATTACATGATTGGGAACAAGCTTTGAGTGATGTTCCCACAGAAAGTAAAGAATCTTTATTTCTCTCTGCTGTAAAACTGCAACTGTCTTTTTGAAACGTAGAGGCTTTTTTCAGAAAAAAATGTGTTAGTATGGAAAATCTTTTAAATTTTATTTAAAATTTTAGTTTAATAATATCTTTGTTTTTTTCCGTTATCAAATTTTATTTGATAATTTGTGTTATGTTATGAAAATTTTCTTTATTATTATATACTTTTATGCCACAATAATACATTATATTAATAACATTATGGTATTATTTAMTAATATGTAATGCTATTATGTTATAACATGTTGTTATAATATATTGTAAATATTATAAAATAAAAATAATCATAATATTGATATATGATGAAAGAATAATTTTATTAWTAAAAACATAWAATTTAGGGAACCATTTAAAATGKTTTTTTTYCCTCTTTTTTTCYRTCCTTGTCTTTCACTCCACACTACAATTTTTCATACCAAAATAAGACTGCTCTWAAATACAGTTGCAGTTATTGATGCCTCTTGTCTTAGTCCTTTTGAGTTCACACATTTTCAAGTCATTTAAAGAAATATGACAATTAAATCATATTGAATTAGATTTTAATTTCATTAGGATGTGTCTCTCTTTTCACATTTATTAAGAATCATTCATTGTTAGGACTTGACTCCTTATATTCTAGTTTAACATGAGTGAGGTAGCTCTTGAAACAATTAACATGCATTTTCAAAATAGTCTAATAGTAGCTTCCACAGATTTTTTTGCTTTGTCTCCCTTCTCACTATCATCCTCTACCTCCTTTTCCAAAACAGGGCAGCAAAAGAAACAATTTGTATGACCATAATATCATGCCTTCATTTTGCCTTTGGTTGTAGCACTAGAATACAGAAAAGATTAYGTGATTTCCACTAAAATAGAAAGAAATCTGAAGCTTTGTCAAATGTCGAACTTTAGAGTTGAA
Source organism: Alauda arvensis (assembly GCA_902810485.1). Classification (NCBI taxonomy): domain Eukaryota; kingdom Metazoa; phylum Chordata; class Aves; order Passeriformes; family Alaudidae; genus Alauda; species Alauda arvensis. Next base: position 2,559,824 of record CADDXX010000060.1, read on the forward strand.
CTGAAGCTCAAAGTGCTGACATTAGATAATAATTTAAAAAAGCAGTTTACTTCCGGCCAGTGGCACAGAAAATGTTTAACAGGTCTTCAAGAAATTATCCAAAATGGAGTAAGCCCTTCCAAAATAAGACAGCTGTTCTTTGACATCTTGAAGACAAAGGGAGAAATTACTTGGTAGAATGGAAGTGACTGGTAGTAGAAGAAGATTACAAGTCCTCCCCTCAAGGAAATGCAAGCATTGTAATAAAAATTTTGGACCTGCAAAATTTGAGAAACACCAAATGARGAAATATTGCCATGTGAAGATCTTAATCCAAAGACATATATAACACAGTTTTAATCAKTACTGAACCATACTATGACAATCGAAAATGCATCTGTCTCCATAGTTTAGAATTTAATTTCTGTTATGAACTAACTCATGGGCAATTATAGATTATCATTGTGAAATCTGAGAGGCCATTTTATTTTTCTGTTTGTAAAAGTACAGAAAATGTACCCTCTCCTCATCTTAAAAATTGTCTGGATAAGATGTAGAGTCAGCTATACACTGAACATCATTACACATATGCAAATTTTTTAACATATTCAAGCTGAAGTTGTTTTCATCTAACTGTAGGCATTTAATTGAGATGCTTGGCTTCCATAGATTCTCTCTAGAGTCAGTGGTAAGAAGAAAGCATGTCCTCCAGGTAATTCAGGCCATCACTCATAATGTGGAAGTGCACTGATTAGAGGTGTAGCTTAGGGTGATGAAGGTCCTCTATGAAGTATTTCATACTTGAGGTTAGATTGACTATATCCAAGGGTTATGTTTTAAACAGAATTTATATAAAGCCTGAAGCAGCTTGGTCAGATTTAATTCACTGAGCAACTCATGCAATATACACTGTATATTTAAGAAATGTGCAACATTTATGCTGTCCTTTTKACTAGCATTAGAATATTCTGATGATTCATAGATTGAAAAAGTTACTTATTTTCACAGATCTACTCTCCCTGCACTGGCAAGTCATAATGCTCAAGGAGCTCATGGCAATATGCCAAGAATTCTTGCCTTTCTGTAGCAAAGTCTCCTTGGTTCAAATAATRGATTCTGTCCATTGCAATGCCTGTCTAGTCATTCATCTTTTCAGTCCTGGCACCCCCTGCCCAAGCACCAGAAGGCAGAAATAATCAGCTTCTCTTTCAAGAGAACCTCTGGCTTTTGCCCTCATGTACAACCTCTTTTTCTGACTTGACTTGAAGYCTCTCACAGATAAAGATGCTTATGATTCTCTTAAACCACAAAARTTAAGACAGAGTTAATGATGAAAACCTTTCAGAAGAATTATCCTTACATATGTTTTCCATCTGTTCATTGTTACTCCAGATGCTTTTGATCAAGTACCAAGACATATACGAGCTTGCTTTTTGCAAGARAGCAAAGAGCAGACATCAGAATTAGTATGCTAATACTACCAARAAGAAAGATAGTTGTTCAAAACTTTTTTGGATTTTTTTGGATTGTTGTTTTTTGTTTTTTGTTTTTTTTTTCCTTTAACAGCAGCCACACATTTTAGAGGCTGCAAAGTGTATAAAATGAGGAGCTTGGGAAGGTAGCACACACCTGACTGCATACCTATACTAAGCAAAGAGTGCTGCAGCTTKGCCAGTTCTGCCTGACAATAAGTGCAGGTGATTGGAATATGGACATCTCCATTTCAGTGCATAATTTCTCTGTCTCACAGYCATTAGAAAATTCCTTTTTTTTTGCTTTCATCATCATCCATTTCTGAAAGATAGCATCGGTATCACAATAATTTCCTGATGCACAAGATGGTATTTCCTAAGGACCTGTATCCTCATTAAAGTCATTCTGTATTGACAAACTTGTTACCTTTGATGCTCTCTTTTTCAGAACAATGGCAAAAATAAATAGAAAAAACTTAATTCTAAATGTGGGTGTTTAGATTTCAAAGAAGTAAGTTTGATCTTGACTTCAGTCAATAGGAGAGTGTTGGCCCATGAATCTTTGGAAAGTTTATAATATAAATTGAATCTAGATAATTCCTCCTATCAAAATAATTATCATGTCCTCCATAATTACAGCTTCCCAAGCATCAAATATCATAAGAGCTAAAGACAATCCAAATGTCCATCCATCCATCCATCCATGCATCCATCCACGTGTTTCTATTTTCTATTTATTGTGTGTTTCTAGTAGATGCTGCAAAAATAATTATTCTCTCTTAACTTCTGCCTTGATTCAAATACTTTTGAAATGAAAAAACGAAAGAATATTTTATGCATTAAAATTAATATCTCAAATTTAAAAAACAATTACATATATAAGAAAAGACAGTAAAAGGATCCAAAAAGTAATTTGTAGCTTTTGTTTGTTTGTGGGTTTTGGAGGGATRTGGTGTACTTTTGGGYTGAGGGKTTTTTTGCCAGTATATTCAGGACTTGGYCACTGGAGCACTGGTTGCCCATGGTGATGTCTAGATCAGAGAGAGGTGTAAATGCACTAATAAACCACAAGACTTTGTTGTAGTTCTGTTGTATCTCACTGGAGCATGGTGAGAGTTTCATAAGTGGTATGGATGTTCTCAGAGAAAGAGGTCTAAGCGGATTATCCCAGTTCCCAGAATTCTCTCTTCAGTCCAAGGAATGACTGTCCCCTGTGCAGATATTCATGGAGTAGTTTTTGTCAAATCCTCAGATTTCCAGTTGTGCACAGACCACAGGACAGAACTGAGCACCCTCTATAAACCTGATGCACAGCCAGACCTGTTTCCATGGCTATACTGCTGTTCAGTGTCACAGACAGGGGATTCAAATTCCCATCAGTAAATGCAACCTACAGTTATTCCACTACCTGTGGTGTAAAAAAAAAAGCCCTGAAGTCATGGATCCCTGGCTGCAGTTGGCCAGCCACCTGTGGTTTACAAATACCCATTAAAGAATGTAGACAAAAAAACYCACAGTCTGTTAAGCCTGTACTCACATGAGATGTAAATTTCTCCCCTCAAATTCCAGAGGAAATATACCTAGCTGTGCTTCTCTTGCTTGTAAGAAAATAGCTGTGTAACTCTTTGTTTAATCCTGGGGAAATTAGTTAATCCTACTGTATATCTACTTTCCRGTCTGCTAAATGCTTTAAATGACAAGGATTATCTATATCAAAAAAAATGTTGTAAACTAGCATTCATTAATGCTACAAAATAGTTTGAGATTATTAGATAAAAGGTKCTAATATTTTGCTTTTATTCTTAAATTATATTAAAAAGGTAATAATTTATGATTGAAATTTAAAAAATAACTAGACAAAATTAAATGCATGAAAATACAAACACGGAATATAAATAAACAGCTATAAAAATGTCATTTAGAAGAACCGATTGAGTCAGGAAAAGACACAATATGCTTGTAAAAATATTTTTAAAACAGCRGGAACCTCATTTGGCTGCATTTTCACAGGAATACCTGTTGGTGGCTTGCTAGGGAAAAGACATTTTCCTTAAAAAAATYCCTGTTAAAAATAAAAAGCCATCAAACGTGCATTTAAGAGGAAAACAAAAATGCAGCATCTGTATAATGTGGTACTGCATCTAAAATTAGATAAGAAAAACAATCTTTTGCAAAACTATTAACCAAGCAACATGCTGTTAAAGCAGGTTTATGATACAGCCTGAATGGTTTTTAAAATATGTTTCAAGGTTTTCAGGTGGTGGAAGACTCTGTAAAGCTCTTAGCCACTTGGCCTGAGCACAAAGTTAATTCTAATTTTTGTTCTGGGATTTAGAATTAAGTCAGTTCATGATATTTGAATATAAAGGGTAGTGATGGAAAATTTATTGGAAATTTAAGGTAAATACTTGAACTGTTTTTGAAAAATAAGTTTTGAGCAACGAATACTTTAGATTTAGCAACTGTAGTTGTGTGATTCTCAATTGCTTCTAAAAYTTACTGCTAAAATCTTATGGGCTTTTTAAAGCCAGACATAAAAATATACAGAAGAACAAATATTTTTGAGAGATCAGCAGTTGAYAATATTCAATAAAACCTCTCAAGAGACACTTTTTCAGGATTAGTACAAGAATATTTTCATCCTGAAATATACTATCAGTCTGTATATGTATTCCGGATTGAAAAAAATATTTGTAGCTATGATAATGAGGAAAACAATACTACAGTTGAGATTCAGAATCCGACTATTTCTGAAAAAGAGACTCTATATGTGAGGTGGTTTTAGGGTTTTTCTGCTGTGAGATAGGATTAAAAGAAAAGCAAAGCAGGTTCAAGCTTAAAAGACATAAAGATAGTTTATTCACACACACTAAAAGGAAACAACGAGGGGAAAAAAAAACAACAAAGAATCAAAATGAAACTTCCAAAACACTTTCTCTCTCTCCCACCAGCTTCTTTTCTTCTTTACAGACATTTATAAAGGCAAGAACTCAGAACTTAAGGTCTGTACTCCTTATAGAATAATCTTTTATCAGTCTCTCTGGAGATAGAAGTTTCTTCTGATTATGGTAACTCCACCAGGACAGAAACAGTCCTCACATGGTTTTTAGCTCTCACAGAAGACAGCCGGCCAGAAACAAAATTCTGTCTCTGTGGTTCTCCCATAAAGTGCAGTTTTTCCATCAGCTGCACTTGGGTCATGGACTCTATGTATTCTGGGGTCTTATTTTTAAAATTAACAGTTTAGGTGTAAAGGATACTCTTCATCCCATTCTAGGGCAGAAACATCTCTCACTTTTACTCGAAACACTAGCGCAGAGGACTTAAATCACATCAAGCATCTTACTCAGATGCCTCAGGGGACTACAGGGTCACTGACCACATCAATATTCACTTAGTCCATTACAAATACCTTTGCTCAAAAATTACTAATCTGAACAATTATTTCCCCAGTTCATAWTYTCCATGGTTTAAAGATATATTCTAGCATAGTTTGTTACCACAGTTCACAAAAGATTTTCAGCCTAAAGGCATCTTCTCATCTCTCCATCCCTTTAAGACACAACACCTCTTTTACAGACCTCAGTAGCTTCATGTAACCTCAATAGAAATGTCTCTACCATGATATCTTCCTCACTTCCTAGAAAGGATCAGTGTTTTGCAAGCTTCACTTTGGCAAGGACAGAGTTAACTGTAGCTCGGGGGGGTGCTGTGGACAGCCACATGCTCTCAGCCCGGCGATGGTGGCAGCTCTCCAAAGACTCCGAGGCCACATGGCGGAGGGGGTTGGAAGAAGCAGGAACGGCGGCTGAGGTCCCATAGTAGTAGATGCAGCTTTTGCCCCCTAAACCCCTCGGTCTCATTCAGAGTAGGCTCAGCTCGAGCTCAGAGCCGCTCCAGGCAGAAGGTAGTAGAAGAGGGAATCATCTGCGGTCTCTCCATGAACAGCGGCTAGAACTTAATCTCAGCAGAGCTGGAGCACACACCTCTGCCTCCCTCTCTGCCCAAGAGTCACTGAGCTTAGCAGATGCTCCAAGCTAGGCCGGGGGCCCAGCAGAGCCCGGCGGGGCCCGGCAAAGCCCCAACTCCCTCCTGGCCAGGAGGGAGCTGGAGCTGCCCCCCACCTCTCCTGAGGCGAGCTGCAGAAAAAGAGCAGGGAGTTCCCAAAATCCCCAGCTTTTATAGATGTGTTCATTCACGAAAATGAACTCACTTTTCTCACTGGCTGAACCATGTGTCAATCTAAGGTCCTTGCAGATAACTATTTCCTTTTTTTTAACTAAAAGTTATGCTAAACCATAGCAATATGGGAGCAATATGTTTTAAACTCAGTATTTTAAGTGGCACCATATTATTTATCAATAAYAAATCTCTGGTTATGTAGCAAAGAAACAGATTCTCCCTCTCCTTCCTTCCATGAAACTGCTTCATAAGTCCTGAAAATTAATTATCAATAATTGCCTGTTAACACAGGAAAAAGAAGAATATCAATCATTTACCTGGAATATTAACTGAAAAAATTTAAATGCTCATGATTTTGAAAATTAAAGAAAATCTAGTTTTTCTTGGTACCTGAGAAGGAAAACCAGCAGGAACTATATCCCRAATTAGCACTATGAATTACTGCCTTTTACATGAGTACCTCTAYATTTACAGATTTAAATTTACACCTRCAGCAGTTCTAGTCAATGTAAAACCTGATGAGAACACCACAGGTAGCATCACCTTTAAGCCAGCTGGTATCAATAGCCACTGAAAGAGGTGGTGTGTTTGCTTAACTAAAATCTATCTAAATCTATTGCAAACTAAATCACTAGTCAGGAAATTAATAAAATGACCCGTTTATAGGAGGGACGAACGTTAACAAATATTTCAGTGACTACTGAGCTTAAGATAACTGAGCATGAATATCTTAAATACTGCCTCTGCTTCAGGCTTCTGCTGAAGCTGAGTATATGATTTACATATCCACAAAGAAATGGTGATTCCTGTGATTGAAWCTGACTGTTCAGAGTGCTTAATTTACCAAGAGATCTGTATTTACTAAATCACAGAGGCTGAAAAAGCCATAATGGAGATATGAAAAGACTCTCACATTTAATGATGAATGGTTTGGATAAGATTGTTGATCACAATTCAAAATAAGGGAGATTTTACTGTAGTGATGAGAACAAAAATAAGCGTTTTTAGTAGGAAAAGACTTTTGGGAAATAACTGTCCTATTGGCAGATTCTATTCAAACTGGCAAATTMAGACACAGGCAAACAACTTGGTTTTATATTAAACCTCTACTTCAAGTATTGCTGAATTAAATAATTATCTCTATACAGAATTACTAGCTTTTTATGGTCCTTAACACACTTTCTGTAGCAACACAGATATAGTTATACATCTATAATAATATATTATATGATATTCCTCAGGTACCCATATTGGCTATTGTTTCATGTGCTAGCATTGGACACAAGTTCTCTCATCCTTTTCAAGTGATAGATTTTTTTTGAGATTAAGTAACTTTAAACATTTAGATCTCCTTTTTTTGATCCTGAGTTTGTGGCAGTCACATAAATTTCCTGAAAAATAATATTTATACTTTCACAGTGTAACACAGATTATTGTTAATTTACCAGACACAGGTAAAAACTGTCAAAAAAAGTACAGCTGTATAAATTGCACAGAGTAGTCTGAGAAGATGTTTTACCTTATTTTCTCTTTACTGACCATTGCTACTGCCTTTGTAATACAGCAGGATAGGGGGAGAGATGCAGGAAGCTTACACAATATTGCAAGTCAGATCACATATCATGATCATTATTTCTTCTTTACTTTTGAATCTCTACTCACTTATCTAAAATAAAAGTCTAGCTGCAATGAAGTTCTGTAAATACTGTCTTCTTATTTTTGTCATCTTTTTTCATTCAAGTACAAAAATGTAAAAATGCGCTAGGTTCTCCTACCACACTGGTCAGCTCAAGATCTTGCCAAATCCAAAATTAAATGCAGTTCACTTCTCTGCAGGAGACTGATTGACCTATTGTGACATTTAATTTTATCACACATCTACATTGTGGAATGTACTAATCCAAGTTCATGATTCTTTATCACCTTCACAGCTCTCTATCTGACAGGAAGATGTATAGAGGCAAGCACTGGGTAGCTAAGGTAAAATATGAAGGTATTGATTTTTCAGGTTGTAGCAGATTAAGTAACCTGTAAAAACCAAAAGTCATCAGGAACACAAAAGGGTTCAGGTCAAGTGCCCTCATATCTTCAATCTGAGTTGTTATTTTTGGATGATAAAGAGGAAAACATTTTTATTTTTTTTAAGGCTGTATATTTATTGCCTTTCTTTAAAAGCTGTATTGCTTGTGGTTGATAATATATATTTTTCTGGACTATAGCAAGCATGTACAGAAAAGATCTACTGAATCTAAAAGTAAAGTCAACTGTTTCTATACAGGGAAACTTCCTCCCAYCTTTGTGTTTTTGAGGAAAACGGTACCCCCATGTTCAACACAAAACCCAATTTGTTATTAAAAAAGTGGTCCTTATGTCTAGTGTTTCTGATATTCCTTAGGTATGGTCAGTCCTCCCTTATTCTTTCCAAAGCAGAGGGGAAAATGAATTCTCAATAAACACAAGGATAATGATATTTCGACATTGTTTTTGCACTTCCATAAGAAAATGTTTTCTGTTGACTTGCAATAGCAGGGAAATGGGGCCCAGGATGATCTTATTGTGACATGTGGCTTTTAAAGGCCAACYTTGAGCAGAGATGATTTAGAACTATCCAGAGAGTGACTACCATCAAAATGAAGGAAAACATTTTTCTCCAATCTTATGATGAACTTCAAATACAAGCCTTTGATTAAGCCTCCAAACTGACATATCACTGCTCAATAATTTTGACAGTAATAACATGCATGAAATTTTGATGCATATAATACGTGATAATATTTTGATAGTTATGGTTTTCCAAAATAATTTGCAAGGAAAACAGAGGATATTTCTTTTACAAAAAACTTTGATTGTTTTTAAGATTTTGTTGAAATCTTGTCATTTTMAAATCTGGGAGTGATTAAAACATTATAAAGCTCTCYGAAGTCAGCAGATCAGTCTTTCAGAGGTGTATTTATATTATATGACTGTAGGAAGTAATTCAGAGGAAGAAATRTGGAGGGTAAAAATAGTTTACAATYGCTCTCAGTTTGAAATGAAAGAAAAAAGTTATTAGTTGTTCTAGCTGCAAAATCAAAGCAAAAAGAAGTCGGAGTTGGGCTGATGGTMAATAATTCTGTATCATGCAGAAGAATCTAAGATCAGGAGCAGGTAAAGTTAAGTAAATGATGCAGAAGGGCAGCAGAAGTGAGGATGAGGCACGTGAATTCAATGAACAGACACTCAATCTAAAATATTGCTGAGAAGCAAGAATAGTCAGTAGAATAATCTCATGTAATAAAACCCCAGACTCACTAGGGTCAAACATCCATCCTCATCTAGATATTGTTACTGATCTTCTCTAAGAGCTTATTGGCACTCTTACTGGGCTGGCAGCTGAAATGAACTGCCTATTCCAAGGAAAGAGCTATCAGACTGTCAMGCTGCAAACTTGGATGTGATCTTTCTCATAAAGTAGCATTCTGGGAAGCATGACAGCAGGCTGAACATGTGAAAAAGGTGTTCAGCTCTAGATTTTGTTTAAAATATCAAATCAGTCATCATTTGAACACTCTCTATTTGAACATTCTCTATTTCCTCTCCCTCCAGCTCAGTTCATCAGAAATTCCTTCCAATGTTGCTGGGATTTCTGTAGCGTCCTCTTTTATGTGAGCCTTGTCATTTTGGAGGAAAAAAAATGGTCCTCATAGTAAAATTAAGGCATTATTTGGGACTGTGTTATGGTTTAGCATAGCTTTTMGTTAAAAAAGGACTGTTTTATTATTTTATCAGGAAAACGTGGAGATCCTTAATGGGGTAGAAGGCAATTTCTAAGTATGACATTTGTACAAATCTTSAGATGGCTTCTCTTTCCTGTCCAGTGCAGCATTTTTGATAAACTTGTAATACATCACAGAATGAAGAGGAGGAAGACAATGTTTCATACATTCAGAGAAACTGCTTGAAATATTTTGGAATTTCTTGTTATATTTTAYTTTGCAATTACCCAGTACCGTGTAGTTTTTCTCTTTTTACTGTTGACTGGCTACATTAGGTTTGTGAGTGTGAACTGTATGTGAACTCTACTGTGAACTGTAAAAAAGAACCCTCCAGACAATTGCACATATTTAAAAACAAACAAAACATGCATTARGCAAAGCATAAAAAGTGCTGTGGCAATCCAGTAGTGTCTAGGGAATGGGGCAATATAGRCATCCATTCCTGAATGTGAGAATTAGAGCTACTATGTATTTTTCAGATATAGCTGAACRTGCAGAAGTACAACAGTCAGCTGGAGTTTAATAAAAAGGAAGAGAGCAGACTAGGTGATGARGAATAAGTCAGCTGTTCTAAGGTCAACACACAAGTGATGCAAATCTTCCAGTCAGGAAATTTTCTAACACAAAATTGTTAAATGGAGGATTGCCATCTGAGCCATATGAACCCAGTGGTGAGACAATCCAAGCCGTATTTAAAGTCAAGAATATCTCCATGAAGAGTACATGAAGATATTTTGTATGTGAAAATGAGACACACCCTTTTGTGGACACTTAAACTGGAAGATCACAGCTTATAAGCAAAGTCTGCAAAATGCTCCTTYTCTGTTCCTTTTCTCTTTTCTCATGTGGAGCTAATTATGCAATTAAGTAGCATAAATAAAGTACATTTCCTCTATACTGCTGCACAAAAATCAGTCAATATGAAAATCAGAGAACYATTTGAGATTAATGGGAGGGGACTTTAGATGATGTTGCTCTTGCTTGCATTTTCATCAGCTGCTCAGAATAAGAAGAAAAGATTAAGCTGTTGCCTGAATTCTRTTTAATATGGACTTAATAATTTATGTACCAATGTTGGCTTAAATTGTTTTTTGTCTTTAAAAGATATTAGGATACATAGGAATATTTTTTCATTGACAATTTTTCAGCTCATAACAATGGCAAGCTGTTCATTTATTTAACTGGGTTTCATATATGTGACTTCTTTGAAAAACCTTTTGTCTCTTATGGGTTGARGCAAGAAAGCATTTAGAAAGAAAATATCTGAGAGCAAAGGTTGTGCAAAAAGCACCAAAAAGATCAAATATTCACTAGCAATAAAAAATCTCAACACACTCAGGGGAGATAAGGAGTTCTCTACAATGCCCTATGAAATCTTTACTTCTGCACAATAAGAAACTTCACCTCAAAATAAACTTTGCCATCAGTTACCAAAAACTGTTGTCAATTTCAGTGTGCCAAATGTGATTGCCTGTTCAGGAACCACAAATCTGGAGTATAACTGATAGTTTGAGTGGAAGATGGCTGTTCAGACTGGCTTCGTTTGAAATCATAACACCCTCCTCTTTCCCACCCTCCTACCCTAAATCTTAATACTTTCTTTCTAGTAAATATTGACAAGTCAGTGTTTCCTTATTACTGACATGATTATTTATATAATCCATAAACTAAAATACAACTAAAGCATCACAAAAAAAAAAGTAGTACTTTAAAAATAAAATTTCAGTTATTTTAATTCTTACAGTGGAATTCTCTTTGTACTGCAGAGATCTTAGTTTAAAAACTGTGCGGTTGCATCAAATTCTGGTTTTATRAAGGAACATTAATTTGAAGTGCGTTTCTCCTTTGATGTTCATGATACCAAGAGCTCGATTGTTTGAAAGGATTCTTAGGCACATATTTCTTAGTTCAGATAAAACATATTGTGTCTTGTAGGTCCCTTAAAATACTGAGCAGAAATATAAGCACAACTTCCTTGATTCCTTTTCCCSTACACTGTTAATTAGAAACCTGAAATATCTCCCCACAAGTTTAATGTGAATAAATGGCCACTGGTGGACATTATGAGAGGGTAAGGAAAGACAGATGCACTGATAAAGAAATTAGATATTCATAGTGACATTGCCACAAACCTTATGTCCTGCCTAACTGAACTTGTAAYATTCATCAGGACTATCTCATTGATATGTCACTTGGATGTTTCATGTTGAAACGCACCATGCTACAGGCAGTCCTGTAAATCTTGAGCACTTAGCTATAGCTAAATGAAAACTCTCATATCCTGTACAAAATGACACCAAAGTTGTCACTCTCTAGGTTAACAATGACAGTGAGTATTTAGCTACATGATTTTTTCTGGCTTACCATCTGTCATCATGTTCTGTGCTTTCACTGGCACATAAAAGCTGATTAGTTCACATCAGCAAGTGCTGCTTTGRAGAACAAATTAAAATACACCAAAAGTTATGCAGTACTTTAATTGCCTCCTTGGAATGCATCCAAATTAAAATATGTTAGCATGGATAAAAATGATAAGAGAAACCTCCAATGGAAAACAGAACAACCCCATGCTATTTGGTTAAGGTCAGAAGACTTCCTCCAACTGGGACACAAAGCACTTCAAATCCTGTGTWAAGTCTTGGGACCCTGAATAGAAGAAGGACACTGAGGTCCTGAAGTGAGTGCAGAGAAGGGCAATGGAGCTGGTGAAAGGTCTGGAGCACAAGTCCTATGACAAGCAGCTGTGGGAACTGGGGTTGTTTAGCCTGGGGAAAAAGAGGGCCAGGAAGAATCTTATCAACCCCCTAAAAGGGGCTGTAGCCAGGTGAGGATCTACTTCTTTTCGCAGGCAACCAGTGACAAAACAAGATGAAATGTTGTGCCAGGCAAGGTATTCACCATATTTAAGCCCTATGTGTAGTTCAGCTATTTACAAGGGCACAAATATTCCTTTGGTTTTAAAAATTAATTTTTTAAGTGTAACATCTTCTACTGGCCAAGTAGATTCAAAGAACCTAAACCAGATATTAAAAAAATKCAAGGCAAATAAGGAATTTGTGCTACCTAAATGTTACACTTCTAAAGTAACTAGTTTAGCAGTGTGTTACATAAATTATTTGTGCATMTATTTTTAAATGAAAAGAACATAAGATTTCTATGGAGACAGGCATAATATGATACACACTTAGTTCATTCCCCTTTCTGTCATCCCTTCATTTTCATCTAACATGTATCACCAGWATTAATATTTTCTTACTTTCTGTTTTACCCCAGCAGCATGAAATATTCACAATAACTGCAGCTGGGCCTGCATTTTAGAAWGCAAGTTGCTGAAAATGCTTTTTAATTTGTTTTATCATGCAAGTTCATGAAATGCAAAATTACTGTATCTCAATCTTCTTTTTTAAAATCTTTCAAAGATGAAAAAAATAAAAAAAAGCAATAAACCTAGAAATTATTTTCACCAGAAATTCATCTAGAAATAATTTAAGTTCTAGTTGGAAGACAAATATTTTACAAAGAGTGGAACCTATCTAGAACAGAAAGATTATACATTTATAAAATGTATGTGTGTGTGTATGTGTGTATTTCTTCCCCTTCCCCAAGGCATTAGGTGTTTGCCATGCAAACACATCCAGATTGTCACTGTATATTTATGCAAGTTCTGTCACYTCTGTGGTTTGCATAAGTATGCCTTTACTGATTCTATGATTTTCTTGCAATCCCAACATAGAAGAAATACTTCTATTCCTCATAACCATCAAAATAAAATATTTTAAGAGGAGGGCTCTCAGCTGCTGTTAACAGTTAGTGCAGAAAACAGTACCACACCTGGTCTGCAATTGGAACACAAATGATCAAGCATATGTTCCTGAAAATATTYAGTATTTTATACTGGATGTCTACAAGATACTTAATTTAATGTCAAGATGGCTTTYCCTAATTTTCCAGTACTTTGGAGTGTAAATTTTGACTATATGCCAGGTCTTSCCTTTTAACAATGTTGTGACGAATCTGTGCCAACAGCACTTGGGTAAAATATGCTATCCATGCAATTTAGGTGTCAGGCATTCCTACTTTTCTGAAACAGCTTCAAGGAWCCAGAATATRCTCAGCTWTAGTATGTATAGCAATTAATTCTTSCTWTTTTTCCTTTCCTTCATAGATTCTTTCTCTCTGTATGTGCAGGGGTTTAAATATTCACCTACGATAGGGACATTAACTTATTTCATTCTATTCAGCCTTCACATTTGAATCTCAGTGGTAAAATATATGTAAGATGCAAATGTTTTAAGGGCTTCCAAAACATATTAGGAACAGATTTTTTATTAGGCTTYTTTTTGATAGGCTGTAGTGGTCATGATATGGATGAGTACAAGTGAAGTGTGATATAAACAAAAGCATAATGGTAATGCTTATTATGCYAAAATCTTCTACTGCTTGACCCTCCTGGCTTTTTTTGTTTTTATGACATTCCACTGGTTCATATCTACCTATTGAAATGTCAACAATATAYTTTAAATTTTAAAAATGCAATTAATTCTACGCTGAAAATATGGAATATTACTGTCCTATTTGGTCTGTTGCAGTTTGCTGCTAGCTCATTTCAGATTAGTTCTCATTACTAGTTGGGCTGTGAAAGATACTCATTTAGCACCATATGCTCAAGAGGACATCAGTCTTAAGAYTAAATTCTGCTGCATCCTCTTGGCCAGCAGTTCATCATAACAGACCTTGTTTGCATGCATCACCAAGTGCCCTTGCCAGAAAAGGTGCAGTAGCATTTTGTGGTTTATCTGYCAAAAATACAAAATAAGTAATTTCATTTCTCTTGGTTAGCTCCAGGTTCTCAGCATTGATGCAATGATAATAAAGAGAAAATTCCCTGATAGCTTTGCAAGGATCAATGGCAATAAGGCCTTCAAGCTGCATAGAAACAGAAAAAAAGCTCTCAGAATAAGAAATCTTCAAGAAAAGAATCTTCAAGTCTTTTATTTTCTGCCCATTTAACCCTAACCAGATCCCTTTGATAAACCARTGTTTTCAAAATTAAATTCTACATGATCCTCAACAAGCTATAGTTCATATGCATGTATTTGGGAGTATACTTCTACAGTGAATTACAGAGTAACTACATTTAAAATTCCTTTTCTAAGGGTAAGGTCAGTTTTCTTATAGGGTTGGACAGCTAGATATTTACTTGGCACATTTCAGTGAAGCTGAAGGATATAAATGAAGTCTTGGAAGCAGTAACCATGCTCTGTCCAGACAATAAATCCTGTTTCTCAGCAGGACAAAACAGCCTGGGGATGGTTTTTCTAAYGTGACCATTCTGTTTCAAGAACCTGAGCTACATTATTAAATTGTAGTAATGGTACAGTTTCATGGCACAGCAACATCACTGGTGGACTCAGTCTTTGACTGCAGACTACTCAGTCCAAACAAGGATAGAAMTGATTTTCACTGAGAGTTTCATGCACAGACACTATTATTGTGCTTTCAATATATGTTTCCAAGCTTAGCCATCAGAATAATCATTCCCTTCAGTACTAAGAACCTTATTAGATCTGTCATTTTAAATCATCCTTCTACTCCTGTGCTACTACAACTTTTTTATCAGAACCTTCTCAAAGCACCTTTGATGTGGCTGGGTGTGTGCTTCGTAATGAAAAGACCTTTATAAATGCCTTCAGTGTGTTTTGACAGCTTACAATTATATTTATTTCAATTCAGACAAACAATACCTACTTGTTCCCTAGCTCCTCTTCTGTTAGTGTGTAGGTCTGAGCTTCAATAAAAGCTGTGTTCTCCCCACAACACTGCTGCATGACTCAAAGCACAAGACCATCCAATGCTTTGGAAGAAATGAGAGCCATCTGACTTCAGCACGTGGCAAAGCTCCACTGAACTAATGAGGAAGACAACACCTTGTTCCAGGAATCCTGAAATAGTTCCTTAAGAAAGCAATCTATTGCTGTTAATGCTGGGATTRTTTCTGCAGTTTTTATTACAATTTATTTACCATAAATGTGGATGGAACCCAACATTTTGACATGTAACAGGAACACATTTTAAATGCTGCAAATTACTGTGTAAAAGTATTTGCATGACTCCTCCTGCAGTAGCCTAATAAAATTAAGGATAGATTTTTAATAACACAAGAAACATAAAGACATGACAGCCAAATAAGATTGGCATTTGGAGAGTAATATAACAATAAGCTGGTCCCATTTTTTCAAAGACAGAGGGCAGTATTTTGAAATAATACAGAAAAATGACAAAGTAAAAGTAATTTTACAATGTCAAAAAGAAACCCCCACAAAACTGCTCTCATCTGGAGTTAGCTTTATTTACAAAATAAATACTTTTAATAAAAGTTTATTTGCAAAATAAACTTTATTTAGAAAAACATTCTGAATAACAACTCATCTTCTTCCATTCAAGACAGTAGCACTTCTTTCAGAAACATTCTAGAAAAACAAACAATATGAAAGTGATTAAATGTAAAACAAAATTCTCAAAACTTTTTTGGCARCTTTAAAGAAAGTGATGTAAACTTCCTTTAAACAAGGCATTAACATCTCAGAACAAACTTACTTTTGATCACTAATGGTATGAATTGGATTGAAAGTTGGAACAAAGAGATGAAAAGAAAAACTTTTTCCATTATTTATTTCCCAATAKGAGGAATTATGTGTTTAATTTAAATGTAAAGTCTTGACAATGTAGCCATGTAAGTCAATATTTTAATGTCAAAATTTTCCAGTAGTTATCTTTAAACAGGAAACAACATTTTCATCTATAATTAGCATAAGAAATAATTATGGAAAAACCACTGGTTACACTGTAGGTCATTACTTTATAATAGCAGCTGTCACTGCATGTTTTGGTGTGTGTGATTTTAGTTTAAATAATAAAAGCATTAATGTTGTTTCTTCATATTTTACATATAAATAATTATGTACTTCATAGTTTACATGTAAAAGCTGTTGTCCACTAAACATCTTCAGTAACTGAGGATTGTGGTGGAAAAGAGCAATGGACAGGACACTTTCTGGTGTGTTCTGATCTCTCTGATTCAGCATAGGCACCTGCGTTTCTGCCAACAGTATCAAAAAATAGCAATGRGTTCATTTGGCAAGTGATGTTAATTGCATTCTCTTTGAGTTCAGGAGCTTGGAAAGCATTTCAGTGTTTTAAATTAAGCCTCCTCACCAGGGACCAACTTCTGAAATGGATTGAAGGCATTGGAATTATATAAATGGATACCTTATTCTGAYTTATTAATATGCATATTGCACTAATCTAAACTCTCTTTATATTCTTTTCACATTTCCCTAGGCAATTCTATAATTTTTTCCTCTCATTTCCATAAATTTATCAATATGTTACATCCCACTCTTTAACTTTGTCCAGTGTATTCACATGAAAAAGAGAGAGAATGTGTTTAATTTTTCGTCTGAAAAGTGGGTGAGCAGGAAAAGGGACCCAAAGGGACAAAAAAGCAATAGGTAAATGATATAATTACATYATGCATCATCTAATTGAATTTGTACTAGTTTCTAAGTGTACTGGAAACTTCCACATGTATTCTTTTAAATGTTAGTAAATGGAACTGATGAAATTATGCTAAAGACCTCAAAATGAATAGAAATCTAGTAACTGAATTTTGTGAGTCCTATAAATACATTAAAACTGTTGAAAAATTTAAAACCCATTACATTTAAGAAAACAACCTTGTAATTGATTACCTCAGAATACCTTAACATAACCTCTTGTTTTAACTCTGACTGCTTTCTAAAGGACATGTTGATTATCTACATAATATATTGTACTTGCAGGAATGYGACATTCTATCTGGTTGCCCTTGGGAAGGAAATTACAGATTGTCTACAGKGAAGGGCTGAACATACCTGCAAAACATTTATGACTTAATATKAAATGAATCTGGTAGTATTTTGACATCAATATAATAGTTTCTAAATTTGTGCATGGCAGTAGGCAGGTGGATTCAGAGAAATTAAAACAATTGGGAAATATTAAACATATGACCTTATGGAGACATGTACATGGAGGCTGAGAAAGCATTTAGAAAATGTTTTGCTATCTCCTTGCCCTCTTCTTTTTACTTTTTTTGGTCATCTATRTATGGCCACTGTCAGAGATGAAATACCAGAGAAAWTAATGAGGTTTTAGTCTGAGTCACYAGAGCTTCTCTTACAGGTTTTTCAACTTTGCATCTTCAAGTTRCATATATCATCATACCCATTCTGTTCTCTTGAACAGAATAGAAAAGATGGAGGAAAGACACAGAGAAGAAAATCCTGAAAATTCAAACAGGCCTTATTTAAAGGAAARTTAAATTCCATGGATGTCAGCTGGTATTGCAACAATTGTTTTACCTGTAAGCTGACCTAAATGAAAGTGAAAAACAACCAGAATCAAAGAGTCATAAAATGSTTTTGGTTGGAAAGRACTTTAAAGRTAYCTGTTTCCAAATCACTAGCCAGAGGCAGGGATGCTTTCCACAAAAGTACATTGCTCAAAGCCCCATCCTACCTGGCCTTGAATACTTCCAGGTACAGGACATCCACAATTTCTCTGGGCAAACTGTTCAAGTGCCTCACCCTCAGAGTAAAGRTTTTCTTCCTAATATCCAATCTTAACCCACTCTCAGTTKAAAGCCATTCCCCCTTTCCCTATCACTATGTGTCCTTGCTAATCTTCCCTCTCCAGCTTTCTTGYCAGCTCCCCTGAGGTASYRGAAGGCTGCTTTAAGTTGTTCCCAGAGCCTTCTCTTTCACAAGCTTAACATTCCCAATTTTCTCAGCCTTTCTTCATAGGAGAGGTGCTGATCACCTTTGTGGCCCTGCTCTGCGCCTGCTCCAACAARTCCATGTCYTTCCTGTGCTGGGGACCCCAGAGCTGGATGGAGCACTCCATGTGGAAAACTAAGTACCATTTTTTCACTCATYTGAAAACAGGGTATTAAATTACTGRGTATAATCCTAGCTCTAAATCCTAAAGAGGSTCCACATGTGGTGCACATATTTAGACAGAGATATATGCCTTACATGTATGTTAGCATATATGCTAACATATACCAGCACGTATTTGCATGTGTGATGTATTGAGGTCAATTGCTAGAGTAAAAGCAGGAAACATTTTTGAGATCTAGCTTTGAAATGTCATGTTTATGAAAAATAAACTTCATATTGTCATACCATTAAGAAGAAAATGCTTTGAAAAAGTTTCCAATGAACCCCGTTAGATCAGAACAGTGCACCCATAATTGACTTCTAATGAACTATTAGAAAGGGAGTAACTGTCTTGACAAACCTTGTGTCCTGATTTTTTTTTGTTCTGTTTTTAAAGATACTTCTAAAATTATATCCCCAAATGTCTCATTGCCAAGACAAGAGACACATGGACTCTTTGGCTATGAATTACTTATTTGAAACAGCTTAGTTATTGTATGGGTCTCTAATGAAAATTAACGTTCTGTTTCAGTCTGGAAACATCTGTTTTCTGGATGAGAAAAAAACCTGAAAACCTTTTATATATTTCTGAAAGAAAGGATTTTGTCCTGCTAAACTACCATTCAATGCATTGTAACCAAAAGAAGCTGTTGAACTTGTACACTAATGGATTTATAGACCTTGTCAGGATCATAAAGATGAAGAGAGATCCCTTGACTGCTTTACGTATATTTCTCATTGCCCTTCATGAGTAAAGTTATTGTGAGATAGGTTAAATACTCTTGACCTTATTTATGGTTTTGATTTTTTATAGGGTATTGATATCTCCCAAAAATTTCAAAAGCATTTAGAAATCACAATGAAATTCCTGAATAAGTTAACCTCAGTYTTAAAATTTATCAGTAATGAAGAATAAAATCTAAAAAAAAATAAAGTTACTGGAAAGGGAACTAGCAATAATATGCATCTGTCTTCAAAATAATTAATGGAATGAGTTTATAARCACAGAATCACAGATTGTTACATAAGGGATAAGCAGAAATTAAAGTATGCTTTCTACAACAAAAAATAGAAAAGGTTGCTGTTATTTTGATGAATAAAACATTTGTTTTATTCAGTGCTTTACAACAAGAAGCAGAGTTACAGTATTATTCTTTAAAGTAAATTTCCATWAAACTCTTGGTTTGAGCATGTAAAMCCCAAAAGTTCAGCAGGAAGCTGAATCWGTCACTCTCTCCTACCTTCCTCTGYAGTCATCCAGGAGAGGAATTGCAGGCCCAGCATCACCCCACATCATACATTGAACTTAGCTATTCCCATGGCCGTTAACATAATAGTCCTCCATCAATAAACCAGAGTGATAGCCATGCACAAAAGGTGTCACAACTCTCCTGCGGGCTGCAGTGCCTGCTGAGGAGTCTCTCTCTCTCCAGTGCCCACAGACAACAGTCATAGGGCAACCAGGATTCTATCTTGGACCTCTTCATGGAGTGCCTGAAGWCAAGTGTGAGGAATACAGGGAGAAGACAACAGTRCCTCAGGATAGGAAAGGCTGCCTGTAACCCCAAATAATCATGTTTTTTATCTCTCCCCACAAAAGTAACAGCTTTTGTTTTGCACAAAGACCAGACTGAGAAGCTAAAATTCCTGGGAAATGCAGGATTAATTAATCATGCTACATGTGTTCTCAGGACAGAAATGAAGCAATCTTAAATTACTCTGTTGACACCTGATGAGACGTTTTATATATAGAAGCAGAAAATTRTTCATCTAAGTGAAAATTTGTCTATGAATAGTGCAGGATATTTTTTCTCCTCCCAAATGCCTTTGTCTGTGCACTTAACTTTATGACATAACCTGTGTGCACTCCCATTACTTGATAAATGGAGAGGTTTTAGAGGTCCGAAGAGGACTCCTGTTGACTTTCAATGTAAATCGGGCACTTTTTATTATCTCCCACCAGATCTATAAATGTCCTTACTTGTTCTGTACTTTAAAGAATATAGGGTTCCCCAGGCATTGGGTCGTTAACTTAAGTGTTCACTTTTCTTGCCCTAGATAAGGGGTCATGGTTAGTTAATGTGGATATTTTTAAGAAACATCATTAAACATTCATCATGACTTATTAAAAGGAGCCAGAAGCAAAATAATATTTCAGATGAAAAAGATGTCCAACTTTCAATGTGTGCAAGAATAGATAAATTAAGCTTTCTAAAGTGTTTAAAAATGGCAAAATTTACTTTTTAAAAGTCTGRAAKTCTGATTTTCATTATTACTCYACATTTCAATACTCCKTCCTCCACAGSCTGGTAGGCACAAAATATCTTCAGTCTCAGGCCCTACACTCCCAAGTAAGCAGAGGACAACAAAGTTCTGCAGCGATTTGGCCTTTTCCAAGTATAATATTGAACTTTGAATTGATTTAATGGCAAAARCAATTTACAGCTGCAAGATCTGTTAGAATACTGTAGGGCTGATATTTTATGAGCATTAAAGTTTCTACTTCCAACAAATTAAAGGTTGTAGTTGATTTGCATATGTCTTTCTCTGCATATTCTTTCCTGCCCCCACCTTTTGTTTTCTTTCTTCCTGTTGATCAGCAGTCAAATGTTCAGTCAATTAGCAAGTATTGAGAACTGGATGATTTTCTGCTCTTAAAATTCAGCTGTTCTCCACAGCAAGACAGAGGACAGGTGCCTTTATATTGTTAGACTACTGCATATGGTGCTCTGTCACTTTTCATGTTTCAATTCATGCTGCAGCTCTAGAAAAGAAATCATTAGGAATGAGCAATCTAACAGAATTCAAGAGTTTAGCAAGTGCTTCCTTCTAGTCAAAATTTATTATTGTAATTGCTCAATTAATWATGTCTCTACAATTTGTAAAGCTCAAGATTCTGCGTACAAAACTAACACACAAGAGAATCTTCACTGAAATATTGCTGAATCTTGTTTTAAAGATACCGCTCAGGTGYAAGTCTGAATTTTATCTATTCTAATAAAAAGGGAGACTATTTTTGCTTAAGAAAAAGAATAGTATGAATCAGACAGCCATTTTCCATACCGTGCACAGGTACATCAGAATAGGGAATCCACTGATATGAGCAACACGGTTCAACGTGCTCTCAGATGTCATATAAGATTATAATACTGATTAGAGTAATACCAGTCTGGTTTATTCTGCAATGAAGAAGCACCCTAGGAGGTGGTATAACTTGCCAGAAATTCTGTTGCATTATTCCCAAATGATATATAAACTGCTAAGTAGAGTAGTTTATTAAATATTTTAAAAAGCTTTTGCCAATGTAAAGCTATAAATTGAAAACTGAATTGTAAATATTTAGTATGCATGAGACTAATGCAAAAGACACATGGTATAAAAACAGAATATTTGATTACTGAAATTATGGCATTGGGGCCAGACTGGGCATTAGTACAAAATTTAATCTGGAGCCCTACTCCTCTTTTGCCTACAATAAATTCAGTTGCTCAAAGAGATTTTTATTCCTTGTTTTTCCCTCTCTCATTTTCTTTTTCATAATTATTCTTTTCCAAAATCTCCTAGATATCAGGTTTTATTTTAGAGCTAGTAAAACTATATTACAGTGTAAATGTAGCACTCATCTTTTGTTTGCATATGATTAATTAATAAGTTCTGATTTCTGTGGATATTTTTGACAAGTAAACCTCTTCCACGTGGTTTGTTAATTTAAATACCATCTTATGATAGTCCATGAAATGTCAGCTTTGAAGGTTCATTATTGACTGCATTCAGTCATATGAATTGGTTTTTCTCCTATCTTGGAATTTTTAAAAATGTAWAAGTATTATGATGTGGACTGACAAATTAAACAACAAACATTCAAGCACATCTTCTACTGAGTTTCTTTTTAGGTTAATGTTTGCTCTGGACTTGTTTACACTTTTGAATCCGCAAAATTTTGATAATTCTTGGACAACGTATAAAAAATACCCATAATATTTGCATTATTCTTTGAGAAAATGTGTGGGAAGCTCTTAAATTAATTAGTCCTTTTCAACACAAAATGTCTTATTTTSGTGTCTGAATATTTCTCTGAATATTTCTATCAATATTATGTAGGCAGAGGACCTTCAGATTTCCCTGCCATAAACTACTAGGTTCTGAGGGAGAGAAGATTTGCCTTAGGATGGGATATGACCTTAGGTTAAATAAAGTATTGGTCCAAACCACATAATTTCAGTCACTTGGATGAGGCACYCTGATTCAGACACTGCTGATCCATGCTCCGTGTTCTGCTGGCAGGAGGCAAAACCAAATTTTGCTGACCTACAGAGATGGAMAATTCTAGGTTTTTTTCCCACTCATTATTGATCAAAGTCACTATTTCTCCCACCAGCCCATCCCTGTCCCAAATATGTGAACTGATCCCTTAAGGGTAGGWGCCTTTCTGTCCAAGTCTTACTAAGCTGTATGTCCACCTGGCTGAGCCACCCTGTGCAGGTGTTTCATCCTCCCCTCTCCATGGSCACTACATCACATCAGTACTCATTGAAGACCACCATGACTGCTAGCTTCAAGTTAGGATCTCTTCCCTATAGAAATGAAAGCATAAGCAAAAGGTAAAATGAATGATCGTGATTTATTCCAAYCAGAATTTGGAATAAAGTCAGAAGAATATATTATTGCACAGGCAGCTGCARACAGATGTTCAAATAAAACCTACCACTTCTAAAAAAAMCCCCACAAAACTGCAAAAGAATTAAACCAAACCAAACAACAAAAACAGCAAAATAATCCAACTATTTTGTTGGGATATTTAGCATGAGATGGTACTAAAATGGGGAATTTTATCTCCAAGTAGTTGGTCAGTGCGTGTTCAGGTGGTAGTAGGAGTCCATTTTAAGGGTCCTTGGCTGTACCAGAAGAAACTTCTCAAACTGCTAGTTCTACTAAATTTGTATAAGCAAGCTGAGCTGGGATCCTATGTGACCACTCTAGGGAATGCAAGAGCCATTTCTATTGATTAATTTAAACGATAACCAAAATATTTTAATTTTGTGTGTGCAAAAGATTGTTTTATGAGAGCATTTCTGCAAGTACAAAAACAGTTTCTGCACAGCATTGGCAGGCRGCTTTCCTGTGTACTATCTGGGTAATTCTACAACAGAACTGCCTGGGGAAGTCTCTGCAACAGCCAGGTCCTCCCCTCAGGATGTTAATCAGCATGTTTAGGCATATTAATCATGTCTGTCGATTGGCTTGTGAACAGCAGGAGATACCATGAGGAATCCACAAGACTGTTTAAAATTCCCACTTCAAGTGCCCCCTATAACCATAGTTCCTCAGGAAGCCAGTCAGCAATTCAATCAGTGACCCTGTCTCAAGTCAGCCCATTGTTTCGTTGGTGTGGAGAACAGCTGGCAAACACCTGGCCCACCCAAGGAAGTGATGAGGATGCATAGGCACCTGAACACTGTCCTGACAGCCAACTGCAGCAGTATCCTCAATTTTCCCTATGCTGTCATTAAAACAGGCTTCTCCACAAATATGTTTGGGAATTTGGGGCACAGGTTCAATTTCACTCCCTGACTGTTGTACTTTATTTAGAAATTTTTRGTACTTTGAGAATAAATGTCTACACTTAGATGGGACAAACCAGTTTCTATGTGATCTTTGATTCAGCATCTTTAAGCTATGAACAGAAGAATACTAGAAATTAAGCAAAAGTTTTTGCTCTAAATGTTTCCAGAAATTTTTGTGCCCTTTTTCTCCATTTCTAAACATTTTTTCATTTGCTGTTGTTGAGAGCATCAGGGTGGAAGAATTCTGTATAAAATACAAGTGTGAAGTCAACTGTTGGCTACAATGTACAAAAGAGTGAAGGAAGTGAATATTTCAAGATGTACCATTCTTATATGACTTTTAACAGCTCTAGACGCTGAGTATTTCCTGCTGAAGGGATCTGGCTCTTTGGAAATTCAGTTTATCTACAGCTTTGCCAATGCAGAAAATGCAAAAAAAAAAAAAAAGGCATTAAAAAAACAAGCATTAGGTACTTCTCTGAAGTTCTTGCACACTAGTTTTTGTTTGTCAGCATTATTTCAATATGCTTGCATTTAGATGATTTCTCTTTTTCCTRATCTCTATAAAATCTTTCTGACATAAGAAGGCATTTCTCAGCTAATTTCTATCTACATCAAGCATTTTTGTTGCTGTTTTGCATTTTGACACATAGCTCCAGWTAAATATTCATGATCAAAGTATCTTGCATACCAACTCCTGATAGCTGATACAGAGATTATTTCAAACAATTATAAATAATATCAAATTGGAAATGGAATTTTGAAGGTTTCCAAGAGAAATCTTCTCATTTCATATGAAAATGTTTTGACACTTTGTGCACTTCTAGYAAATTTAGCTAATCCAAATACAGGAAGACAACTAACTGGTTTTCTTTGGTTTTGTTTTTTTTTTTTCTTCCAAGATAAAGAGAAATTTTTTGCAATGAGATGTATTTATTGCACACTTGGATGACCATATAATAGGCCAACCTGTAGAGTKGTAAAAATATGTCCCCATAATGTGACAAGCATATCTTGATATTTGAAATTCTTTGCAGTGATCTCATGAACTATAAATAACAACATATTTTGCAACAGACTAGACAATGAATCACAAAACACTATCTCCTCATGAAAAGGTTTTAGAAAAAAAAAGGTAGAGGATGCAGCATGGTCTGGAGTTTATTGATCTTCAAAATCTTCCAGTTTTTTTGAAGGGACAAACCAGTGGTAACATATTTCTGAGGCAGAAGATGGGAAGTGACACATTCGACATTTACCTTTCTTGATAACTTTTAGAAGTAATGTGAAGTGGCTGTACCACTTCTATCCTCTGAAGTTACTATTTTCAGTTTAGATGTGAAACATTTCAATATTTACTGGGCCTGAGAACATCTTCCAGTTGAGAAATATCCAACTCCATTTTGAAATATGTAATGGAGTAGAATGAGAGACTTTCATTCAAATCATATGGAAGTCATATGTTTGAAAGCAAAGTGCAAGGCTAGGCAGAAGAAAAAATGAGCACAACACATCACTTGTGCATGAGAAAGGCAATATTACCCCCCCTTCATGGACTTTTGAGGGAGGAAAAAATATTGCCCAGTGGAGTGCTCTGGGCAAACATTTGTACCTATGTATTAAAGTACAAATTGTACTYATCTCTGTCTTCATGAAACACTGTAACTCTTAACATGGATCTCCYTGCCTCACATTCTGGTTAATTTATTAATTTAAGGATTATTTWAAAAAATATTTCTGAAAATACTGGGACTAATAGCTACAATATTTTWAAATATATTTATACAGAATTAGCTAGGCCTTGGATATTTTCAAGATGGTGTCAATGTAGTCCCACTTTACAGTTTCATCCTTCAAAYAGTACCCCAAATGTCTGCATAACCACACAAAACATCAAMATTATTAMAGCACTTATTACAATAAACAGCTAYATAAAAATCACCACTTGGCTGAATTTTGAGTCTGGAACAATCATCAAATGTAACAGCTGCATGGTGTGCAGAATAAAGCACATATAGTATACACTGATACAAATCACTTTCTGCTAACTTTTTATGATTTGCCTCCAAACAGTGTTTGTGCCTGAATTAGTCATTCATGTACTGAACAGATGGAATAAACTGAAATACTGAAGTGCCCATAAATTGATTCATGTCACCTTGTGATTGCATACTGGAATATAATTTGCTCACCAGAGCTTTGTCTTGGTGGATAATGWCCCTCATGATCAGAGGAAAGAGGTAAAAAGAGGAAATTTTATAACCCTGGTCTCTATTTAGGGGAAAGTTCAAGGAAGCAGCTGTTTCATTGATCAACTTTAAATGACAAAGTGTTTAATAATTATAATGCCAAGCACTCAGAAAAAAAAAACCCTAATTTAAATGTTTCTCAGAAAGCCTCAAAAGATTTTGACAGCTGTGAACATTTTCACGGGAATGAATATATATCCATGTCTTTTGTTCAGTTTCTCAGCAACAACTACAGATATCTTCAMTGCCTCTAGATGATATTTCAAAGAAGAACTTATTTAGTCAGTACAGAGAAGTTGAGGTCCACCATGACCAATATTTAAAAATATATTGTCACTTAAATCAGTGACAAGAACTCGACATTCCCATCACTCTGTGTCCAGGTGAAAGCACAGATGTGACTAAGAAGATTTGGGCTCCGTTCTTGGCTACAGCATTGAAAGAGACATTTGCTGTTGGCACTCCCCATTTTAGTCTTCCCATCTGTAAAATGTGGATAATAAATTTTACTTTTCCCAATGGGGAAACCGCGATGTCTAGTTCACTGCCACCTGAGGGGATGCCATGATCTGCTGGAATATCCAGTAAAAACAACCAAAAATTTGTATTAGCTGTCCACAGCAGTTAGATTATCAACACCAAAAATGACCAATTTCCTCATTCTGTATTGCTTAAAACCTTATAGTGAACCAAGAATAGTTACAAATCCATCCTGCAAGCTGCTTTTTATGGTTGCACCTTGTGTCCAAACATTCGTGCAACTCAGCTGGCTACAGCTGCTATGCTGCTTAGAAGAATAACTGTCCTGAATAAAGACAATACAATGTTTTCTTCCTTGAGACTACTAAAATTCATATTTTTTAAGTTCTTTGACTCCTTAACCAGAAAAGAGGTTATTGTCTTCCTTGATGGTAGCATTACAGGCAGTCATCATTGGCTTTGAGTCAGGCTTCACTTCCATAAAGAACTCAGTCCTGTTTTCTTTGATATACATGAATTTGGACTAAAAAACATACAAGAGCATGTATATTTATTATAATGAAAAATKAACAACTAGGTGTGACATTTCAAGTCTTTCTCTGAATTAGAGAAAGTGGAGACCCTGAAAAAAGATCACTAGCAAGAGAAAAAGCTACATCTGCTACTCAAAATTTTATCTTTGAAATGTTTTGGGCTTGAGTTTTTCTTTTGTCTTTTTCTTAATAAAGATCACTGCAGGTCRGCTTCTGATTCCATTCAAAAAATGAAAAATACTGGATGGACTATAAGAATTTGAAGATTTTGCCCACTAGCCTTGTTCTGCCTCATATTCCAGGTTCTGAAGAGGGTTGAAAACATGACAGACAGCATAGTTTAGCTGAATAGCTGAAAAGGGAGCACAATTTCTACATCTCACTGTGCAGCCCCAGCCAACAACTAAGCACTACACAGCTTTTCATTCAGTCCCCATCCCCAGTTGGATGAGGATGAGAATCAGAAACRTGAAAGTAAAATAACATGGGGTTGAACTATGAAAAATTAAAAATTGAATTATAAAYCATCATAAAATACAAAATAAACCTAAATAAAACAGAAGTGGCAGGGSAGGCAAAGGAGAAAAGGAGAGAGGAGGGAGAAGGGCAATGGAGAGGTGGAGTATGAACCAGCTCCTTTTCTCAGGCTTGAAGCAGATATATAAAATACTAGAAGTTTCACAGGAGAAAGCGAGAGCACTTAGCATATTGTAAAGAAAAATTGTTTTTCAAAGAAAAATATCATAACAGATGGCAAACTATGTGTGCTACAKTTWRTTCAAAAGTAATAAAAAAGTAAGCAGTAYGAAAGGCAGCATAAAACAAGAAAAGAAACCACTTCTATTAGCAGAAAAAAATAATTAGGATGCTTAAGCATCAGAAAAATATAAAATTAGTAGACAGATCAACTTTACTGACAATAAACACAATTAGAATGGAGTCCRTCACAACAATATAAAGGAACTAGCCTCTCATCAAGGAAACTAAAATAAGCTGTAAGTACTTTAAATACATCTGTATTATTCATTTTTTTYCCCACATGAAATTCAGGATACATAGTAAGATATGTTTAAAATACATTACAGCAATTTCAATGGCAAAGATTTTTTTCCAAGACACATGAAGCAATGCAAATTGAAGGTCTATTTAAAACTGCTGGCCATTATTACTTCAATAAATAATAAATCAACAATTTGCCAACGACTTCAGCATGCACAAAGCTAATGCACAATTCATGGACCAGCTGATGCATGACTCTCAGTGCTTGAATTTTGAGAGATATATTTACATGCCAAAGAATATACTCTGCAGCTGAAAAGAAGGAAATRCAGAAGTTATGTAAAACTATAGAAGGGTTCAAGAAAGCATTGAACCAGAGAGAGATCAGAACACTTTGAATAAAATAAGTTCAAAGGACCATATCTCACTTTTCAGCCTTTTTACCAAAAGGRATGGGAAACACTGCGAGTAGGCTACTCCACATTTTTGCACTCAGAATTTGTAACAGCTCTTCCCTCTGGATCATGGCAATGGTCACTGACAGCATCAGCTCAATGCCTGAGCTGCATTAATTTGGTAGGGCTGYGACATTCATGCCCTTCTACAGGGACCAAGGCCAGGTGGATCACAGAGCCCAGCCCTGCTCTAGTCCCATCTCTGTTGGACTTTTGAAGAAGAGTGGGCACTGTATAGAGGCAGGAATCTTCATCACTTCTGGAATGGCTCAAGAGATTGATTTAGAGAGAGCACAGAATACAGGTAGGTCCCTTTCCCACTGATGGTCTGCTAAAGCTTTATTTTAAGGAGTGATTTATAATTTTTTATTATTTTTGTTTTTACTTGAAATACAATATGAACTTCATGGGACAACTAAAAAAGGAATCTTTCACTTGGGCCATTTTAGGTGCCACTTAATATGTTCCCAGTTTTTTGGGGTTTTTTTCCCTCTAGTATCATGACTTGGGGAGTAAATTTCAAAGAAGCAATATGCAAAAGAGKAAAGGGACATGCAAAATAAATTAARGATATTTATTGYATTTTTAGACCGTACAATGAAAGTATCTGCACTTATAAAGGACATAAAAGAGAAATATTGATAACTCCCTCTTAAGAAATATTTTTATTGCTAGTAATTTTTGCATAGATGGGACTGGATTGGCATAAGCAGGTTTTAATCTGAATCTCTTTACAGATTTTTTAACAGTGTGTCATAATACAATCATTAAGAAAAGCAAAAKATTTCCTTCTTGCGGTAGCCCATGGGTCTTTGTTTCCCCCAAGCCTGTATTTAAAAACATGACRCATTAGTTATGAATAGAATCATAGAATCACAGAATCATTTAGATAGAAAAAGRCCTTTAAGAACATTGAGTCCAATTGTTAACCCAGTACTTCTAAGTCTATTTCTGAACTATGTCGCTTAAATACTTCTGGGGATGGTTTCTTCACCACTTCCCTGCACAGTCTGCACTAATGCTTGACAACATTTTTCAATTAAAAAATGTATCCTACTTTCCAATCTAAACCTCTCGTTATGCAACTTGTGGCCATTTCTACTGGTCCAGTCACTTGTTACCTGAGAGAAGAGACCGACSCCACCTGGCTACAGCCTCCTTTCAGGCAGTTGTAGAGATAGAAAATATCCGCTCTGAGCCTCCTTTTCTAGAAGTAAAACAACCCCAGCTCCTTCAGTTCCTCCTCGTAAGACTTGTGCTCCAGTCCTTCACCAGCTCCATTGTCCTTCTCAGGACATGCACCAGAACCTTGATGCCTTTCTTGCAGTGAAAGAAACAGAACACAGGATTTGAGTTGCAGCCTTGCCAGTGCTGAGCACAAGGGAACAATCATTATCCTCGTCCTGATGGCCACACTGTTTTTGATACAAACTGGGATGCAGTTGGCCTTCTTGGCCTCCTGAGCACACTCTKGTTCATGTTCAGACAGTTTTCAACAAACCCCTGCAGTTCCTTTTCCAATGGGCTGTTTTCCAGCTACTCTGCCCCCAGCCTGTAGCACTGCATGGGATTGTTGTGACCAAAGGACAGTCTCATTCAATTGGCTTCGACCATTGATCCATCCTGYCCAGATCCCTCTCTAGAGCCTTCCTACCCTCCAGCAGATCACCCAATTTGGTGTTGTCTGCAAACTTATTGATCCACTCCAGATGTTTGCCAAAGATATTAAACAGGGCTGGTCCCAGTACWGAGCCCTGGAGAACACCMCTACGRATGGGCCGTCAGGTGAAAGTCTCACTCTTCAGCACAGTTCTCTAGGCCTGGCCATCCAGCATTTTTTAACCCACCAAACAGTGTGCCAGTCCAACCTGAGCAGCTAGTTTCTCCAGGAGAATGCTGTGGGAAAGAGTGTCAAAGGCATTACTGAAGTCCAAGTAATCATCCAGCACACCCTTCCCTCATCCACTGAGCAGATTACATTGTTGTAGAAGGAGATCTCATTGGTCAAGCAGAACCTCTCTTTCAGGCCCATGCTGGCTGTGTCTAATCCTCTTGTTGTCCTATATGGGCTGCATGATGGCACTCAAGATGATCTGATCTGTGATTTTCCCTGGCACTGATGTCAGACTGACAGGCCTGTAGTTCCCTGGATCCTCATTCTGACCCTTTTTGTAGATGGTTCTCACACTGGCTAGCCTCCCATCATCTATGACCTCCCTGGCTAGCCAGGACTGCTGGTAAATGATTGAAAGTGGATCAGTGAGCACTTCTGTAAGCTCCCTCAGTATCCTTGGGTGGATCCCATCCAGTCCCRTAGGGTTGTGTTTGTCCAAGACATGTAACAGGTCCCAAAACATTTGGATTGTGGCAGCTCCATTTGCTCCCTGTCCTTGCCTTTCAGCTCAGGATACTGAATACTCTGAGAATTGGCAGTATTWTTACATACTAAGGTAAAGAAGGCATGAAGCACCTCAGCCTATTCCTCAGCCATGATCACTACATCTCCTCTTGCATCCAGTGGAAGATGTAGATTCTCTTTATCACTCATTTTGTTCCTGATGAATTTGCAAAAGTTTATAGTGCCTTTTATTGTGCAGTATCAGGATTAAGGCCTAGTTAGGCTCTGACCATTCTAACTTTCTCCCTGCATAACCTCATGATAACCTTATAGCCCTTCTGAGTTGCCTGCCCCTTCCTCATTTCTTTCTTCATTTAACCCAAGTCCCAGTTCTGTTCAGCCAGGCCAATCTTCTTCCTCTACAGTTCATCTTTCAGCACATGGGGACAACGTGCTCCTGAACCTGTAAGGTATGTCCTGTACCTTTTTGAGGCATATCTAGYATTCTGAGACTCTTGCCCTTCAGGACTRYCTTCCAAGGAACWCTCAACCAGCCTTCTAAAAAGGCCAAAGTCTGCCTTCTGGAAATCCAGTGTGGCAGTTCTGMTGAACTCCCTTCCCTAAGAACCAAAATCTCTACCTTTTAATGATTGCATATGTATTAGTTTACTTCTCTTCAGGTAAGGGAAGAAAAGGCACATGCTGTCTGATGCAWCAGAAAACAGGGAAAACAAGAGATTCTAAAGACTAAAATGGTAATGTCCTCAGTAATATACTGGATWAGTGCACACAAAACAGAGGAAGAAGACAGCAGTCCTTGAAGTATATGACTTAACCTGATCAGCTCTAAATGTTACTCATTGAACTACAACCTCTGTATAAACATGATCGACGAWAGGGACTGTTTTTCAACAAGGTCAATGAAAAAGTAATACATCAAGCCTAGGCTAACAAGTGGTTTCTTGGATATCAGTTGGTTTCGATGCAAATTACAGCTCCTGTTCMGGAAGAGATGCAGTCGGGGTCATCCCAAAGTGGTAATTGCCCACTTCCACTGTCTTCTGTTCCACCCCTTCCTCTATCAAAATACTTTTAGCTTAAGAAGTCTCCTATTATAAACAATTTGTGGTTTGCAAATCATCTTGATTTTGATGAACTGCTGTTGTGCATCATTAAAAAGTGTTTTGCTAATTCTCAGCTCTGAATATTTCCAGTATTGAGAAAATAGTTGTAGTTTGAAGACTTGTCACCAAATACGCATAACCTATACAGTCAGAGCCAGCTTCGTGGCAACTAATGAGAATCAAAGTTCTGATTTTCATCACAATTACCTGTATCTTAGTTATAGGGTTATTTGGCATTCTCGGGGGTAATGAATTAAGAATTTCTCATAGATACCACTAAAACTCACATTACTATGCAGAAAGCATAATTTGATTGACACTGCCAAAACTTGTGTTTTACAGCTGCAGTTAATCTGTTCTGTGCTGTACCTACATCAAACAACATCTTTAATGGCTCATAAATTATAAATGTTGAAAAAGAAACATGAAGACAGAGCAGGAAATGCAGTTAAAAAGAGCGCTACAGTGGTAAACAGCAGTAGATACCTGCATGCTAACTACGTTTCCAGACAAAGGGTTTCAGGGATCCAACAAAGGCATGACACTGGTATCCATTTATACATTTTAAAGATTTGTTTCTTCTGCATTGACTATTTTTCTTTTTTTTTCCCTAAATTATCAGTGTTTCAAAATAATAACAAAAGTCTTCTAATATTTTTTAAAATAACAGCAGTAACCATTAATTTGTCTTATGAGAGCAAGGAGATGCATTAATGCAGAGAGGTTTTTCAGGGCAAAACCCAAGAATTTACATGCATAAGTCATATTGATTATTATAGTCTTAGTAGGTTAATAGGACTGTAATTTTGGTTTGCTTTCTATGCTGTTTTTAATGGAAAATAGTATAAAAGTTGCACTGCTCAGCAAATAARCAAGAAAAATTTCAGAAGGATACTAAGAAAAGCAAGAGCTAACGTTTTCTTGAGAGTTTGGGTTGAGATTTCTGGAGATGGATGGATTACAAATTTAGCTCTTCTAAATTAAGTCATTAAGAATGATGCACTATTTCTTACCACCCTACAATTTTGTTCTCATATCCATGCAACAATTGTCAGCAGAGTAATTTTTTTACTTTTGGTTTTTTTAACCACTACAGTATTTCTTGAGGATTATATGTCCTAATGTATGCCATGATAAATGTCCCGGTTCCTGGACGGTTCAACAGAGACAGCAGAACAGTTTATATGATCTTCATATAAATCCAGGTGTTTGTTCAGTGTGTGCCACAGAAGTCACTCCCATTTATGGCATTTTGATGTCTTACCAGGGATCATACCCAAGTTGCTTTCCTCACAAGGGAAAGARAAACAAGTTTGGTTGTTTTTTACAATTTTATAATATTCTATATATTCTGCAGGATGGCAGTGTAATCTATGCAATGCATTTACTTTCATCATAATTGGTATTTGGGATCAAGCTATCCCAGTTTATGTTAAAATGCTGTTAGAAAGAGGGAAAAGCATCAATCTCTATACCTGCAAGCAAAACTGCAACTGCAAGGGCACATAAAAAAMCCAAATCCTCTGCACAAGGATCTGGCTACTTTGGACTCATCTCTGTAACTGTCAGAGAGATTCTGAGTTAATAATGAAAAACAAGATTCCTGTATATGCAGCAGTATTTTGAATTGTCTGTTGCACTAGAAAAATTACACATAGTAATGATTATTTTAAGACTTAAAAAACCCCAGTTTCTAAAGGCAGATTTAATTTACCTAAATGAGAAACTTAACRAAGACAAATAATTGTTTATCAGGTTTTTTATGTCAATTCTAACAGGTCACTTTTTACTTTAAGGGATCACCTGCAGGAAAGTTCAATTTAATGAGTCAATTTTTTGGTGTCCAATTAGGATCCCTCCTTCCCTTGCTTTCAGCAATTATTTCATTGATGGTGTAAGACAGTTCTTGCCCTTGAAGTACTTGGATTATTTTGAAACACAAATAAGTGCATATAATACCACGAGAATTAGTTTCCTAATTTTATGCTCTGTGATTCAAGATCTCATGTCTCGAAAAAATCATGTAATTTACGCAAATCTGCCTG
The DNA here is from genome assembly GCA_902810485.1 of Alauda arvensis. Lineage (NCBI taxonomy): Eukaryota > Metazoa > Chordata > Aves > Passeriformes > Alaudidae > Alauda > Alauda arvensis. Next base: position 2,593,977 of record CADDXX010000060.1, read on the forward strand.
TCTGCAAAGCCTGTGAAAGAAATAAGTCAAGAGTTACTTTTCTTCAGTTGTCTGGAATTTGTTAAACATGAATTTTTAAGTTACTTTGATAAAGCTCTATGTGACAGCAGTCCTTGCAATATGTCCCCAGTACCCTTCAGGAAGGCAATGTTGAAACAGAATACATTCATTATTTCTTCTTAATCAATGGGGTTCAAATAATATAATGATCAGCAGAAGAAAAAGTGAAGGTTTTTCATCTTTAAAAACTAAATAAGTAATATGGCTACATGTCTTCTTTCCTATTAATTTTATCCTTTGGTAATGTACAATATTTTCAGCAAATACAGTATACTTTCTCCATTTCTTTTCCAAGGAAGAAGCAAAACAAATCCTAAAAACACAATATTGCCATTAAGCTGATCTTTTTTCTGTGTTTCTAGCGTGATTTACTTTTAATTTAATTTAATTTAATCAGGGAATTTATCTAAAGATTAAAACTACATTAAAATTTATAAACATAATGTTACATAGAGGTTAGAGCAGTAGGTTTATTCAACAGTTAACTAGCAATAAGGTAAAAAATGCAGTGCAATATTATTACTCTTACTAGGGGCATGGCTTTAAAAACCATTGAGGTCTATCTAGATTTAATGAAGTGAGAAAAATTGTTTCTGGTATTGGTCTAGCACCCATAAGGAGACAAAAGGGAAAGCTATCTTAGCTGCCAAGGCAATAGCCAACCATATAATAAACATGCACTTACTGAATACACACTCCATTTAGAAGAATACTAAGCCCTGGACACATTCAAAAATAGATCTATAAAACCAAGGTAATGTAGTTTCTCACCTAAATTTTACATGCAATTTTTAGATTAAAGGGCATTCTGTTTACAGACTTATCATGGGGTAGGACTAAAAAGACACAGCTATTACCAGTTAATCTTTGCAATACATGGAATACTACAGTGAAATGACAGRCAGATGGTGAGACTCCTAGGCAAAGAAACATATTGCAAATACACACACACACTTATATATATTTTTTTTTTCTTTTGTAAAACCAAGATGTACAATAAATCTAGAAAATGAAGTTTGGCAAAGAAAACTGCTGACGCTCTACATACCTATATGTTTGTGTAGTTTTACATTTATAAAAATGCAGTTTCCTTTTTCAAAGTTAGTATGGCTTTATAATACCAGCTAAAACTAAATTTTACTCCATAAAATAAGTATATGGCAATTATGAACAAACACAATATTTTCCCCATTGATTCTAGGAATGTCTTGAGTATGAGTCCTACGAAACATAACACAGGTGTTCTACAGGACACTTCAAACTGATCCCCATCGATAKGAAATCTAAATCTGTCTGTGCAAAGGTGTAATCTGACTTTCATTATGTCCCTGCTATGTGTCTATATTCTATTTGYGCTTTGCACTCCCCCTCTCAGTTTATGAATTGGTGCATTAAAGGTATAAAAATATGGTGTGAAGAAAACTCATGATATATTCTCTGGTTAGAGAGAAAATCACATTCCTATCTGCTCTTTACATTTCACATCAGAAACATCACTGGGGCCAACACRACATATTATAAACAAATCTATTGCTAACCAGTCAATCTGTATGCCTGGTGAGCTTTTCCAGATCTTACTGCATTTTTGATGAACAAAATTGGATGTTGCAACTTGAGTTTTTGTTCAGCTCATCACAGCWTCCCTCCTGATCTAGATCAAAGACTCTTAGTTGACAGCTGACACACCACAGACTGTGGAAAATTATTCACCACAGAGTATGATCATTACAACTTCTTTCYCCAAGCCAGTCTGCAAATAGTAATGGTCACAATCAGCACATTGGCATGTTGAGGTAGAACACAGTAAAAGTTTCCTTACTAGCAGCATAATATAGCATTGAACAAGTTTCAGAGGTGAAAAATKACCATCTTGCAGATTTCCAAGACTTGGAGGAATGTAGCCACAGCTGAACTAATCTRACTCTGGAAAGCTGGAAAGGAGTTTGGACTAGGTGACTTCCAGAGGATCCTTTTATGGTTGTCTGAAAACTGTGTGATGACMATATTCTGGACCTATTCAGACAGACTGAAAACACAGGAATAAGTTTGGCAGGTTATACACTTCTTGCAGTAGACTTTATTCTTCTGCTGATTGAAAGRGACATTGCTAATCAATTTACAGCTCCTGGAACTTTGACATTAGCAATTAATCCACAGTACAGTAAGAGCAATGACAAGACTGCCATTCTGCACTCCTAAGAGAGGATCTTACTTGAAATGGKGRAAATAAGAGATTAAGGCCCATATCCATTACAGACATTCTACCTAACTTTTCCATACCTTAGACATTCCATATCTATGTCTCCAGACATTCCACCTGAAGATATTTTGTGATTGGCTTCTTCAACTGTCAGGTATCCTAGATGTAGTCCTTCTCTGTGGTGAATGACAACAGAACTGGTTTCATATGAATGGTGCACTTGCAAACATGTTTAGTTGATCCATTTATCTCTACATCCCATGGTCCTTTTAAATTTGGCCAACTTGCAYAGCAGTCAAAATAGTAACTGGTTGCCCATTAAATTGACACAGAAATGTCTGAGGCAGGGCTGATCTCACAATGATCACTACAYCTGCAGCAAATGTTCAAAGTATAATCACTAGCTGGAGATGGAAGAGGAGAAAGTCTATTTGCCCAGAAAATGCTGACATTTTTTTTCACATCACACATTCTGTAATATGTTAGGTRGGTTGCAGGAGACAAAATATTTTTTTAGAACCATTATAAATGTCAGACTGTGAGCAGTTGGGCATTYAAGCTAGTTCTGGTATTACTGTTTACTCTCCTGAAAAAATAGTTACCTTCCCAGAAGAAGTCTATCAAGACTTCAATGATAAGCAAATTGATTTTGTTTGTGYGARGYATTGCAACAGTGCTAARATATTAAATCAAAACAAGAAACTACATATAATATTTCTTTTCAATTGTTCCTGGATTTTACAGTTCAATATCTTAAAATAGGTGTGTTTTGATACTTTCAATCTACATAAAYATAGCTTTACTTCTAATTTCTGTCATAAAAGTATGTAGAAAAGCTGTGATATTTCCATTTTGTCAGTACTAACTGGCATGTCATTGAGGTTGTTATTCCATTAGAAAAGGATGACTATTTCTTCCTTGAACTTTTTTAAAAATTATTTTTCACTGGTAGCATTTTCACTTTAGYTTGCAAAACAGTTTAATTTTCTTTTCAAAAGGTATGCTTTTCTGTTTTATCAGCATTCATGCATTTRCTTCTGATGTTGCATTGTCTGTCAAAGGTGCAGCATTAAAAAGTTACTTCTTTAGACAGCATTACAACTCAGGTGTAGATTAAAGACCTCAGCATTTGAAATATTAAATTATTTGTCAAAGTTTGCAARCCAGTATCATCAACAATCACACCTGTTACCTATCTATTTTATTTTTCATCCGACAAATTATCCAATATTTGCACATGAAGTAACGCTGCAGAAACTACATTGATTTTMATTCCACAACATTTTGGCTAGAATAAGGACATATATTGCATTTGCCTTTCTTTGTTGTCCTATTTAGCCCCCTTGGGGTTTCTTAGGTAAAGGGGATTTTGAAAGAGAACATTTGTCCTAGCCAGCTGGAGCCAAGAAAGTGTCATAAACCACGCACATTAAATGACATAATGCTCCCTTCTATGTGATCTCTCCAGCACATAATACAGACAACACTTGCTTTCCACTCTGCCAGAGTCTGCACATTTTTCTGTGCACACAGTCTTCAAAGAGTATCAGGAGACAAGTAAAACAGATTGCAAGAGACATCTGATGCAAAACTCAATGAAGCTGAGCAAACCTCCAGTAGTACTCTTGTTTTTCTGCAAGATGTAAGAGCAAGGACTTAAATCTTCAGTAGATAAATMTTTAACAGGTTAAATTCTCAAGAGTTTAACTTAAATTATTTTTTAAATCTCAAAGTTGRAAAAATGAGATTTTTTTTCTTAATGAGATCCTTCTCTCATGTGGCAGGGAAAGGTATATTGCACAACGCATAGATCAGATCACTCATCGCAAGTAAACYGAGATCCGTGGAACTAAAAGAACTGACACTGGAATACTGTACTGATAAAGGACAATTGATAGACCATAGCTATAAGTACACATCTCTGTGAACTGAAATCTTGATCAAATGTGTTATTTGGTTCACAAAAACATTAAGAACATTTTTTTTTATTTAAACCAGCCAGAAATTAAGCCCAAGAGGCCACTTGCTTCCCCCTGTCCCTCCAATGAGAAAGGGAAAAAAGGTAGAGATTATGGGTTGAGATAATGATTTATTAGAAAAACAGCAATAAGGAAACAAACACTCACAGCAACAATRCTAATAACAACAGTATTTAAAAGAGGGTAATTTCATGGAAAAAATGCTTACGAAATTCCAAGTGACCCAATCAACCACAGCCAGCAACACAACTTCCCGAGATAAAGGAGAAAATGGTGGATGTTACCACACCCAATGTTTTATTCCCTCAAGACAATGAAGAACAATGTCAGAAAAATTGTCCGTACTCACACTTCTCCCCAAACCTGAAACAAGGAAAAACTGTGATGGACCAACCCTCCAACTTTACCATCTTCATGACATCACTCCACCACTCTGTACTCCACTTTGTTCCCAAGGAACAAAAATGTCAGTGCTTCCACATCATGTTCCCTTTTTCTTCCACCAGAAGCCATGTCCCCCAGCAATGAYGTGCATGATATAGAATAAATAACCTAGACATGCCCACATGGATCCAGGCTCCACACCCCCSTCATAGCAACTGGGACAAAATTAACTCTGTCCTTGCAAAACTAGGACAAGAACACAGCATGGTTGCACTTRGATAATATAGTATTTCATCTGAGCTACGTTACTTAATAATAGAACTAATTATTAATTGTTCTTCTTAAATTAGTGGGATACCTTACACAAAATTCCACCATAGATACTACAGAAACTGAAGCAAATCTAACAGACACCCAGCAAATTGAATTTTCTCCACAATGCAAGTAATTATGTCTGAAAAGGCACTAATCTGCATGCTGCTATTATTTCTTGAAATCTGGATCTCTGTGTCTGCAGTTGTCAACAATGCTATTGCAGACTGAAAGGATGAACTTTGGAGTGCTATGGAGAGAAAYTTACCTAGGTATGGCATTAAAACTTGCTGCTTTCTTAGACATCTCCTCAAATATTCTGACAGATAAATTATTGTGATTAAAATTCTGACCTGGCATAGCACTTTGGCAATTTACTCCAAATTCCATTTTGCTAGAAGTGTCAGGAGACCACAGAGATCTGCCCCTATTTGCTTACAAAATAAACAAAAATTAACACTGATTCAGATAGTTGAGGGACTGTCATATCACTAAGACAATATTAGCCAGCATAACAGCAAACAGAATAACATTTATAGAATAATTATCATTCAGTGTTAGCTTAGCATTTTGGACTGGTGCTAAGGGCTTCCTGCCATTTATTTTTCTTCAAATGGAGCTTTTGCTATTACTGCAAGTCAACAGCATTTATGAAGAACATTTTGCCCTTAAAGCCAAATTGAACATTAACATTTTGCAACATTACCCTCTTATATGTTCCAGTATGAAGTGGAGCCAAAGTAGGTTCAAGGGATGAGGGAATCCAGCTCATAAAATGTTAATTATTGCTCCTATAAAAATGTTAATTAACTCAACTCTAAAATGCCAACAGAAATATGAGCATTATCTTCATYGTGAACTTGGAAGTACCAGTGGTCTGATGTGTCCTGCAGAGGAATAGTGGCATTTACCAAACAGAAAGTAGAYCAGGATTATATAAGTTATAAAAGTGAAGAATACATTTCCTGACTTAATACCATGCATGTAAAAGAAGTCTTAGAATACTGAGGAAGCAGGCATTGTCTCACTTCCCCTGAACAAGTTGCTGAGCAGTCAATGCAGCAACTGCACACTCCAAAGAAACATTATTCCTACGTGAAGCTAATAATTTCAGAGCAGATCTCTCAGTAGCCGCTGAAGAACCTCCTGTTAGTTTCCTGTTGCTCAGTTAGCCACCTTCTCCTTGAGTTTCTCTTTTCCTGTTGATATTTATYGTGACTTGAACAGTGGTATGATCCATGGGATGCCCAGGCACTCCAGCGATTAATCAGTGTAACTCCTCCAGTCCATGAACAGTGTGAGAGTTTGTGACAGATGCACTTGGCCCTTTGCTGTATTTTTGTTCAGGCTGGCTAAAGAGCAAAAAATGTCATACCCAATGTAAACCTGAGAGCTGGAAAGCTCCTGTCTCACATACAAGGGAGTCAAGGTGCCTTGGAAAAATATTTTGTAATGTGGCTTTGAAGCTCCAAAAATGCAAGATAGCCAAAGTACAAAACTAGAGTGAAGAGCTAAAATAAAGACATCTAACATGTCTATATTACTGACTAGCAGCCAACTACTTCACTCTATAACTATTCYCATCAGGTTGAGCACAGTTTTAAGCTCTCCCTGAAATGCAACATGCCATTTACTTTCCCATTGAGAACTCATGGTTCACGAGGTTTCAGATCCCTTACCTGAAACTAAGAGTTTTTCCTTGTCTAAGATGGAAAARTACTTTTACTCACAACAGATCTTTGGTAAGTGACTGATAAGACTGAATTAATACKAATGAAGCATTACCAATCCATGTATCTATTCAATATTAATTACAATAAACTTTATACAGATATTTCCATGAGATATAAATCATTGTCCAAATCTGTGACTAAGATTGGACCTAGACAAACCTAGGCTGTCTAAGAAGTTGAGAAAGCCATGGGGTCTATTCTGAGCCTCATGACTCAAAGGAATGGTTTTCCTTATCCTTTGCATCTCTTGTCTCTGTGTGAAACTCGATTCTAATTCAATGTGCCTTTGTGTATTTCTTCCATGCAGTAATTAATAAGGTAGACCTGGCTGTGAAACTTAATTGAACCTAGGTAAAACAGTAATAAACTTTGTTAAATTCCATTGGATGTATTGAATTCCRCCAGATGGATTGAATTCTGTCAAATTATTATTTTACCTCAATAAAACATTGCTGCTTCTCTCTTTTGGGTGATGAGCCTTTCATTCATCTGCAACAAATTGGGATTGTCAAAAGTATGGCAAGTAGTATCACAGATTATTTATGGAATCATTGAATAAACCAGAGTCACATCTTCTCAGAAAAATGTRCTTGTGATWACTGGCATGGTTAGGAAGCTGTGGAAAAACAGTCAAAAGTGGCCAGGGGAAATATAAAGGATGGAAAAGGGAAARGAAAYATTTGTAAAATGCTAGGAACCTGTGAAGAAGCTGCTTATCAAGATAGGAATAATAACAAYAAAAAGGWGCGAGACCTAAAAAGAGAAACAGAAAACAAAAAGGCAGCTGTTAATATTGTATTAGAAAATTGAACAGTTGCTGAAATAGTTACAGGAAGAAATGTTGAAATAAAAATTTGAAGAAAAGGGCAAGATTATGCTTATGGAGGCTGCTTATCAACCTGAGACTTTGCATATTAGGAAATTAATAATATGCCCTGAACTGTGGGATGAAAGCATATAGAGTGACATCAATGACAGCAACCAAGGACAAGATCATTCTTTGYTTTCCAAAGCCAGACCCATCATTAAAACAAAACAGTCTGACAGACCTCAGGGTGGTGCTCTGTGATGTGAATCACTCCGGGATCTGTTATTGTTGATAAATTTGTGGCAAGGCTGCTAAACATCACCAACTGAATAATGCTGAGTGGACATGAATCAAATAAGATTTGGGGACCACGACTTCTCTTAAATAYATGACCCAAACCTGAATATTGGGTGCCACTCTATCACCAGCAGGGTAGCTTACTGAGCTGGGAAAATAGATGCTATGGAGCAAGATGAACCCATAAGATGTCTTAACGAGCTTCCCTACAGTCATAACAAAATTTKCCTATACAAGACATACATTAACAAAAATCCAATGATAGTCTATTATCTGCTACAACTGATTATGTGATGCGAAAACTGCTACTTAGAGGAGTTCTAGCAGTTCTTAAGCCTACCTATTTGCAAAATGGTATGAACTTAAAAGACACTCAGAACACAATGATGGATTAGATGATAATGGTCCCCCCARACAATTCCCTACCTGGGCAGAATCAATCCATGGCATTGCAAATCACACATATGAAATAGGGTGGGACAGCCCATCAGATGAAAAACAGACCCAAGACCCTTAGCAGGTGGTCAATTACTCAGTGGTTATGACCTCCCACTGCAGGAATTGTCTTTGCCTAAGTTACTGCTCAGTGCTGCTGACTCCTGGTGGCAATCATCCAGACAGCCCATTCATCTTGGTATTTTCTTCCCTTTTCCTTAAAACWAAAGATTAACTAAGCATACAACATCCACAATGCAGTGTTTTAGCCAACAAATAAGTTCTGCAGCAAGTAATTTATGCAAGTAAGAACATCCATAACAATCTGCTTTCRCATTGGAAATTAATCAATGGTTCTTATCTGATGTATTTTTCCAATAGGAAAGAAAGAAAGGGACGACCAACTAATTGAAAATGCACTCTGTGCAATCCAAGTTAATGTCTGTCTCTTTCTTCATTGTTTTCARGCTCAGTTGTGGGTATAATCTACTTCGGCAGCAGTTGTACAAAAAGGTGAAGAGGGCACTTTACCCACTGCAAGAGTTAATCTGGAATAAYGGAACTGAGTTTGAAAGGCAATTCAAATCCTAGTAGTATCTAGTCAGTTTTATCTATGACTTTACTGGCAGTAAATCCACAACTTTTAGTGTATATATCTAATACTTTGGTATATACTACATCCCACATAATTGGGCTGAAATTAAATCATAATAGAACACAGTGTTATGGGCCCAACAAAAGGGAAACAAGTAGCAGACTGCTGATGTTGACATACGTGTTGAGTGAGAACAAGGATTTGTGAAGGCAATGCTATTAAAGTCCAAGACATTTGTCTTGACACTGAACAAGTATTTGCCATTTTGAGATATATCCTGACACAACCTCTGAAACTGTAGTTGTGTWTATTGGAAATGGATGTGTTTGTTATGAGAACCCTCTCTGATTTTATATTTCTAGGCAATACCACTGTAGATAGAAGCAATCACTCAAATGTTTGAAGATTTAGTTTACTGGAATTATAGGCTATGACTTTAASTATTCAGCTCCTGTCACTTCTCATCAATTATTACAATCTAACTCTGCATTGTATCAAGATTTAYTACCTTGGAATAACTCCATTGGAATGAATCTTAAATTGTTAAGYAAGCTGTTACAGCATGATGATCTCTACTCAATGCAGAAAAAAAGTTCAAGAAAATGGACAAAGAATATGTATTACTCCTCATTATGAAGAAAAATAAATATGCCATGTTCTGAAGACTGCAAAGGATGGAAAACAAAATTGTGGGGTAACTTATTCAGATGGTCACTAACAGCAAAAAGAAATTTGATTCTGAGCCTTCATCCCATTTTGGTTTTGTTAGCTCCAACAATAAGATGCTTTTTACTTATGATCTTTCCATGCAAAGYTTGCAAAGAAAGCGAATACTCTGTATTCACCATGTGAAATCACCCAATAATGTAAAAGAACCCCATAGAATTCATAGTTATATTTTACAACACAAGCTGTTTTCTTATCATGGATCCTGAAGTATGTTAACAGGATATGAAGTGTTTATAGCATAAAGAAAAGAGGTAACAGCATCAGGACTCAATAACATGAAGTTAGTTGACTCYTGTCAGAGAGGGAAGGTGATATCTACACTTTATCCCCCACTGCACATTCTAACTCAATGTTCCTCTGTGTTTCTTCCATGTAGYAATTAATAAGGTGAACTTTGCCATCAAACTTTATGAAACGTGGTAAACCACTGTTAATCATTCTTAAATTCCATTGATTATATTGAACTCTGTCAAAGTATTACCTCAATGATTAACTTATTTCTGCTTCTCTCTTTTGCGTGAGGTGCCTTTCATTCATCCACAAGACTTGAAAGACATCAACATTTCAGACCATGAGCCAGCAACCAAATGAGATCCTGTAATTTTTAGTTACACTCAGCCCTGTTAGTAGCAGATGAAGAGTCAGGCAAATTTCAGGAMAAGTGCAGCATCTACTTCACATCCTGGGCATCTGAAATTATTTGATGTTTTTCCAATTACTTTAGTCAGAGCAGAAACAGACCACTAGAAATACAAAAATAACCAACAGAGGGTTTTTTTTCTTTTTTTTTTTCTTTCTCTAAACTTGTAAGAAGAAAGAAGAAAGGAAGACATAAAACTAAATAAAGAAATAATGAATAAAAGAAATTTMAGTAACTCTATTAAGTTTTTCAAAAGTAAAACGATTATTTACCAAAATCAATCAGGTTTGCAGCATATTCCAGTGAAACATATACACTTACACGGTTCAAATRAAAAGAACTTCATTCATTATTTTAGGTTAACAAAAGAGCACCGCTGGGAAATATCTGACTCATATCACTTAAAGACAAAAACATTATGATAATCAGTTGTACTAATAACATCCCTACAAAATGCTTTAACTTTCAATAAACGCTCTTGTTTTCAAGGAGATTCTAAACCAAAAAGTAATTACAGAAATTCTTTTTATTCAAATGAGGCAAAAGATCATCTGTATAAAGTGGTGCAAAATGTAATTAATATCTGCCTCTTGCTCTTTGATCAGTTTTTTTCCCCATTTCATTCTGATTCGTTTTTAAGACACCAACTTGAAAAACTGAAAAGCACTTTCTCACAACATGTAGAAATAAATTTCATTCTCTTCTTGACAGCACCAGGCAGAGATGTTGACACCCTKAATATGTCATGTGGGTATCAAGAAAAATTGGTGTAGACAAGCTATGCTGAAAATATATTTATTGCTACTTTGCCATGRCTTGTTCATTGAGCACATGGAAGTAATTCTCAACCACACCTTCCTATTTAAAAGCAAAACTGCTTACTGATTTAACTGGTGATGATGTGGCTGCCACTGCCCTGCAGATTTCCTACTGAGTGGGCAGACCACCACTTAAAATATTACCCTTCTTAGTACAGGGAACAGAGGTCTAGTAGCCCTCATTTCTTCTTGCTGAAGAAGAATGAACCACTACTTGTGGTTCAGATCAAAGATGTAGRTAGGAAATTTCCCTTTCCATCTGTCAGCCTGATGCATTTCATAAGGGTTGAATRATATTTTAAAAAACTCCTATTGGTGTTTGCCTATTTTTTCAGGTCACACGCTTCAGCCTGACAATTTTCCCTGTGTTTGGTTTTGAATGGAAATATAAGTGTGTAGTCAAATTCAAAACGGTTTATCTGCACACATCAACAATGACTTAAAGTGTGTTCTTCCCTTAATGATAAGGCACACTGAAACTTGAAACCTGTATACCTTTCTAGTTTAGTCCTGTTTACAAGTTTTGAAAATAAAATCTCACGTTTAGTTACATGCACTTTCATTGCTAGAGAACTGCAAGTGGACACAGTGCTAAGAAAACAGTCTCAGCAGAAGCATTTTCTTCAAAAGCAGACTGGAATCAAGAACACCAGCATATTATCTGCCCAAGGAAAACTAGATCTTATACACAATGAAGAAAGAAAAGAACAGGTACAAGAGAGCAAGACTAGTATAGTATCTGCYGAAGTAGAGACAGAGACCAGCGCAGAGTTACACACAGACCAATGGATTGTGCAGCAGCAGCTTGGACTAGACAGTGAAGGATGCAGAAAGGGRCAACAGGAGGGAAAGCAGAAGAAAAAAATGTACTAACAGCTAGGCTTTGATGGAATAAATGGACTGGAAGAAAACAGAATATGAGGAAAAAAGGAGTGGCCACAATGGAGAGCTGCAAAGAAGACCAGTTTGAGACTTTGGATGAAAGGATGAATTTCAAAGGTCTCTTTCCCTTATGGGAAAATATCCAACTTAATATTGGCAATTTCTTCCCATTTAAATKATCTCTTTTGAAAGAATGATCATTACTAGTTGCGCATTACAAAATATAATTGTTGAAACATAAAACTTTCAGCCCATTATAGTCATGTGTGTTTTGTCATGATTTTAAATAGGAAACTGAAACACTAATATGCTGGCTGACTTTGAATTATAATGTCAATTAGACAAAGCAGACAGCTATACTCCATTTCTATAAATGTGACTACAGGAGAGAATGAATTCTCTGCTGGTATTAAAGATAAAATTCAGAGAACTACCAGGCTGACCCAGCTAGCATTTACTGTACTCTTTATTGCACAAAGGAAAAATACTTGCAGGTTCTTCAAACAGTGAACAAAATGAGCAAATCTGGGACAAATTAGCCAACTAAATCATTAAAACAAATCATCAACTTGACTCCCATCTGCTTGCACTGCATAGATGGAAATAAAAAGAGCAACTCTGCCATCCATTTTTTTCAGGTTCCAAATAAGTCCAGAAAGTCCTATACTGAGTCAGACAAAAGCAAATGCATAGTTTTTATAAATAGTTAGTGGTGTGCATTTAGCACTTTGTGGGCCCCATGAAATGCAGTCACAGCAGTACTCATTCAAGTGTTTTAATTACTGTAGTATCTGCWGTAGGAGTAGTCATATAGTAGCATTTTGAACTCAACCTACGGGTACAGCCTCAGGAACAGCCCTGATCATCTGGGCTTTGCAGATTTTGTCAGAAAAGTCCTTGAAAATTTACACAAAATTTTTCCATAAATCTTTTTAAAAAGTGAAAAAAAAATGAGAAAATGTGTCAATTCTTCAGAGCACGAAGGCTAAAGAAAAGCTTAGTCATTACAGAAGAGAAAACAAACGTCRTTTTGAGTCAGGACTAGCTAACATGGAGATTTTATGCTCAATACCTGAGTTACATACATCTAAAAAGATTCCACCTGCTCYTAATTAAGTCAGGGATTACCTAGCTTGTAGGAAGAGATAGGATAAAATTGAGTTGCAGGCTGTGGGATGTASCTGCAGAATGCCATGGCAGACAGAACAGAGAGTCTTTTCTCGGCCTGATCTTGGGGGGAAGAGGTGCCAGGCAGTAGAGCCCTGTGGAGAGAAGCCTTCTGGAAGCTGACAGACCGGTGAACAGTGATCACCCCACAGAAGGACACTTAGAAAGCATGTTGCTGACATGGGATAGGTCATGTAGTGAGAATTGCCATGKAAGGAAATACTRTGCCTTGAAAAAGTGTGTAAAACCARCTCGTTTCTTTTGAATAAACGATTCAGATTCCCCGCTGGTCTGGGTGCCTGTCATGGTCACTTACACTRACTAGTGCTACTTCACAAACAATAATCCTGACTTTGATCCCTTRCACTACCTCCAGAATCCCCTTCAAAATTAGGATACATGTTCTTTAATGTGTAAAAAAAGTCTGACAACTTGCAATACTTACAAAATTTTCTCGGGTTTCTAAAGGTGCAGCCAACTGTTTGCCTTGTTTTGGTCATCTTGATACAGTTGAAGTACTTTGTTACTGCCCACATCATACTTCTGCGATCTTACCCCTCTTCAGCTAAACGCCCTTGGAAACACCGAAACCTTTGCATGCTCAGCTTTTTATGCAAACTGCAAGTCATATCTGAAGAAGGATGTGCTAGCAAACAGGAATGGTCACACATGTATAGAATTCATAAATAGATTTTCAAAAAAGAAAATGCAGGAAAAAGAATAATTACTCTCCTTTTTTTTCTAAGACTGATCCTAGGATAGAGCTCCTAAGATCTGGAAGTCCAGATAGGAAATCAATTACAATTTTGACAGCCTTTATCTTTACTCTTTTCTAAATCTGTTGCCTTTCAAAAAAACTAAGTAATGTTGCATTTAAGCCAGTCAGCATGTTTGTGGCAGGAAGAATGTTTCAACTTAGTATAATTTAGGTAGACGGGATTTCAGTACAAAATCACATTTCCTTTCTAACCTAGCCCAAAAGAGCTACTATTTCCAGTACTGCAGTACTTTTGTTTAATCAAATATTCATATTCACAACTTAAAAATTTCCTTTATTCATGTAATCTTTGATATTTCTTCCCATTACACTTACTAGTCTTTTATACTCTTTAATTTTACATTGCTATTTCATCAGCTGTACTTCTGAGATATCCCTGTTTTTCAATTAGTTTCCCTTTTCTTTTTCTTATTTAAGTTTAGAACTTACTGCAGAATATRAAATGCAGAATGAGTACAGGTCACAACAATGTCCATGAAAAAGAAATAGAATTAAATAGAAACAGTAATATATTACCTAAAAAAAAAGACTTCATTGCTTATTCACCAGTGCTTTGTCATAACAACTACACTAAAAATGATAATGTTATCCATGTGATCAATAGAACAGACTCATAAAAGCAGTTATATTAGATATACACCAAAGGATATTAAAACAATACTGCACTGAAAATTCTGGGAATATTAAAACACTCACTGGCAACTGCCCAACTTGCTTGTTCAATAAAAACAACTGGAGATGAATTCTTGAGTTGCAAGGAAAAGGGRCAAAATCCCTTATTGGTGATTTTTATTTATCGTTAAAGAATATTCCACCATATCCTTAGTAACCAAAAGACAGCTATAGACTACACATACAGAAATACTTGATATTCAAAATTTTAAGCACAAACATTCAACTAGAAGCATGTCATTGMAGAAACCACAACAGCTTCCAGAAAACAGGCCAAGAAGAAAAGTGGAGCAGGGAAGAAGGTGCTATAGCCAGTCTTTTCTCTGGGAATAAAGTGAAGACAAGCAAGGAGAGAATCTAATTACATAATGAACTTTCTTTGTCATTCAGATGATCTCTACTTTATTCCTGAGCTTCTGCATAGAGAGATCTTCATACAGGAGGAAACATAGCTGTGGTTGAACTGATGGATTTCCTCAATTCCGCCTCCCTTCACACAGCAGAGAAACAAAAACCACCAGACCTCTCTGGGTTGATACACACACTCAACACAGCCCTTCTTCTCCAGGGGAGGCTTGTCCTGAACAACATGAATATAAGTTGTTCCATGCCAGCCACTCCTGWGGCTTGTTCACCCCTGGTGCCTTCACAAAGACAGCTTTTASCTTTCTRTGAAAGAGAGASTGCATGACTTCACACCTGTCTTTARGAGTTTCATCTATTAGATCAATTTTCTAAGTTCAAGCTCGAGTGAAGAATATTATAATAAGGGATGTGCARTCGATGAGAGCACATAAGTTTGTCAGGGCTTTGCTTAATTATGGCCATATCATTTTGCAATTTCCTGAATTAAGCTCTAGCTGATTTACAGTCCACCCCATTTTCTTGCATATTTTTTTACTTTGGTGACCATTAATTATACCAAGAGACATTTGGATCAACAAGAAAGTGTCCTCKTAATAACTACCTGATTTTTGTGCCTGTAATTCAAAATTTACCATTGCTAGGAACCTGTTATTTTTTTCATGTATTTGTATAATTCATTAATGAAGAAATATTTTTCTTGCATGTCAGATCAGATATYATCTTGATGCCAAATGGTCTACTTTTTGCTTAAGCAATCTTCTGAAGCTTTGACATTGTTACTAATGCAAGGCACCAGATCTCACTTAACTATCCTCTGCAGATGTAATTAAGTACTTCCAAATGTTTTGCTTAATTGCATTCCTTAATGTTCTGAGTGATGTTTTGCACTTTTCCTTCAGTTACGAATTGCATTTATAGCTTCCAGTAATCCCATTTATCACTGCAATTTGCTTAGCTAGAAATGTGCTACATTAATTAGTTCTTTTCAAGTCTTTTGAAAGAAATGTCAGGAGATCATTAATTCTATATGGGCAATTTATTATTGCTTAAGAGAATTACATATTRCAGTCTGTTTCTTTTAGAAACTTCTTTTAGAAATTGTTTCATTTCTTTTTTAGAAACTTCTTTCAGTATTTCTCTGTATAAAAATTTTCTTACAYGATCACCTTTCATAAACCCTCTCTGGTGATAATCATTGTAAATTTTATGGTTATAAAAAGCTCCCAAGCATTCAGCAACCATTCCAAACATATAGCACTAGGAATTTTTTTTTGTAAACTATTAATCTAAAATGAGTTCACAAAGCTATATATATCATAGGAAGAAGTAATTTCCRTTATTTATTCCATGAGTAGCATGTAACATGGTAATGATGAAGGTACACCATACAAAGAAACACAGGGAACCAAYAGTGGAATTGTTCTTTTAACAGTTATTAATCTGTAGAGTAGGAGACTGATTATTTTCTTTCTTGAAATAAAACAAGAATAGAAACCTGGTTCTGCATTCTCTTGGGCTTCAGCATTTTGCTTGTTCACGTGCTTGATTTCAAACACATCAGTTGTCACATTGAGCTTAGTGCTTTAATGCACAGGAGTAAGTCTTAGTAAGATCACAGTGTTATCCACAAAATGTTGACTCTRGTCCAGGGGAATTTCTAAAGCCATCTGTTCTGCTCCTGAAAAGGAGATAAGAAAGATAAAGTATTTTGAAAACCCTAGGAAAAGCCCAACTCCTGAATATACTGACATTCATACCGTTATAATTCAAAAAATGTAGTAAATGGTTGAATAATGTGAATACTAAACTTAAAAATCAAGGTGGTAGTTAGATATGAATAATATTACCTGTCTCAGGAAGATTAAAAGAGTTGTGGCTTTCAGCTTACACAGTAAATTGGAAGTGGGAGGAGTTTCAACTCTTTGGGAAATTAGCAGAGTATGAACTCATACTTTTCATAATAGAAWAAGCACATATTCACTTCTAAAGTGCCTGTTTAGATGTCATTGATCATGCTCTGCAACAGTGACTAGGTTCTGTTTTATCAATCTGTTCCAAAAAGAAACATACTTTTCTGAGGGTGTTTTTCTATTTGCTTGTTGGTTTTCTGGATTTTTTTGTTTGKGGTTTTTGGTTTTTTGGGGGGTTTTTTTGTTATTTTTAAGGGTTTTTGTGGGKTTTTTGTTGGKTTTTTTGTTTGTTTTGTTCTGTTTTGTTTTAATATGAAAAGATATTAACACAGCTTTAAATGTCAATAAATACATTTTCGTTCTTTTACTTGTCTTTTGCTAATATAATAACTAAAACTTGGTTGTTTGCCTATAAGTAAGAGAAAACTATAAAGCAGAAACTGTTKAAAAGGACATAGACTAGAACAAGATTATTATTTGAAACACAATGATATTGCAGTACATAAATTACTTCTACATRTTCTGAAAACAAACCATTCTTGTAAAAAACATACATGTTAAAGATACATTTCAAGTTTAGAATAATACATGTTTATTATTCTTTTTAAGTCTAAGTAGTGCTGTGGAGTTTATTCATCTTACTGGACTCATTAATGAGAAAATCAGCATTTRCTATCTTGAAGAATATTGACTACTCTCTCCACCTTAATAGGCAATGGGACTATATCACACATTTTGTGGATCTAAAGGAGACTTCCTGAGCTGGTCTTGGTTTTTGCAAYCCGAGTGTTGTCACATTATGACAAAACTTGAAGATACAATAYACAGATTATACAGGTTAGGATATGATGGATTTACTGGATTCACTTTAGCTGGTATTAAGGAAATCCTAATTTTTTTGAGACATCAATTATTAAAACATAAATATGAGTATAAAAGTTCACTGTGATCTATCATAATTGTTCAAATAACACCTTAAATTCTAGATTGCACTAAAAACTGTCTCTACTAACTTATTCAGGTCTCATTTGCTTTATAAAGAACAAACTTCCCAGTAACATTTGACTGGAATTCTCAAGAGAATGTGATGAAAACTGGGAAAATAGAATGAAAGACATTTTGAGTRGAAGAGAAAATTCGTCTTTGTATAAGAAACAGAACGAAGGATTAARGAATTAATCAAATACCAGAGTATGATGAAATAATAATTCAACACAAAGTCCCTGGTCCTACACCCCCAGGCTTTTCTTACTCTTAAAAGTAGAAACTTGCTTAGATTAGGAAGGATTTATTTAGTTCTTACCTTGCACTTCCTTTTCAGTTTATTACTCTCTGTAACATAGTGCCCTTGTAGACACCTCTTCTTTTTCCTGTGCAATACAGAGAGAAGCAGCAGGCTAAGCAACAATAGGATATTYCAATTACTACTCTCTATACACAGTATCTAGCAATAATAGAATATTATTATGCTTTTCTTTCTATCTATTTTAAGAATGGATAAGATCAGCATCTCTGCAGAGGGTTTCCAAGCAGATAGGTTTCTTTCCGAGTAAAGAACTACATGACCTCCTGGGGACCCTTTCTAAACTGAACTTTTATGATTATATCAACCCTTCTAAGACCTATAGATAGTGCCTTGTTCAAASTGGAATATTCTCTCATCACTTGGACAATGCTTGGGTAATAGCTTAAATTATAGCTACCTTTTTATATTAATATAYCCAGCACTCTTCTTGACCTTTAGATACTCTGCCATTATCCTCTCTGGAATGAGAAACAGTTTTGCATCCTTCTGCCTCAGCARTACGCCATTACCATTTGAAATTTCTCATAGAAAAAATTAACAGAAATTTAAGGAAAGAAAGTCATCAACATGTATTTTGCTATGATTTACAACTACCATTGCAATACTTATGTGTTATAATATTAACACAGAAATTTGAGGTTATAGAAATCCTTCTAGTCAAGAAAATTGCTGATTATTAGTGTTTCTGGTATATGCAGTTTGTTCAAGATTAGAGCATTTGCAGTCATGCTACTGGCTAATCTTAATTCTTTTTATGCTTAAAGCTGTACATATGGAACTGCAWTTGCAATTATCAGTATTTATAAACCACAGCCTTCAATACAATTTTTAAATATAAGTATGTTTCACAAATCATCACAATCAGCTTCCAGACTACCACTTATCCACAGGCTGGAAAAAGGCTACTTCTTTTCATTGATTAAAAAAAAAAATATACATCCTTTTTTGAACAAGTAAATCATTTGACTGAAAATAAATACTGTCAGTGCTGTCCTACATGCTCAAAGTATTTTAAAAATTACCATCAAAAAAGTATCTAACTTAAAGTCTAGACATTCTATATGGATCTTTTWTAACATAGTTCCTTAAACCATTTCCCAGCACCATAACAGGGCAATATATCAATTTATATTTAAAAGRATTAGAAATTCTCAGTGTTCAGAAATGATGATTTTCCATCTAAGTAAACCTAAATACTACAATTTAGTTTGTGGAAAAATATACTGCAGTATTACAAAGAATTTATGCAGAGTAGCATGCTTCTAGTTTCATTACTATATAATACATTTCAACATTTTCACTCGTCTCTTGCAACACAGGAATACAGATTCTGTTTAAATAAATGAGTGCATTAGTGCCTCAAAACTCTAGACATACTTTGACCCAGATACTGCTCTAAGTTCCTTTCTGCAATAACACAGGGACTATCTTCCTCCATCTATTTACA
This sequence comes from Alauda arvensis, assembly GCA_902810485.1. NCBI lineage: Eukaryota > Metazoa > Chordata > Aves > Passeriformes > Alaudidae > Alauda > Alauda arvensis. The sequence continues at coordinate 2,613,495 of CADDXX010000060.1, forward strand.
TACTCAGACAAGAAAAGGTTGACTGAAAAGATAGGTATTGTAGAAAGATTTTTTTTTCTTCAATCTTTCTGRTCTTCAGAATAGTCAATATCAGCTGAGAATGGCTTTGCAAACTGCAGAAATATCAAGAAGGAGGATCCTGAAAGCTACAGGCCTGTTATAGTCACATCAGTGGCTGGTAAATTCATGGAGAAGCAGTTTATTCTGGGAGATAYTGAAAAACCACCTGAAAGACAATGCAGTCTTCATGAGGTCACAGTCTTCATGAGAGGAAAGCCCTGCTTACCAAACCTAATTTCCTTTTATGACATAATAACTCACTTGGCYGGTCAAGGGAAGCCAGTTGATGTGATCYTTTTGGATTTCAGTAAAGCTTTACTAGTGTCTCTCACAGAATCTGTCTGGACAAAATGTCCAGCTCACAGCTGGGTAAACACACCATGTGATGGGTGAGCAACTGGCTCACAGGTAGGGCTCAAAGGGTTACAGTGAATGGGGTGACATCAGGCTGGGGACCTGTCTCTGCAGGGGTTCAGCAGGGCTCCATCTTAGGYCCTGTGCTCTTCAACATCTTCTTAAAAGACTTGTACACAGGACTGGAAGGGATATTCATCAAGTTCACAGACAGYGCAAAGCTGGGAGGGGCTGTTGACTCCCATGAAGGTAGGGAGGCCCTGCAGAGAGACCCTGAAAAATCAGAGGCCTGGGCAGTCACCGACCAAATAAAGTTGAACAAGGGAAGAGCCAGATTCTGCACCTGCAATGGGGCAACCCTGGGCATATGCACAGACTGGTGAGGGAGATGCTCMAAAGCAGCCCTGTGGAAAGGGACCTGGGGATTCTGGTTGATGCCAAATTGAACATGAGCCAGGAGTGCCCTGACAGCCAGGAGGGCCAGGCATGTGCTGAGGGGCATCAGGCACAGCATCACAGCTGCATAAGGGAGGGGATCGTCCCACTCTGCATTGGGGCAGCCTCACCTTGACTCCTGTGTGCATTTTTGGCAGCCACAATATAAAAAAGACATTAAACTATTGGAGACTGTCCAAAGGAGAGCAACAAAGATGATGAAAGGTCTGGAGGGGAAGCTGTATTAGGAGGAGCTGAGGTCACTTGGTCTGCTCAGCCTGAGAGGAGGAGACTGCGTCTTCATCACAGTCTTCACAGTCCTCATGAGGTGAAGAGGCGGAGCAGACACTGATCTCTTCTCTGTGGTGRCCAGGGCAGGACCTGAGGGAATGTCCTGAATCTGTGTCAGAGGAGGTTTGTGTCATACAGCAAGAGAAAGGGTCTTCACCCTGACAGTGGTTGGGCACTGGAACAGGATCCCCAGGGAAGGGAGCACAGCACCAAGCCTGATAAAGTTCAAAAAAGTTTGGACAAYGCTCTCAGGCACATGGTRTGACTCATGGAGATGGTGCTGTGCAAGGGCTGTAGTTGGAATTGATGGTCCTTTAGGTCTCTTCCAATTCAGCATATTCTGAATTTTCTGAATTTAAGTCTCAGGCACTGTAAGTGCACTGGGCACATATGAAAGTCACCCTCAACTTRAAAACCCTTTGAATTTGTCAGTTTAGTTCAAGAAGCCATATTGATTTAAGCATACACATCTTTATTTCAGCACACATTTTTWAAAAACATACTTATTATCCCAGACAATATTATTTTAGATATTTTATAGCAATTTAATTACAGTGAACTTCTCCCTCCTTAGTTAGAGATAGGAATTATGAAAATACAGATCTGCATAATGTCTAAGATGGAAATTATATCATCAGCACTTCTCTCAGCTTTCTAGCAAAGTAATAAGAAATGCTGAACAATCTACAAATTTCAGCACTGTGTTCTTGAACTCACACTAATGGAGGACAGAAAGATAGCATATATATAATATATACTCTGTGTGTATAAATGCAAACAGATAATTCTTATTTATGAACATGAAAGACATTATGGGATTTTTGGGGTCCTTATATGTTAGAGACTGATACACTGTTTAGGAGATGCTTTGTTAGTTTGATGATAAGTGATACAGTCTAAGTGTGTGGAAAATTAATGCATTGGTCTATCAGTAATCTTTGTAGATCAGAGTAACATACTTACTAGTAATGGCCAATWAATCTTCATAAATATCTTAAAGTAACAGTCCATTAAGGGTAAGCTGTTTGGGGAAAACTGCCTCTTTGCTTTTATACGCCACCTAACAGAAAGAGGAACTCATTCTTTGTCTGCCAGTAAGTAAGTAATAACAAAATGTGGCAGGGTTTAGGAAGACTAATGACATTGCAAGACTGGTGGCATTGTTATCTATTTAATCACTTATACAACATAAGCCATTACTTATTCATCTGCAGATGATGAAATCAGGCTACATTTATGAACAAGAGAACTGATAGTTTCTTGGAAATTTGTAATTCAGAAAAAAAACTGGAGTCTATAGCAAACAAGCCACTGAACGCAGAGTCAAGTGCAGTACTGTGGGAAACTAATTAATGACATACAACCAAGATAGTGGGTAAGATTAGAACCATATGTGGAACCAACCAGCACTCAAATTGTAAATAGGTTCCACACTACAAAGAGACTGTCCAAAAGAGAAAAACTAGGCTAAATTGAGTTACTCAAGGACCTCACTCAATATGGAAGGAAAATACCTCTAAYCTTAAAGATGACTAGAAAATTGCTTTTCACAGGGGAAAAGTGTACTAAAGTACTCTCTAACTGTGTTAAAGAAGAAGCCAGAACCTTCTAAAAGAGAAATTAAAACAAAACAAGAATGTGTATACACTTCATAAAAATGCATGTGATTAATTATTAGAAAAAAATAGCAAAGAAAGATGAAAATCAAGATGTGAGATCATGATGGATATATTCCAGCATAGACACAAATGATCTTCATACACAGACACAATACACAAGATTCAACTTGTGACCAAGTAAATCTCGACTATTTCTTATTTATTCAGAGTGTCATAYATATCTATGTATCAAATATCTAACTTTTCCAGCAAGGTCAGAAACATAACTTGGATAATGTCAGGAAGGGATGCACTGTGACCACAAATAAGGAATTAATACTACAGAGTGCCCAAAGGAGGGCTGTGAAGATGATGAGGGATCTGAAGGGGAYGTCATATAAGGAATGGCTGAGGATACCTGGTGTCCTCATCCCGCAGAAGAGGACACTTAGGGGAGACCTCATAGAAGACTATGATTTCCTTGTGAGGGGAAAATGAAGGGCCTACAATGATCTCTCTGCTGATCAGTAACAAGACCCTGAAGTTGTGTCAGGGGAGGTTTAGGTTCAATAATAGAAAAAAGGTTCTWCACCCAGATAGGGGTCAGGYRCTAGAACAGGCTCCCCAGGAAAGAGGTGATGGCACCAAGTCTGACAGAGTTCAAGAACATTTAGACAGAYCAAGACTGCCTAAATTTTTGCTTAAAATTTAATTTTAACTTCAAGTATACTCTTATATATATTAAATGATAATGACTGAGAATTTCCCATCTTCCTTGTGGTTGTTTCTGTTCACAACCAAAGACATGATGGCCTCTTGACAAGTAAGTACTTATAAGTGGTTAAAAGTACATACTGATGGCCAGGGCTGGCTCTTGCCCAGTTCCACAGATGATAAATCTGKAGTACACATTCCATAATTTGACATAATTTCTTGGGATCAACATTCATTTAAGTAGTTTCACTATRGAAATCTTACAGAAAGCTCCCTCAGCCATTGGGTAGACAGAATCATGGATGTCATCTTGAGCAAATGCTAAACAGAAGGGCAGTGCCTTTKCAGAGCTGTTGGAGCATGAACTTGCACAACAGAAGTACTGGAGTTGATGGCTGGTTTCCATRRTTTAGGAATGGTATTCCCCAATCTAGAGCTCACCCTGAAACACTCCAAACCACATGCCACCTGGTCCTTCCCTCCCCTCTCCCCTGCAGCAGGCTGGAGAGCAAATTGGAGGCAAAACAGGGAAAGATCACAGGCTGAGATATGAACAATTTTTTGAACAGATTAGTGAGATAAGACAGCGGTCAGTAACAGAAATTATACTAATGACAGAGTGTGCAGGAAAAGAGGCATGTGATTCACAGATGATTGCTCACGCCTGACAATACCCAACCACTCTGTTCACCATGTTACATCRCTCAGAAGGGAGCCTTTCCCCCTTCCCCAGAAAATGATGTGAGGTGGTACAGAATAACCTCTGGGTCCTGCCACACCCCTCTTGGCTACTGCAAAAATTATTGCTGTCCTGGTCAGAACCAGGGCCCTGATAAAACTAAGTAGACAATAACAATAAAAAAATCCCATTTTGCTCATTTAGTTGTTTGTTTTGTTATGTATGTCACGCATGAGTCCTTGCAAATTCATGAAAAAATAAGTGAAGAAAAATGCCTATTCCTGAGAAAATCCATTCACAAATAGAATCAAGGAAGGAAAAAAAATAAGACTTATTTATTTGAAGATCAGTGATTTTCCTGGCAACAAAACACGTAGATGGGACACAATTTTTAATTATGGTGCCAAATGGAATCAATCTAGTATTGGACAATAATATGTTGTGTTCAAAAAAAGTTTCRTAAGATTTTCAAAATTACAATTTGATTAAAATTGGCCCTAAGTCTCAAAAAAATTTTGCTTCACAGAAGTATAAAAACATTTGTATAATACATTTTATCATCTTATTTCACTCTATATTATTTTAAAATACTTTGAGACAAAACATAGATGAGAAATTTAATTTTTCACAGTATTTCACATCTTGCTTTACAACATCTATAGACTCTTTAGCACTGTAGAATAAAGATCCCCTTTTTAAAGAGTTTTTCTGAAAATACATTCCCATACTATGTCCTGTTTTCTTTATTAATGTTGTACACACACCACAGAAAGCCATGGATTGCTAGGGATTAATGGTACAGTATTTTTAAAAACATGTCTGGTAAAAAAAGCTTAGTTGATGCATTCACACCTTAAAAACAGTGATGAATATTTTTTTCCAGTAATTAAAGGTTGAACAGCTTCCAAAATCTGTGTATCATTTTCAAAATGATAATCTTTGATACATGAAAAGGGAATATGAAATTGAAGAAATTTGTTTACACAGGTGTTTAACAAGGAGGGATTCTTTCAGAAACTGTTGCAGTGCWTAATACATAAAACTACATAGAACCAATTAGGTGAGAAAAGACTCTTATTATTATTGAGTCCAAATTTTAATCCAACACTTCCAATGTTAATCCACATGCACCATTAAACCATGTCTTTGAGTGCCACAACTACATGTCTTTTGAATACCTCCAAGGAKAGTGACTCAACCACTTCCCTGGACAGCCTGCATTGCATTTCCAGCAGACATCTGGACATCAAAGTCCTGCCTGAGAACAAAGACTTCATCTGCCTGTTCATCCTCATTGGGTGGCCTGTAACAGACTCCCAGCATTCTCAGGCACATCCATGGTTTCTAACACATCAATAAACCTTGTGTCTTTCCTGCCACAGGAATCTTCTTCCCCTACCTCCATTGAGATGATAAAGAGACCTCAGACCAAAGGACTTGGCTAGAAAATCAAATCTCAAACATTGGCATGCCCAGACTTATCTCTAGAAACCTTGGTCTTCTTTCCTTTTCCCTCTTCAAATCTAGTTTAAAGTTTTTTCACCGAGCCCTCCAGACTCCTGCAGAAGGTTCCTTTATTTCCCATCTGTCGCCAACAGCTCTGTTTTTGTGTAGACTGATCCATGACCAAAAAACTCAAAATTCTGCGGGTGGACATCAGCGTCAGGGACAAGTCTTCTGGTTTGTCCTGCTCTATTCCCTCATCATTCCCTGTTAACTGAAAGTATTGAGGAGAACGCGCACCCACAAACACCATTTTCCCTGGGTATTGCTCACAGAGATTTTGTAGTTATTCTGAGAGTCACTGAGGTGGATCATTACTGTGATACTGTCCCAAGAGATGACCTACAACTTAGAATAACGTTGTAACAAATAACATATAACAAAGAATAACACGAACAAACTTAAAAGATGACCTGTGCCAGAGTGGATATAAAAATTGAAATGACAATTCATATCTGGAAATCTGCATCAGAAATGTATCATGTTTGAGTCTGGAAATGCAAACAGCTGCAAAAGTGGGGTTGATAAGTGCAGAGCCTACAAGCATGTAAACAAGTTTTAATGGCTAAACCCAGGCACATTCAGATCAGAGGTAAGACAAACTTTCTAAATTCAATAATTATTTTTTTATTTCTGATTTCTGATTTATTCTGATTTATTTCTGATTTCCCTGATCACTCCGGATTTCCCCTGAGTGAATTTCTTATGCTTTTTAAAATATTTCCTAGGAGATATAAGCAGATTTTATAGGTTAGAGATAGGAATACTTGGGTGAGAGACCACAATACYGGACTGTATGATCCAAGGTGTCCTTCTGAACCTCAATGTAATTAGTTTGTAAAAAGCATGCATTTTTTTTACAAAGAGTATTAGCCAAAATACTTTTGTTGAAAGCACACTAAAAATAAAATTAGGCTGTAGAATTCATCCGTGAAAGAATTCATTTCAACTGAGGATGTTTATTTGAAATACTGACAATAAGTGAGTACAGTCTAACAGGTGCTCCTATAATTAACAGCACATTCAGAATGAAAGATGAAATAATTTGCAGTGGCATTACCTTCCATTGCAATTTGCACAGATCTTAGGCAACTAAAATAACCATTTTGGTTAAAATTGCACAATGTTCTTATTTTAATTTACTTATAAGTATACTTACGGGACTCCTATCTTTATCCAGCTTGAGAATTGACATTTGACTGTATTGCTGTGTTTTACACATTACTTTCCTTTCAATAAGCTGTTCCTGAATTTGATGGGGACAAATGAGGACAGAAAGCATACGACACTTCAGTATGATATATGATATTYTAATTTTCACTGCACACTAATGCTTTTAAACTATATGAGATTTAGATATTCTGTTGGTGCTTTTTTGTTGTTTTGTTTATTTATTTGTTTGTTTGTTTAATTCTAGTGGTATTATTCTGCTCTTTATAATTTTTTTTTTTACTAAAGTAAGAGGGAAGTGGTGTAAATATGTTTACAAATGTAATCTACATACAAAGAATATTGGGAACTCAGTTAAAATCTATCTGTATTTGAGCATATCTCATCAGCACTTAGCAGAAGAAGCAAAAAGGCAACAAGGTGAGTAAAACCAGTTTCCTCATGCTGTTTTTCAGGGATCTGATGAACTTGACTTTTCTCAAGCCCAGGGAAAAGACATCAAATAGTTATATCAGAATAAAAATACTCCAGTTACTCAACTTGGATTCAAAAGAAAAGATACTATTTGTCATTAGTTAATCACAGGACTAGCTGCATGCATTAAAAAAAAAAAAAATCTCTTTTCAGAAGAGTCTGAATGTCTTGGGGGAAAAACTGTGAAGYAGATTGAACTGGGAGAGCTTCCGGACTCATCATGGCTTAAAAATGGTCAAGCATTATATTCTTTCTCAGCAGAAATACAACTATRGGCATTCTATTATTTCATTTTTTTTCTCTCCCAGGTCCAAAATCGTTGCTGAATTTCAAATCTTTGTAAAGTCTACATTTCAATTTCTATACCAAACCAGACACAAACCATTACATAAATGCTAACATAAACCAAACCTGGACTGCCCATCTGATACTGAGATTTTTGGATCCAGTACCAGTCAAAAGATGTAAGTGTTCATATCACAACATTTCTAGTACTGGGAAAGACACAATAATGGGGAGCTACACATTAAAGRAATGCATGGAGATACAAAGCTAGAGATAGCACTTGAATTTTGCTGCGACACAAGTAACTTAAAGCCACAGCTGAAATGAAAAAAAAGGCAGAAGCTTGCAAAGAATCTTAAAATGGAAAGCTTTGCCAGTATTAAAGAAAAAAAGAATCTATTTATCTTTAATAATGTATAATGAAATGTGAAATTTGTACAAAATTTATCTTGCTGCTGAGCTCCAAATCTATGGGAGATGAATAAGCTCCAAATGTCTTGTTAAGATCAAGTTTCCGTGTTAAAACTAAATCGAATAAAAAATTCATTTTAATATTTTTGTCTATATTAAAGGAACTTTCTCAGTGTACAATCAGCTCTAAAATCATTTTGATTCCAAATATTATTCTATGTAGGAGCTCTAGGTTTGAATACAGATGTCCATGAAGTATTGTGCAAAGCATTCTTCTCTTTTTTTTCATCTACTGCTTTAAAAACTGGAATTAATATATTCTGATATCCCATCTCCCTGRAGTCATTATAAACAATAGAATTTGACACATATCCTGAACTCCAAGACAAATTAGATTTTTATTTTTTCCAACCTTTCAGAATTACACCTTACAAAGTGGGCAAAGGGAATCCCTTATAATATACAAAAAGCCTTAAAAACATTAACAGTTAAACACTGAGGAATCAAATCTTTGCTCTGATTTTTAATTCARAATTACTCTTTTTACTTCAATTTGTTCACTCCAGTGTGACTATGACAGTCTGTCCCAAAGAAAATCTTATAAAATTTGATAGTCATAACCTTTAATGWCTACCCTTCTAATCCATATTTAGTAAATATGCTTTATTGTTCCTTTCTTGCTCTCATCAGTTCTTTCAATGCAATATAATTTGCCCAGCAACTGTTAATAATATCTTTCTTCTAGATTTTTTAGAGTGCTAGTTAATGKTAAAGTTTATGTACTATTGCCAATTATGCTGAGTAACAAGTGTTATTCTGCTGAGATAATGATTACAAACTGCAATTGCTATTACAAGTAGTGAAATAACTGTGTCCCTAAGCATTTAATGACAGTTTTCAGTATATTTCACTAGACTCAACTGAAAATGAGTGCTCTTAGGCCCTTAGAGTTATTACCTGTTGGATAGTAGCAAATACCTCTCATGTCAAAGAATGCTCAAGGCAACATGCATATGATAATGTCTAAATTCAATGTGCAATGACTAGATTGGTCTTGAAGCTGGTAATGTATTCCCTCTGCAGTGCCAGACCAGACAMAAGTAGGATAGAGTGTGAGAGAGAAAAAAGGAGCAAGGGAGAGAGGGAGGAAGGAACAGACTGTGGACAAATTCAGCTCTCAACTCTTGTTACTGTCTCCTAGCAAGAGWAGAACTAACCATTCAAAGGTGATGTTCCTTTTCTGTCTTGGCCTTTGTTCTTGGTCTAAAAACAAGCACATCAYTGTAAATAAATATAATTTTACCTAATTTCAAACTGAAACAGTAGAGGAACAGACTCCATCCACAGGTAGCATTAGTGTCGGTACAGGATTMCAAGCAGCACCATCCCTCAGCTCAGGCAGGATGTAGCTTTTGCAGCCCCTTTTGTCTGGGTTGCTGGAAGTCCTGTGAGACTCAGGGACATAATGGAGAGGGCACAGTGATCCAGGTCTTTATTACCTGAGCAGAAGGACAGTGATTCCCCACACCAGCATGGGCTCCAGACACAGCCTGACTTTTCCATACAGTCATCTCTGCACAATTWATTGGCAGGGAAACTGCTGTCCCACCAGTTTTATTTCTGCTCTGATATATAATCTGSAACAAGAGCTGTAAAAAAACCAAAAAACCTAAAAAACATTATTTCAATGATCACAATTTGCTTGAGTTTATGATRTCTTTTTTTTTCCCCTGATATTTAGTAGACCACAAGCAAGAAACAGCATGTGAATAAATTTTATCCCAATGGAACGTATCTTGAATGTGTTACCAGAGCTATTAGTCTAAACTATATAASTGAAAAATATGCTGTAGGGCAAGCTACCCTTCCTCAGGCAATCTCCTACAACCAAAACCTTTTAGTTCTTGTTGGAATGCTTGCTTCTTTTTTTTATCTTCAACTATAACCTACCTGCTAAGACCAAACTACTAACCTCACATTATTAATGCAACAATACATTGACTTTCTGCAATTAAGATCTGATTTTGAATTGTACAGAAGCTATGTTATTACAGAATTTTTAAATTCGGTTAGTAGCTGAAGATTCCAAAATTATTTTAAAAGGAAACAGAAGTTTTAAGCACCTTTTAAATACTTTCTCAGCCTACATGAAGGGAAARCAAAGACCAGAAGGAAAGTGACTGCAAAACTGAATATACACAACTCATCAAAACCCAGAACATAAGACCGAAGTTTAAGTGATTAAATGCTAATTAGACAATTAAAATAATTTTAGATTCAAACAACAGATTGCATTACTAGGAGCAGCTAAGAAGATTTTGGTTCATCAGCAGTTCCAGAGCTATGACAAGAAAACAAAAAAACCCAGAGGCAGTAATAGTTCAGATAGAAACCATCCTTCTGCAACMAGTCTGAGAAATAGGACAAAAAAGAGCCTGAAATTCTGTTCTGCTTTTTTTTTTTTCCCCACAGTCTTAGTACTTTCAAACGCTGGAGTCAGCAGCTACCTCCAAGTGAAACTCTTGCACCTCACAATACCATCACAAAGCTGRCCTTGTTCCCCAAGTATTAAGATGGAGGATGGGCATGGGGAGAGAGGCACGTTGAAGAGGCACCAGAAGGAAAAGATCTGGCAAAGAAGGTATGAGTTGATGTTTACTATATTCCTCTTTCTACAGTTTTACATGCCATAATAAGGGATAAGATTTGAAGAAACTACGGAGGGTTTTGGACCCTGAAAAATCAGAGGCTTGTTCAATTTTGAATCAAAATGCTTAAATTCAACCCTAAATCCTCTTCAGTACTATTGGGGTTATCAGGTCTAAGATTAACCCTGGCAGTGTAAAAGTCTTTCTTCTCACAAGCCCATGCTTGGAAGAAGGAATCGGAGAAYRWCTGGGTTGTGGTCTGAAGATGTTTATTAAAAGCTTACCTCATAAGTTCAYTCTGTCCAGCATGRGGYTCACAGGCAGCTGGAAAAGTGGAATCTCTCCCACCCACAAAAGCACCTGGACTTTTATAATCTAAACTACATTAATGATGTTTTTCTCTAAACACCAATAAYTAAAACCCATGTCATGCAGTGAAATTGCACCTTCACCCAATCCTAAAAAACCATCACCCTTTGCAAAGAGGAAGGGGAAAGAAGAAATAAGAAAATGCGCTTTTATCACACTGATCTGCCTCCATCTTGGCCCCATTATACCTATATAGCAAAATCTAAAACCCCTACTTTCTCACCCAATGATATAACAAAAATCACACCAATCAAATTCTCGTGACCTTCAAATCCTCAGACAGYCCTGGCAGCCCTTCCCATGGGCTCAGATCAAAGCCACCACTGTCTCTGAGACCGGGTGAGGGGGCCTGCCACCYGTCCYGCCCATCCAGGAGACCCAGAGGGRTACTCTGGTCTCCCACACAGTACYTTTTCCAGTTCTCATCTGCCTTATTTTGGCTTCCCAGGCACTTACTGAGGRTGCAAGTAAATGGTGCATGCATGTCTAATGAGCCTAGTGAGTTTCCTGAAGCAAAGAAAGGATTTTGGAGGCAGGAATACAGARGAACACAGGAGAAGCCTGAATACTAAATAATTAAGAAATGGGATAGGAASGGCAAGATAGAGAAAAATGAAGAGAAATTCCTACAGAACTCTTAATCCTACTATGGTGGGCATCTGCAGCAAACATTAGCACCATACAAAGCCTTATATGCAAATTTTTATTTATTACAGCAAAGAAAACCTGATGTCACTCTTGCTATATCTATCACTTCTATTTCCACCTTTTGTTTTTCTGCCAGTATAATGAGATAGCTCTTTTTTCTGACTTTGCTATATTTATAGATTGTTATGTCATTGAGGTTTTTATACCGATCTTCTCCTAAAAAATCCTCTGAGTCATCATCCCTGGAGAAATATGATGTTTCATGCCACCATTTAGTGATGGACTCGGCTGTGCAACTTGATGGTTCAACTTGATCATCTYGGGTTTGTTTTAAAACTAAATGGTTCTATAACTTTATGATTTTCTGTCAGTACAAAAGCTGTGGATCAATCAAAATGATCTCTACTCAAAATAAGAAAGGCTTCCCCTCATAATGGTAATCTGAGATCAGCTCAGTTGGTGAGAGCCTGGTRTTAATAGGTCATGGGTTTGAACCCTATATGGGCCATTGATTTAAGAGCTGGGCTTGATGTTCCTTCTGGGTCCCTTCAAACTCATATTATTCTGTGATTCTGTAAACATCATGAATCTTTATTTGTGAAGAAATTATTTTCAACCTTTTTCAGTTCATGCACTTCTAAATATTTCCCATGACARTTGTGGAATTTAATTCTGCCAATTTAATACAAATAAAGTTTTGAATGTCATACCGATTTCCGTGTACCACAGATAAAGGATTGAAAATCTCAGACTTACACTCTAACAGAGCAGATCAATAAATCTGACCACCAAAGGGTGCTTCCATGRAGTTTGGTACAAGATTTCTGTTGCTGCAGAAGCTACTGCCACTTCAGCACCCAGTCCAGAATATGCTTTTTCAGGTATCTTTTTGCACAGAAGTGCTAAAGGCAGTTAAAAGAAATGTAAAAAGAAGTTTTTTAGCCTCCTAATAAGGATGTCATTACTTACATACAACTAAGCCACCATAATTACTTGCCAGAACTGAATTGTGCTAATCATGGAGTGGTTTGGATTGAAAGGAACCTTAAGGATCCTCTAGTCCTAATTMCCCTGCCATTGACAGAGACACCTTCCACTGCACCAGGCCACTCAAAGCCCTGTCCAAACTGGTGTTGAACATTTCCAGGGATGGGGCATTCACAACTTCTCTGGCTRAAAACCTGTTCCAGTGCCTCACAACTGTCACAGTAAAGAATTTCTTCTTAATATCTAAATCTACCCTGTTTTAGTTTGAAACCATTGAGCCTGTTCCTATCACTACAGAYCCTTTTGAAAAGTCCCTCTCCAGCCCTCTTGTAGGCCCTCTTCAGGTACTAAAGATGAGATGCTATAAGGTCTCCCCAGATGAGGGAGATGAACAACACCAACCCTCTCAGTCTGTCTTCTCCACAAAAAAAAACAAAACCCCAAAACAAAACAAAAAACCCCAAAAAAACCCAAAAAACCCCAAAAAACCCCAAAAAACCCAAAAAACCCCAACCAAATAAACAAACAAAAATAAAACACAAAAAAAGACAAGGCCTAATTTGGAAGATTAGATGTTTAGAGTTATTTTTATTAAAAGTAAATTCTTTGACTTGGAGGACTGCTGTAAAGATCACCAGATGGTGCTTTATACAAMCAGGCTGGATTTGCCTAATAGCCAAAATGGCAAAATGGCTAACAGATTACAGTGAGGTTCTTAAATTTGTAATTTCTCCTATTGGCAGAGCATGACAATGACACCTCAGCTGATTGGACAGCCACTTAGAATACTTGTCTGTCATGTTAGCATGCACAGTGTCTGTGCAACAAGTCCAAACAGCTCTTTCAAAATTCAGGGAATGAAAACCTAAGAAAAACAATGAGTAGGAATATTTTTGGCAGAAATCAACAGATGAACATAGCCCCAAAAGCTTCCTGCTGTGCCCCAAAGGCCAGCTCACTTAAYCTTTGAAGTACTTAGGCTTTTACCTTTCTGAAAGCCTAGAAGAAGGTAGAAGATGGGTGTACCAAGAAACCCCACTGTGTCCAAGAAGGGATTTATTCATGTTGCATACTCAGACATATGGCATGACCTTCTCAACAGAATTACAAAGCAATAACTGAGAATTCAACAAATAAACTATCAGATTTCCTATAGTAATTGTACCTTTCAACATGTAGGGACAAAGCAATATTAGGATGCAGAATTTCTAAAATATAATCGACACACTTGAAAACGTAGGCTGTGTGCATTCAGCGTCATGCCTGCTTTTTTTGATGACAGAAGTTATCTTTCTTCTTTTAGCTCAGAAGAACCAAAACAGACAGAATAGAAATTGAACTTTATTCCTTCCTTCAATTCAATTTAAAAGTCAATTAAGTTCAAAGCAATAGATTCAAGATTCCTCCATGGAAATAATTTTAAGGCAGGGATGGCAGCGTTGAGTGAATTTGTAGCACAGGAGAGATCAATAACTGAGTGAAGTGACAATCTGTGAAAGTAATAAAAAAAATTTAAAAAAAATAAACTAAAGTCAGTGGGTACTTGAAGGAATGGAAAGAYAGGTCTTCAGGAAGCTATATGTAGACAGGCCTTCATGAGTTTCCCTGGAACTAAAAAGCATTCCCTTATGGTAACAATTGCCAACCTGAGGGATTGTGTACACACAGATAAGCAAGTGAAGGAGGACTGGATGTGGCAGCTCAAGAAATGTGAAAGCTACCATTAGTATCTTTGCTATGCAGTGGTGCATTAATTAAACATAATTAAAGCTTGGTAGTTATACTGATCATAGCTCTGTCAYACATTTCTCCCTTAACTTTTGATTTTATTTATCAGTTTTATCTGTGTTTGTGTTGGTTTTCCMTGGCCTCAGGTTTTCTTTTTTTTCAGGYRGAGGAGGCYRCAGGCCTGGCTCCAAGCTGCTRGAAGCWTCTTCCATGTCCWGCAGAGCCAATCCCTGCTTGCTCCAAAGAGGGATGKGCCACTGGCCAAGGCTGGGACAACTAGAAATGGTGGTAATACCTCCGTGATCACATATTTAAGAAGAAAAATAAACATAAAGTTGTTGTATAGTTGTAATTCCARCCAGAGAAGASAGGAGTGAGAACACRTGAGAACAGCCCTGCAGACWCCAARGTCAGTGGAGAAGGAGRGGGAGGAAGCTATCCAAGCACCAGAGCTGATTCTCCTGCAGCCCATYGTGCAGACTRTGGTGAGGCAGCTGTGCCCCTGCAGCCCATGGAGATCCATGGGAATGCYGAGATCCACCTGCAKCCCACAGAGAGCTGTTGCTCATGCAATGGACTCCCTCTGGAGAAGTTCCTGGACAACTGTCTCCTRTGGGAGGGGCCCCACAGTGCAGGARGAGAATTACTTMTTTTCCCTGAGYAGCTGGAGAAGTCAGGTGATGAATTTACCAAAACCCCTATGTCTYCCTGTCTCCCTGCACTTCTGAGGGAAAAGGTAAAGCTGGGAAGGAGAGAGGGAGAGGTGTTTTTAAGGGCTTCTTTTACTCTCACTATCCTACTTTGATTTGGTAAATAATAAATTCACTTCATATCTCTAAGTTGAATCTGCTTTGCCCATGATGGTATTTGAGAAGCAACCTCTTCTCCTCTCCTGTTCTTTATCTCAACACATGAATCCTTTGTTATATTTTCTCTCCTTTGTTCATCTGCRGAGGGAAGTGAATGAGTGGCTTTGATGGGTGCCGGCATCTGGTCTGGGTCAACCCATGACAATGTTTGATACCAGGACAGACCCTTGAAAGACCTTGTTRCCATCAGAAGAAAAACAAAAGAAATGACAAACAGGTAACAGATGTCCTAAAAGAAAAAACAAGTTGTAGCTTAAGCCCAGCAAAAATTATTTGACAATATAGAGCCTTCATGCAAAATAGAAAGACTAAATCTTGCTTTTTAAGTTCTTCCAGTTATAAACTATTTATATGCTAAATTAATATGAAAAAATATATTTTCAATTTAATATGTAAAAATATGCAGATATCTACACCACCATGTCTTAAAAGATTAGTCATAACAAAATCTTTGAAAACATAATTTTCCTACATCTACAGATACTGTGTTATTTTGCACTTKACTTCAATGACTATGCTCAATATATCCTAAAAACCCCACATGTAATATACATCTAACTAAAGAAATTGCACAGACATGTTTGCAGATGGTAAACACCTTCAGATTTATAGGTATTATGTTTCCTTTTTGTTCATATACATCACRTGTCTTTACTTCTCTCATTAATTATAAGCTTGTTGTAAAAGGACAAAAACATTACATGGGATGAAGATAAACTTCACAGCCAATGTTTAATTGCATCRTAAAACCAAACATGTAAAAAAGTTGAAGAATTTTCATAATAAATCTTAGAGTTATAGATCTGAATCTTACTTTAATTAACATAATTAAACCTAGTTGCTCTTTTTAGAAATACTATACTTCAGCTTAAGCTGAAGTTCAGAAATACTGCAGACAGTACTACATCTGCACTAAAGCCAAATGACAACAAAAAWGCATCTAATTTCAGCAATATCATTGAGTTCCTGGCCAAATTCCACTTTAGAGTTTATGCTTTTTTTTATATGTCTTTCAATATACAAAAAAAAAACTTTAAAGGAATACGTGTCACTCATACCTAATGTACATATGCCTGCTCTCTGTGCAGGCATAAAATGCATCTGCAGTGTGGGTTTTTCTCCCTGTTTACCTAGAACAGATATTTGGTMGATTAAAATAATTTTGCAACATGAAATCCACAAGCATATACATGCACTTGACTTTATGCTGTATTTTATACTTTCCTTAGGAAGAACCACTAAGTGGGTTGTTCTCCCTGTTCCATAACTTTTCCTTTCTGAGCCTTGTCCTGTGGCACACTTTGTGCTACCACCACAACATCTCTTCTTGTGCTAGGCTGGCTTCCCACTTTTGCAGGTTCAGGAAACCCCTGACAAGCTGTTGCACCGTGGCTGTGTGTAATACCCCATCACATAATCTGCCAGACAGTTATGTTCCCATCACATGGAGTTCACCAGGGAAGAGGAGACGTCTGTAATTTCCATTTTTCCRTACAATATATTCTGTTTAAATGAGGTAACACCAAAAAATGCTGTATAAGGGGAAATCATGTTATGTTCTCTAAAGATCAGAGATTGTGAAATGATGAATAATTCAAGTTCATGGTTTTTGCTCAAATCTAATGCAAGCTGCTCTTCTGTGGCACAGAACTGGGCTGTCAGTGCTCTGTTAGGTCTCCATTRTGGACTGCTGTCCTTGATAAACTAATCAGAGCACTGTAAAATTACTCTAGTTGTCCCTCATTATCAAACTACACTAAAATGAGTTCACAGATGAAYGGGTAAAAGTCAATAAAAATGTTTTCATGAAAATGCTGCTTGTTTTGCMACAATCAAATAATCTGAGTCTACTTACAGCATTAAGAACATATCTTGAAAATACCTGCTTAAAACTGGTCATGTGAAATAAATTCAACAGCCTTACTCATGGAATACGCCTTACATAATCCCTAGATCAGAAAGTTTTAACAGTTAAAAATCACAGACTTTGCAGAGTTTTGGTGGCTTTAGCTTTACACGCTTTACAATGTGCTATCATCTTCATTTTATATTGTATTATTTAACGTTTTTTCAGAATGGAGAGTATCCTTTACATTTCAATAATAGACTTAATAAAGAAAAAAATTATCAGTTTGATCATAATATAATAAATATACTTTATGGCTGTATTACAATACATGCCTTTGATCCCTCACAACACAGCCATACTTTTGAAGGTAATGTATAGTAGCTAGTGAATGTTAAATACTACCTTGAGAAAGATTCAAACCTAATAAGTCTCGTCTTTCATTATTATGAGTGATGCAAARCATGTTGTTTGTTTGCTTAGTGTGTGAATTTAAGACATTGAATTACTTCTAATTCTCATATTATTTATGCATCAGGAAAACATCTCTTACAGGAAAACAGACATACCATAAAATTATCTATGTCATATCAGGAAGGGCACGCTTGCCATATAATTTTCTTTGTATCCCTTAGTTTTGGAATTCTTTTTTTTACATAACACCAAACAACCTAAAATCCCCAAGTCACCAGTGCAGAGGCACATCCAGAAGACTGCAGAATGAAGAATTTGCCATCCCCTGTCTCACAGCTGCACAAAACAACCACACGACACACAGCATTCACCACAGGAAAAAAGCCCTTTTTACTTCTGAACCTCAGATATATATCCTAAAAARAAACAGGCAAAGATTGGTGAAGAAAGTTTCCACTTCTACACTCACACTGCCTAATACAAATGCTTGTCAAGAAAATCCATCCCACCAAAAAGAATGTAAACATTAAAGYTCGTTGGAAAAACAACACCTGTTGTTTGCATACAGACTGTGAGAACCTGACTCTAAACATGATTTATCAGAAGGYTTAAAAATTCGGGGTGACAATCYACGTGCTTGATTCCTTCTCAGCTATGAAGATTTCAAACTAAATAGTCTATGAGCACCTAGTAACCAGCTATGGCAGAATTATCATGATTACTCAAATGCCTGCCTCTGAACCAACGATACTGTGAAACAGCTCTATGCAATAATTAACCTGTGTAAAAATAATCAGTGCACAATCAATTAAAGTGCATGTTTTCAATATGCATTCAGTCATAATTATGCCTAATATTGCACCTTCTTGTCCACTTGAATTATTATATGGACTTGTTTAGGAGCTATTTCTTTATTGAGATAAGGGTGTGGGAATATATTGTACAGTGGCTTCTCCAAGTGCACRTTCCAGATTTGGCTGCTATCAGTAACTAAGGAACCTGTGTAGCAAACTGCAAGAGAACAGGACTTTGAGCTGGGGACAGGAACACTGCCCAGCATGCCATGATCCTTATGGAATAGTTTGTCCAATGCTACAGCACAGGTTTCCAGCATTACATGAGATATAAGATTGCTATCACTTTTTCTATAGTTTCCAACATTTACTCCATAATTCAGTTTACTGATAGTGCTTTAGCATGATAGTGCTTTTCTTCCTGAGATCTTAAAAAACTGACACCTGTTCAGTACGTGATAATTAGAAGTAAATGTTCAATTGAACAAGTATTGAATCAAACAGTTACAAGTATAAAAAAGGTCATAATCAGATGTGCAAGCTACCTGGGGTTTTTTTGGTGTTTTTTTTTTTGTTTTTTGTTTTTGTTTTTTTTTTTTTGTGGCTTGCAGTCTTTATTTCAAAAATTCACATAAGCAACAGGAAGTTATCTTTTGTATTTGGGTTCCTGAATGTGTAATAGGGTTATTTTTAAAAAGAAAAAAGCACAAATAAAGCCAGAAASCAYAGTCAGGAAGATCACRCAGAATACTGAGCTGATTTTGAATYARGATTTTTCCATGCCTTGTACACCACTATCAGAAAGGRTTTCACAAGCATAGATTAGAATATAAATGAGTCAACCATAAACTTCTGCTTTGTCTGTCATCTGAACTCTGAGCCATATTTTGAACCATGCTTATCCTTAGTCACTTTTATATATGCTGCAATTTACTTTAAAACATGCTATTTAAAATATCCTGTGAACTTTCCAGCATTTCTGTGCTTTGTAAATAAAAACATAAGCTTTGCAAATAAAACCATTTATGCTAATAACAAAAAGAAGGCTAAYATATTTTACTTGCCCATTAATAACTGAATTCTTTAGTCAAATRAGCTATATCCTGCTTCCACTTCAGTGAATACACTTTTTTTCTTGATTAAGAAGATGTGTCCGATGTTTTCAAAGACTTAAAAGAGCACTTATTTAGGCTACCCTTCTGCTTGCAATAATGCAAGCTATTTCTTACTACACTAGTATGAAACATACACAAGATTAAGAAATCACACAGCAATTTCTCAGCTACTACCAACACTGCCATTGGCAATCTAACAGGTAAAAATTGATGGAGTCACTTCTGTATTAATGGAGTCACTTGGACAAAACCTAACTCAGCCCTATACTCCATAGGGTAACTCAGCTACATTAATAGTTATTCACAGGTCAGTCAGCTTGTTATGTCATGGCTGAAATCAAAGCCATAGCACAAAAGAGGCAAAGCAGAACATAGCCATCCCAAAGACAAGAGCACATGGAAAAAGGAGAAGGAGAAAGAATGTGAGTCTTAGAAAATCAGACCCGTTCCTGCCTGCTGGTCCTGAATACAGAACTATGACTGGAGTGTGTTTCCCCTTGTTGGTCAAATATCTCTTCTCTCAATATCTAYTACTCCCAGAACTTTCAACAAGACAATTAACTTTCCAAGGCTCTGGCAGAGAAAAAGCAAACAAGTCTGTTTTGCTGCCCTAAGAACCTGCTCATGTCAGTTATCCTGACAGATGGCTCTAGTCAGACTATCACATCTACCAAACTGGATAAAAAGATTRTCATTATTCACGCTTGAGCTGTGGACTTGCATTGAATCACCAGCTGCATATGACTGACCTCCACAACTGGACTCCAGATTTAAACTGGGTTAGAGGTCCTTTTTACCTGTTTCATGTGAACAATATAAAATAATAAAACCCAACTATCATAAAATTTCTGCAAGTAAAACTTATTATTAAATTTACACATCACTATAACAATAAAATTGAACACAAGTAGATAATAAAATACAAYAATAATATTAATAATATAATAAGTGTAATAAGCTTACACTGTCACTGCAAAAAAGCTGCAGTGTCTGGAACCAGCCTCTTCTTCAAGTTRTCACATATTAAAGAGAAGCTGTGGGTACTGTGAAGGATTAAAATAGAAACCATTCCTGCATGCACTGCGTGCACCACCACATATCTTTATATTCCATTCTGCAGCAGGGACAAAGGAAAGCAGTTATTCTTAAACCATAAGTAATAGTTATGAAGTAGGATGCTGAGTGATTAATCAAACTTGCCACAGCTCTCACAGATTTGGGCCCTATACTCCAAAGAAATCCCCATCTGTCTCACTCTAACCTTTCCCATGCATACAGAATGATCTGGGTAGACTTGTAGCTGCAGTCTCCAGGCACAAGGCTGAGTTTAAACCTAATAYTATAAGAAAACACTTTAATGAAATTTGCCAAGAACTACCAAAACTATTTTGCAGATAGAAAGTGCATGTGATTTTGCTTCAGCTGAGTTTGCAGCTTTCCAGTGTGTTCTCACAAATATTCAAGCAGCTGAATAAAGAGTGCTGACTAGTCAATAAATGCTTATCCTGAATCATGCTGGATAATGGATTTAAGATTGCATTCATCTTTGAAGTTCACTGATTCTAATTTGGACCTCAAGAAGGACTTTAGAGCCTTTCTTCCTCATTCTGTCCATTAGGTCTAGTTAAAAAAAAGCTACCACTTACAATATTGCCCAACCAGTGATTTTATGTAAATATTTACAGAAAACAGACTTGTCCAAAGAAAGAAGAAAAAGATTAAAATATCACATCAATTTTCAAGCAACCATTTATTTTTTGATGATAGTTTTCAAATTTACATTCAGCCCACATTCTGAATTTATGAGCTGAAATTATTTAGGCAGATTGATTTTGAGCTAATATCTGTGTTATATTTTCAAGCTATTTTTCAGGTAAATTGCAAAATGAACTAAAGTATCAAAAATTTATTTACATCTTCCCAGTTCTACAAGACTTAAAGRCAGATGATTCCTCAAAGTTGTGGCTCTGGGCCTGTATCACACTCTTAATTGCCATTTTCAAAAAAGTTAACAAATCTCTTCATTTTCTAGCATGGAGGAAAAGCTGGAAAATTACCTGTTTAGCCTTCCATGAGAAATAAAAGAAATAACACAAAAGAAAACATTTTYCCCCCATGTTTTCTAAACTGCGGAATGGCCATATGACTTTCAGCAGGATGACAAGCAATCATCTGGCGAAATACCAAGCTGGCAAGTAGAGATTCTGGTCAGCTGGCCAAGGATATGGCTGGCTCCTGCCCAGCTTGCCTGCTGTCCAGCTCCTGCCTTCCTGACAGATCCACCATTCTCKCCCAGCCAAATGACTTACCCACTTGCTGGCTGCTTGATTTGCCRCAGTTCTGAGCTCTGTGTGTTCGGCTGGCTGGTAGAAAGGGTTGAGCCTGCTCTCCAGCCCCCCAGATGCAAAGGCACCCATCTGGTGTTTAGGATCTCCAACAGAGAGAAGGGCCAAAATGGACTGTTAACCTTTGCCAGAGATTCCAGACTGCTGATATTTACTTCCAATGTAAAACAAACCAAAGGCTCCACAACTCAGGATTGTCTATAAAAGGGCAATTCCCTGTTTYCTCACATCAGTTCTGACTGAAGACTAAACAGCACAGAAACAGATTGGAGTGGTTTTCCATTTTCAGTAGTATCCTAGTCCATGCAATATTCAGTAGGATCTTCTTTGGAATAAAATAGCACTAGGTTGAAATAGAGGTAAGAAAATTATTTGTGAATGTCTGTATTCTACATCTCTTTATGGAGAGGCAATGTGCAAAACATGATAAACAATAACAAATAACTTGTCAGTGTACTCTCCTGCTTCAAAGAAAAGAAAAATAATTAAATAAATAAAATTAAAGCTCCAAAGATCTTGGATTATGCCTAAGATAGAAAGAGAGTACAATACAGAAAGGGGTTCTGATGTTCGTGTAGAAAGCCTTTCTTCAAATTAGGTCTTCAGACCTAATTTACCTGTGTATCAAAGGCATACAAAAACAGCTTTCAGTGGTGTCAGTATCTATCTATCTATCTATCTACATTGAGAAAACCCCTCACCATAAGGTGACAATTCTGCTGACTGACCTGGCTTGGTTGGATATCTTCACTCTACAGTAGTGAAGATGTCCAACCATACTGGTAAGTGTATGTATTTCACATTGCATCAYGTATGACTCCTTCCATGGTTAAAAAAAGAAGTACAATGGAGTGTAGASTAGAATATAATAGAAGTTTTGTGTTTCTGCAACATGACATTCTTGAGAAGTAAGAAACACCCCATGCAAGCAGTACATCTTATATTCTCCCTGCCTGAACCCCCTCCTCCTAATACCGCCCAAAAAAAGTAGTGGTGACTGTTTGTGAAAGAACCCAAAATTATTTTTGCTGGCAACAAGCARAACCCAAGGGACCTGCAGTTAAAACAACTTTGACAACTAAGTCATCCTACTTCAATTCAGTGCTACCATCTTAAGTAAATTAACYAATTCCTTCAATGTAATAAAGACACCACTTAGGGAAAAGAAAGATCATGAAAATTACTCACAGAAGACAGGAAAAAATACAAGGCTTCCATCAGCCTGCAGAGAAGATGATCTATAACTTTAYCCATAGCATTATCCATGTTTGAGCTATGTTAATATCTCCAGTCCCTCTTYCTGCTCCCTGTATGACAACACTGAMATATGGATTCTTGGAGATTCTGGGATTGCTTTAGTTATTTCASTACTCATAACCCATATAGCAATGAATATTTACAGGAAAGTTACACAATAATTTTCCTAGGCAATAAATAATCTTACAGTTTGTTCAAAAGCCTAGATCAAACCAGATCCACAAAATTGACACATTTTTAACACTGAGTCTAATAAAAACTGTGAGGAAAGGTATAGCTTTATTAGTCATACTCTTCCTTGGAGGAGTTTAGAAATTGTTAAGAACATGAAGAAGTACAGATGAAACCTTCATATTTTACATACTCCCTKTTAGCAAAACTGCCACAGGTTTATTTCACTATTGACTCTGAACATTAGAGTGAGAAATGGTTGCGGCAGACCCAATTCCTTATGGACCCTCACACGGCTCAGCCCYAGGGAATGGAAAAAGGAGAAAGGATGAAGAAGGCTGTCAGAGAAAGAATTTTTCATTTTTAAATCATTTCCATCAAGCACAGGACAGGCTAAGACAGAATTGGATGAGACATAATCATGCAATTTCACTTTCTACATTTATTAGGCAATGYTGGGAAATAAATATATTAAGTAACAAGGCATATTCCTGTTTAGCAGACTGTGGGATATGGAGCCATGGAGAAAACCCTCATTTATTCTAAATAAAGATGAAATMTTTTTAATAGATTAAGTACATTTTTACCCTAGAGAATATGGAATTCAAAACTTATTAGGGTAAACATTCTATATTTTTAGAGATGTGAAAAATATATGAGTATTTAGCTAAGCTCATTTCTTCCTATTGCCTTGGAAATCTGTTATGTGAACTAAGGGAGGTCTTATTAACTGAAAACGGGTGTGTGGCACAACTTTCCATTTTTAGGTGAAACTGACATTTCAATACATAACCATGTTGCATAATGTAAGAGTGTGGCATGATGAAATGTTAAAATAACAGTTCCCAAATACAGAATTGAAGAAAGAAAAAATTACATTGAGCTAGAAAAAAATGGGTTTAGATTGTACAGCAGTTATCCCCTTTCCCTCTCCTCCCAACTTCTTTCCTCCCCAAAAAAGAAATCAATGATTTTTCTTCTGAAGATATTCAGCAGTGCCATCATGAACGTTATTACAGGCACCTGAGAGATCCTTGTACTATTGTTTCTGGTAAGGAATGAAATGTTTGCTTGATGTTTTGAATTTTTTAGYCTATTTTTCAATGCATGTGTTCTATTCCTGACTTTTAATCTAGATGGTCTCCTATTTTCCAACCAGAATGATTTTCAAACACCCATCCTCCTTTCTAGATMAACACATGCACTGACACTGACAGTTTGCAGATTTTCCTTTTAAACTTCATATGCCAGCTAAACCACTTTCCATGGCAACACGAATCACAAACATGAAAGTTTGGGAACTAATGTGTTGAAMAGAATTTAGAAGTGAAGAGAAAAGCCCATTTTGAATTCAGGCTAGTATTTTAATGAAAAAAAACAAGGATGAGGATAATATTGATGGCAACTTCACAGTGAAGCTTTACAAATTGTTTTTTTTTCAACTTCCTTTAAGACTCAGTTAAGATCTGTTTTCTTCAGCAGTGTAGGATTAGGACAAACACACATTATCAGTCTTAACTCACCATGTAAGGAGCTAGTGATAAATATCAGTACATGGCAGATAGCAARTATTTACTGAATGAGTTACTTCCGTGTTTAAGGTAAAAATCTCATTTTTTGTCCAGTTTCAGAAAATGTATTTTGTAGTTCTGGAAGTTATTTATTTGTTGAAAGACAGGAGTGAAACAACAACATTGCAAGAAATTTCTGCAAAGTCATATATAATTTCCACTTTTTCCTTGGGGGGAAAAAACCCAACCAYGTTCCTAAATTTGATGCACACTCTTCACAAAGAATGTTTTATACATCAAACAGCTGTCCCAGCACTTTCTCACATCATTTTGAGAAAAAATTGCCATGCCAAGGACAAATGAAACTCTCAAAGAAAAGTATTTTAGAGCAGAGGTGTGTCTGTACAAACAAAGAATCAGTTGGAGCTTGTCCAAAAGAGGTTGTAGTGAATAGATGAGATCTTGCATACTTTGTGGATCATACAATGGAATACATGGCTTGTCCTTTCCATGGAGTGCTATTGGCTCAAAAGTACTCWATGAAAGAACCACAAAAAACCAAAACTGATGATATTTATATGCTTCAGATGAATCTGTAACTCAGGTGACAAGAACAMCACAGTTTTTAAGTTTAATGAGCTACCTCTCAAATTTCTGTATGYTATCTTTATACCAGATTGTATTACCAGATATATGATACATATGCATCAGGGGAGGTTTAGGTTAGATATTAAGAAAATGTTCTTCACCCAGAGGGTGAATGGCCACTGGAAGAGGCTCCCCAGAGAAGTGGTCACAGCACCAGYCTGACAGAGTCCAAGAAGGATCTGGACAATACTCTCAGTACTGGTGTGATTCTTGAGGTCTCCTCTGCAGGGCCAGGAGKTGAACTTAAGCACCCTTGTGGTTCCCTTCCAACTCAGGACATTTTATGATCCTGTATTTAAGAGGTCACYAAGAGGGGAAAGCCTGCTCCATGATGAGCACATTTTTTCAATTTACCAATATTCAAACAGTCAGAGTTTTACTTTTTGCTAATGTATTTTGGAAAAACTTGAATCATAACTGATTTTCCAAATTGTTTTTGGTACTATTGACATATTTCATTCATATTAGTCAGTCACCTTCCAGAAAGAATAATTTCAATTCCTGAAGCTATGAGAATGCTTAATTTTTAATTCCAATTCCAATTTCTGAAGTTATGAGACATTTTTAAAAAATAGGCATGCACATATACACACATAAATATATATCTATATGTATATACATATAAAGAAAAAATGCAAAAACTACATGAGAATGAGAGATCTTAGTTTTACCACATTTGTTACTATTAGCTCAAAGCAATTCAGACATTTTACTTGTTTTTTATTTTTGTTGCCCTTTAGAAGTATAAACCAAATCTGAAACTGCAGAATCTTTCAAAGAACAGAAAACCCAGCTCTGTGCTAAACCACTATCTTACTGTATTGTTTTGTGCCTTTGTGATCAACAATRACTCATTCATTGTCCTTATTGCACATTGTCTCAGCATATGCAACTRAAATTCAATTCACAGGACACAAGGTATCACACCCTCAACCTAAATCCAGAATCTGAAGGAAGGCTTGAGGAAAATTACTCTGGTGTGTTGGTTTACAAGAAACTCAACATGACCCAGCAATGTGCACTCCCAGGCCAGAAGGCCAATCATGTCCTGGGCTTCATCCAAAGCAGAGTGGCCAGAAGGGTGAGAGGGGGGATTCTGTCCCTCTATTCCACACTGGTGAGACCATATTTGGAACACTGCATCCAGCTCTGGGGTCCTCTGTACAGGAAAAGCATCGACCTGTTAGAGTGAGTCCAGAGGAGGAAACAAAAAATGATCAGAGGGCTGAAGCACATCTGGAGTCAGGCTGTTCAGGCTGAAGAAGAGAAGGCTYTGGGGGAGATGTTATTGCAGCCTCCTGAATTGCAGTACCTGAAAGGGCGAAAAGAAGGCTAAAGAGGGACTTTTTACARGAGCCTGTAGTAATGGGACAGAGGGATTTGCTTTAATCTGAGAGTTGATTTAGATGTGGTGTTAGGAAGCAATTCTTTACTGCGAGGTATATAGGACATTGGAACAGGTTGCCCASAGAAGCTGTGGATGTCCTGTCCCTGGAAGTGTTCAAGGCCAGGTTGAATGGGACTGTGAGCACCCTGGTGTAGCAGAATGTGTCCCAGCCCATGGCTGGGGGATTAGAAGTAAATGATCCTTCAGATCCCTTCCAAYGAAAACCACCCCTTCCAAACCAAATCTCTAGATTCTATGATMTTTAAAAGTGTTTTTTACACAAATATCATCCAGAAATGTACTCATTGCTATTCACATTTGCAAAGGACATTATAATTCAAGTTACTAGCAACTAAACATCTATTGTTYTAGTAAATAAAACAAACCAACAAAGTGCTGCATCTGAGTTCTCACCCATACTACAGTCAAAATGACAATGCATTCATTATGATACAAGCAATAGWCTCAAAATCTTGGAAGSTATAGTTACTTTTCTCTAGTTTGAGAGAAGTTTATCTGACCTGTCACAGACATTTATATAGTTCATCTGTTCTRAGGTATAATGCTCTGCGATCACATACAGTAATTTTGTCATTTTCTTTTATATTTTGAAATATATGACCCTTTAGCAAATTCTCCATTTCCTCCTTACATTCAGATTACTTTTGCATTTTCTTCTTTATCCTCCCTTCAACAGGTTTTCACTGACATGCTTTGTACAGTGGGACAATCTAGGGTAGTTAAATTTCAGGAGAAAGGTAATTGAATTCTAATGAGTAAGTGGGATCAGCACAGATAATTTTAGGGGATAAAACAAGACTTTTTCACGATCAAACTAGCAATGCTGAAGTTAAAGTGAACTATTTGAGTTCCAAATTTCTATGAATGTAAGAAAAAAATTATTTTTGCTCTTTGGACAACTGCATAACAACGGCTTGCAAGGGACATTGTTGCTTATGATGGTATCATATGCCTACCTATGGATGTTTCCTATGGARCACAACATGTGGAACAGCATGAGTTACAGTTCTAACAATTTTTATTTCTAGTGCTGGATATTTTAAATATATTTCTGCAACTACAGAAACATCATTGAGTACTGAAATGTGTGCATACCAAGAGACTCTRGTGCTTTCTCAATGTTCAGCCTAGGATGTTTAGGATATACTGCATAAGGATGCCGCATTTAGATAAAACAGCTGAGCTTGTTTGGCAGCTAGTTTCTTTTATAGATGTGGGGCCTTGTCTCTCTTCCCAGCTTTGTCATTTTTTTCCCACACGTTTTTGCTACTTTGGCTCTTCTTCTGATGCCTCAAGTAAGCCTAAAGAAAATTATTTGCTCTCCTCCTCCCACGCACTGTCAGCTTAGTGAGATAAACTGGCATGCATATTAAGTACTTCAGAAGCAAAAAGGAGATGGAAAGAAAAAAAGTACAAAGGCAAGATTAYTTGGTCAGGGTTGGGAAGGGAAGAGAAGGCTGTAGGGCAGTTCTACCTTTTGTGCAAATAAGTTTTTACAGTGGTTAAGCTTTCCTTGTCTTAACACATCCATGGATATAAAAGTTATCCAGGTCTTATCCAAACAAAGACAATGAAAATTGCAACTATTTGATGGATCAAAAAGTAAGTCACTTACACCTGTGGCTTTAGGTAGCTGTGATTAGCACCTCATTTACACTGCAATTGTTTTAAAGTACTGATAAAGCAGTCTGGTGCACTGCTGTTYCCTACAACAAAGATTATCTTTCTTTCCATCGGTAGAGAAAGAGAAAGGGATGCATTCAAGCAAGCTTTTAAGGCAGAATTCATTATGGCACTTGAAAGACCTTTGAAAATCGTTAGTGAACCAGTTATYAACACTTCAAGTTTCATTTCTCTCACCACATCTGGCACTTTTTTTTTTTTTTTCAAATAACTTTGCTAATTATCATTAAAAGCATTTACTCTGAAGTGTAAAATGCTATACAGCTGATTAAAAGGCATATCAAACCAGTGTGTTTTTTCCTTCCAGTTCTGAGACTCAGACATTTGCAGTATGACCCTATACCYTTATTATGTCAGTAAAAGGCACATACATGAAGAAATGTTTTCCTATTAGCATTGATTAAGAAGTTTCCTAGCAGCTAGTATTGATGCACTATCCCAGATATTAATTTTGCTATGCTACACTACTTGAACTGGTGATGTTAATTGTTTGTACACTACGACAAAGAAATACATCAGCCACTGAGAATGGTTATGCTGAGGCTTCTCAGCTTTATTATAGAGCCTGTAAATCTTCTAACTCTAAATGCACACAGTRCCACAGAAATATTTCAGACCAGATTGTCTGCAGCAGTAAATCAATAGAGCTCTACTGAAATCAATGGAGCCAGCGTGATTTACAGTAGCTCAAGGTCTGCCCTTTCGATTGCGCCCAGTGATATAAGAGACTCAAGAGGGTTATTACAGTAATATTCAGGAATATATTTTCCAGTAAATTACAGTTCTTTAAAGACAGACTGAGGAAACATGCACAGGTATTGCACTATGACACAGAGGATTAGCAGGGGGTGCATGCAGCTCTTCACTCAGACTTCAGCTACTTGTAGGCAGGCACCAAACTAGGCACCAGAACTAACTTGGTTCTTTTTCCTGCTACAGCCCATCAAAATACTTACGTTTTCCCTGTTCTGGCTACTTGTATGAACATAAAAAAGTGCTTGGGGAAATAAATTTCCCCTTATTGCAAATGAACCCATGGTGCAGGCATACAACTCCGAGGCTGACAGAGGAGTTCTATCACCAGCCAAGGTGTTGAGCTTCCTCTGTCTCTGTCCTCTCCAGAGGCAAAGAAAGGCAGATATGATCTTTCCTCATCAATCTCTACAGGTGMGTCTAAATTTCTGCTCTGATTGGCAGTGCAGAGTGATGCCATAGGATTTTAGCTTTTATATTTTTCAAATGCTGTACTGCGCTAGTGTATAACTCTAACCTTCATATAGAGTGTTAGTTTACTGTCTTCACATTTTGGT
Source organism: Alauda arvensis (assembly GCA_902810485.1). Classification (NCBI taxonomy): domain Eukaryota; kingdom Metazoa; phylum Chordata; class Aves; order Passeriformes; family Alaudidae; genus Alauda; species Alauda arvensis. Next base: position 2,643,220 of record CADDXX010000060.1, read on the forward strand.
CAGACAAAACAATCCCTATAGGGCAGAAATTCAAGGACACTCTACTGCCTCAGACCCTGGAAAGTATAACAAAAGTGATTTGTGGGGAGTATATGACTTCATTACCTGAAACTGTAATTGGAGGATTAACCCCTGATATGTAAATGAACCRAACTTATATTTGTCTGAAAAACTCATGACTGTCGTCCACTTTGGATGTAGYCCCTCTCAGAGGCTTTTAACTTCCCAAGATGTATCTTTTGAAGGCATTTAATRAATACCCMCTCTTATTCTCTTAATCTTGTMTAACCTCTGTTCTAGGTAGCCACTCCAGGGCACCAAGRGGACCCTTAACTTCATCRCTTTAGGTGCCTGAAGCCAGCAAAAACAGCCATCCAGTGACTTCAGAAATTTGTATAAGCTGTGTTTGTTAGATAAGCACAAAGGCTTAGGAGACTTAAAAGTTTGTATTATTTCACTCTTAAAACCAATTCAAACGTAGAATAAATTTAGAGTCAAGTAGACCCTGCTATGTAATCATACTTGCAGTTTAGKTAAATGATATTTCTGCTTTGAAGATTTCTTAAGTAGCTACTTGCTGCTTTCAGAACATGCCCYGGAAACCTAAATGCACTGGTGAATACAGTTGAATGTGGCACTGTAACATATACTCATGGCTCTGCTGTTCATTCTTCATATAGCTTTATTGCTTAGAGGCACAGAGCGGCCAAATATATTACTGCAGGTACTCTTCTTAGGAATGTTGCCAAATTATTTTAARTGACTGCTTTGCTGTCCAGGCCATATCTTTCTCATGGCTGATCAAACGACCAGAGATCATCTTAAAAACTCTCATTATAAAAGGCTTTAAAATAGATTAAAGAGAGGGCTATGACATAAAATGTGCCCACAGTACAGCAAAGTTAACTGTGGTGGAGTTYCTTGATTTGGTWTTGGTTTTTTTCCCCTGTAACATCAACATAACTACCCTGTGTTGGAGAMATAAATTGAGCAAAATATGAGAAAAGCTTTTTTTCTTATAGGTGGAAAAAGAAAACTAAAACCCTCTGTCATGCASAGATTCTCWGTGCTAGAGYTCACCAATGTGTGCTATWAAAAAARRAAAAAAACTCTAAGGAGTCTTTCCATTTACTGTTGACTAGACATGGTCAACACAAAAATAATAAGGAGAATTAATTTAGAAGAATTTCAGCTCAGGTGAACGCACTGTTTTTGTAAACCAACACTTAGCACTCTATAAACTTACAGGTGACTTTGGAGCTTTGTTTTTGTAAACAATTTGGCAGTTTAAAATTTGTAATAAAATGAGGGATTATTTCCTCCTTTGTTAATGAGCCTTCCATATCTCTTACCACACAACTTGACAAGATTAGGGATTGGAGAGACAATGTTTAATTRCTTTCAAAAGCTGTTTAATGTTTGCAAAGACTGCTTAGAACGGTGGATGAAAAAAGAATAATTATCACCTAATTATATAATCTTTAAGAAAATAAGAACATGTTTCATCGTTGAACCATATGTATGCCAGATAACACAATACTATTGGGCTCAAAACCCCTCAGAAATCACTTATAGTTGAATATCTGATATCTGTTGTATCAGTTCATTGCATTCATACAAGTGCACTAGAACAAAAAAGACCATGTGCAGGCTCTGTGATATGTTATGCTCTGTTAAAACTTCATTTTTTTGGTAAGTACTGTGCACTGGAAAATAAAATATAACCATGAAGAAGAGGAACAGAATTTACACCCTAAGGTTACCAATGGAAAAATAATTAGTTTAGTGGATAAGGAAGCAATTAGATATTCCCCGTTATTTCTTATACTGATGCAAAATCAATGTCCCTGCTATATTTGTCAGCAGAATTTTGAAGAAGACATTAAAAGAAATTCACTCATGTGTGTCTTTTAATGCTGAGGAGATAGGAATATAGAAGAATATCCATTGAATATATTGCTAATTACTAAGGTTCTGTATTTTATTTGGACAGAGACATTTAAACATATTCATTCATAAATTAAAATGTTCAGGTAAATAATTAGCAATAAAACATATAATTCTAGTCATTCTAGTACAAGTTGTACCTTGAAAAATCTGCCCTAAGAGACCTTCTTTAAACAGGACCTCTGTAGCATTGCTAAGGCTGTACTTCATTAGTTGTGATTATACTTTTAAAAATTTAGTCTGTGGGAGGTTTTYCTACTTAAATATAGAGATTTTCACCTTATTAATGGACAAAAGCAGAAAACTGTTTAAACTGGAGGAGGAAAAAGCACCCAGTATTTCCCAGATAGGMTATAATTTGCTTACTTCCAGTCAGCCTGAAGATTATTATCAATTTTATTTTTTTGGTTTTTGCTTTGGTTTTTTGCTAATRTATCTTAAGGTGTGTTTACTCCATTCTAGAAACTAATTTTTAAAATTTAAGGTACATTTGTATCTTTATGGGAGTTAAAAAGAAAATAAAAATACTCTATAACAGAATAAGCTAATATCCAAAAGCTGTGAATTTTGGCACATAGTTTTGGCATGAACACTGTCTTTAATATACAAAAACACCAGTCTATATTTAACTATCAAGTCAGTGATAGTGTACATTCACATGATAGCAAAGAACGACATTATATTGTGACATGTTGACCCCAGCCAGCAACTAGACACCCCTCACAGCAGCCACTTGCTCACTATTCCACCAGGACAGAGGACAGAACAGGATGAGACAAAGCAGAAAAACTTTTGGGACTAAAATGTAGTTTATAAATGTTGGAAAAATGGTGGGTGGGTTTGCAAGGGCAAAACCAYGAGTCAGTCTCTGAGCAATAGATGTACAGCAAGACAAAACCACAACCCCCCTTACCCAGATTTATTGCTGGATGTGATATTATATGGTATGGAATATTMCTCAGAACAATTTTCTCCCCACTCATCTTCTTTTCCCTCCCCTATCCCATTGTGACTGAGCTTTGCAATTTCTCAGTGTTCCTTTTCCTTTGTCTTCAGACCCACACATGAACATCCTGATTTGTTCCTGTTAGGACTGAGGAAAGGCATACAACTGGCTTACTCTCTCTTTATCAAACCTCCAGAAGGCATACTCCAGGAGCATAGAGTGGATTATCTGGTGTTCTCCTCTGCCTCTTGGAAGTCCACAACACTCAAACAGGTGAATACATTAGCTTTCTCTGTGGTAGTGTTAGTATAGGGCTTGGGGTGTTGGTTTTTTCTCTTCCCTGAAAATAWGGTCTTTAGAATATACTTACTGTTTGCTTGCTGGAAAATCCACTATTGCCATGAACAAAATTTAATATACCACTAGAAACACTAGACTATATTCTTCATTTTTGCATGGAGTGAGGATTTTTAATTAAAAACAATATACACATTTTTTTAATGTAGTACAACACTTGCATCTGGAAGGTTCACCATCAAAGACTGCAATACTGCTATTTTCATGGTATCAGTGGGAGGCTGGCTTTCACAGCTGTGTTCACACTGGTAGGGATTCAAAATCACACACATAACTGCCTTATGTCCTCACTCTGATTTTCTGATGGCATTCTGTCCTAATTTTACCAGTAATCCTACAGACATAAGTACACCTGCAGAGTCTGCTGAAGTGGCTGTGAACTTTTCCCCATTTCTAGTTATTCTGTTATTCAGTCTCCTGGTTTCTGAAAACATATTTTTGTTGCAACATAATCACTGCCTTTCATACTGATATAATGCTCTAGATTTTTTCCGTGTCTTCCATTCCTGAGTAATTTCCGGTGTTTACTCATCCCAGCTTAGTACTCTAAACTAATATACCCTGTCAAGACCTTCTACTTATACATACTTGAGATGCTTCCACTTGCTTTACAGACAACTAACAATACTGCAGACCTTTCTGTCAGTCATTCTTATTGAAATAACATGCACGTTTCTGAAGTGATGGGAATACTACTTTCACAAATTGAACATACAAATGTAAATTCTCATCCCTCAACAGAAATTTAACTCTTCCACCAAGCAGTGCTGTATTTTCTGAATGCTTGATGAGTATCTTCTTTCATTACYATACAGTTTTTATAGTAAAAATAAAAGAAAAACCCAAGTTTCCAATAAGATAATTTTGTTACCGTATTCCTCAGTCTTCACCACCAAACCCCACTGAATAAAAGAAAAAAAAGAGAGAAAATAGCTTGAAAACTTGCAAGTTAATCCATAAATAAAAGGACTATGGGTTCTTCTTATTCATGATAGCAAACAAATTTCTTATACATCTTGTACACCTCAGAATATTGCAGACAGCCACAGACCCTTACATGCCCTGCCTTTATACTTTAACAAAACAAAATTTGGTGTGCCCACATCAAAAGAACATAAGATGTACTAGATCAGACAGAGGTCTAGCTGGCTTGGTATTTTGTCTCAAATTCTGGTCACAAGGAGATGGTTGAAATAGAAAAGGACCAGAACYAGTGAAAGACATTTCCCATTTATACAAATGGCCTGTGAAACATTTTCCATATGATGTACTTATACGTTAGGATGCATATTTAGTACTTCTATGAAATACATGGTATCAATTCACATTCATTATTCTTAAATTGCTTTATCTATTATGTTTTTGTCCAGAAATTTCTTGGTCTAGATATCCTTTCACTATCTATAACACTCTAGGGCAATGTACAGCTTTATAACCCTGTGTGAAGAATTCTCTCCTTTGTTTTGTCTGAATCTAACTCAGACTAGTTCTGTCTCATTACCTAAACCCCAATTTGTTTTAAGGAGTCTAAACTAAGATTATCATTGTTTTTCTATGTATGTGCAGTTAGGGTAATTCATTATTTTCTATCAACTCATTTGATGCTGGGAATCCATTTGTTTKGTCCCTGTTCATGAGATTGTTTTGTGAGGAATAGATGCAAATGAAATTATGAATGAGTGTTCCATTTCTGAGCCAAGATTCTAGCCTCATGCTGTGCTACCTGCACTGTTTGTGAGCAAGCAYCAGCAGGTGGGAACACCAGGGAGATGAAAATGAAGCCTCAGACCTTTGTTTCCAGATGTATCATAAATATCCAAAATTTCCTGAGTCTTATMTCATAGATATATTGCTTAGATATGCAGTGTAAAAATATGCAGTTCCCACACACCACTYGCAGTCACACAAACAGCTTCAGGGCACAGCTAATGATATGAACTACATTAGTCCAACTGTATCTTAATGTGACATCAAATTAATGGGAATTCTGGGTTAATCTACACAACAGGAACTGCAAATCTATAAAACTGAGTTCCTTCAAGAAGAAACTTCTTGAAAACATAAGTCACAGTCCAAACTGCTGAATAAACACAGGCGTCATCAAATCTATGTCAGAGCTTTTTCAAAGGAATGAAAATAAATATTTTATAAAATGCATCCACAGGATATGCTGCATCTACAAATAAAATTCTAGCTCAGATATGGGGACATAAAAATTATATTGCAGCAGAGGGCTTACTCCCTTAGAAAAYAAGGCCTAAAAACTGTCCAGCTACAATGAAACAATGCATTATTAGTCCCTAATGCATTCGTCATAAAATAAACCTACTGAGCTTTGACAATGTAGCTGTGTAATTAGCAAGAAAACCATTTTCAGATTGTGACTGCTACAAGTCCAAGAATATTATAAATAAAATATTTTAATATCTTGCTGTGTTGATCCCAATATATTGTAATGTATAAATATAACTGTACATATCTCTCCAGAAGTGAACTTTCCATTATTTCCTTCAATTATCAGCTATAACTACTWTGTAGACTCTGTTGCTCCCCTCTAACAAATGGCAGGTTTTACTTTTCCCTTTACGTTGACCCTTTCAGAGAATAAGGCTGTCAAAATTGAGTTTACCAGTAATATAGCTAACCTACAATGACTTAAATTCCAGCTTGGAGACATCTTCTGAGATCAACTTCCCCAAAGTGAAATAATTAGAAATCAAGATATTCTGAAATTAGACTACATTTATTAACGCATTTTCTTCTTCTTTTTCTTCTCCATAAACATACAAAAATCAGTAGAAAAACCTCAGCTAAATCTTTTTCTCCATAATAAAAATACTTCTTACAAATGTAATACAAGATATTTTTTGGTTACTCAGTGAAAGAATAAAGACATCTACAAATAATCCCTTGTGAAGGCTATAARATACAGAAACATAATTCTGTCTCTCAAAGAACTTTTACATTGATCCTTGAATTGCAATTACTTTGGAGGATATTCCAGAGACATATCACTGTCTACTTGCCCTATTCCCCTAATAAGCATTCACTCTTGGCCAGAGTTAGAGATACAATGACARGCTTTGGTCTGACACAGCCAAGCATTCTTAGGGAATGATTCTGAAATTCTTCAGTTCATTGGTACCCCACGTGGAAGCAACTACAAAGTTAATAGAATAACTTCAAAAATACTGAGCTTATTCCCAATCAAGAAATTCTTTTCCCATCTTATGGTTAGAAATGTCTTCTTTTGGAGCCTCTTCTTACACAAGAACATGCAGAGTAACTGCTTCATACTTGATACTCTTAYAGATCTTGATGATTTGTGACCTGAGATTAGTGGTTGGAAAGGAAAGCAGGTAGATATCTTCCTCTTTCCTCTCTATACCATATCAGAATAAGTTTATTCTTTCAATGATTTTTTTTTTTTTTTTTATAACAAGAGATGATAGCATGGTAAGAAAGAATAAGATCCAACTCTCTTGACTGTTGAATGAATGAGGGGAAAAAAGAGGCAAAAGAGGAATCTGAACCTGRTAATACCCCAGGGGAAGTTGCTGAATTTAGTTCCTTGTCTTAATGAATACATCTTTTCTTCTATCTTAAACTTATGAAACCATTMATGTCAGAACTGGCACAGGCATCCCTGAACAGAGCTTCAGCTGTCAGCCTCTTTCTTGCCCTTTTAGGATGTTTTCTTCCCGAAAAGCTTCAGGCTTTTGACACATATGTCATGTAAGAGCCTAAACAGCAAATCCCTCCTCCAGCCCTGACAAGGCTAGAAAAGTTCAACCTATTACACATTTGGTSGGACAGAAGGAAATAAGTCAAACCTCTCCTTTCTTAGTCATCTTCTTTGAGTGCATTGGAGGACTCCYTTTTCTTCCTGCCCTTTGAACCTTTGCCATGGGGATCCTCTTGGAGCTGGGTGCTTGTTTCTTTTTTCCTTTATTAAAACTTTCCCTCTGTGAACTAATAAATGCTATTCCCATTCATTCCTTCCTCTTTTAAGGAGAATGAGAGAGGCATTCTCTACAGAAGTAAGAGATCTTTTTTTTTCCCTTTGTGTTTTTTAAGATAGAAGATGAAGAGGCAGCAATGACAGAGATATACACATGCAGCAGAAATATTCACACTACTCTGTGTGCATGTCTTTGTACACACATACACACACACACACAGAGGTTGTCTCTGTGCTAAGATTACTTTAAACACCCCAATTTGTCTACGCCAATGAAAAATTAATCTTCCTCCTATTCATCACTTCATAATTGAGTGCAAACTGCCATGAAATCATAATTGAATCATAATAACAACAAAATCAAAATAACACTCATAATATTATATCTGCTTTGCAGCAATTTGAATACTTTCAGAGAAATGATACCTTACACCTAAGAATGCATTTCAGGATGTCCTGTGGTGCTTTCTTTGAGGAACCTGCACTGAGGGGCAATAAGGTCAAGAAAACTGGTAAAAACTGGTACTATTTACTGCATGCAGTCATGTGAACACTCTTCTCTTTCCTCTGCAGCCTGTTCAACAGCATTCCTGTCAGTGTTGGGGAAGCCACATTTGAAGATTGTATTGATTATTCTGATGGTGTTTGCTATTTCATTGCAATGGTGTCTGAGACAACATGCTCAAGAGAAATGGCTTTTTTTCAGACAACTTGCAAACAAAATTTGGCAAGGTACTATTGAAGAGTAGTAATTTTTACAACAAATGCTAAAATCAGGTCTTCCATCTGTGTCCTATTCAATTTTTCTCAWGCCATGGCATGTAACTAGAAAGATGGCAGTGTGAAAATAGGTCAACATATGGAAAATCTCATTTACTGAAACTGAGTACATGCACTACTTGATCAATGGGCAGCTGTGTAAGAAGAAAAAAGTACAGTGCGAGCAAGTATAAGACTGTCTATTTTCTCTGAAAGTGATGGAAAAAAATGGACATCTGAAAATGAATTCACTTAACCTGAAAGAATGAGCATCAGTCTACCTCTTGGTAACTCTATTCACTTCATCTAGAGATATCAATTTTCASAACAGAATCTAAATAACCAAAGGTATCTAAAAAAAAATAAAAAAGGCATCCTCAAAAACCATAAACCATTTACCTGATTCTAGCAGTGTTTTGYACTGTTGCATGACAGATCCCACTTCAAATTCCCTGAGCACTTCATMGGTTTTTTGTTTTAATGAAAATTGTGGGTTATTTAAGAAGTGGAGGAGAAAAATARTTCTCAGCTAGTGTAGAATTCTTCATTTATTTGTAATACACAAAATAAATAAATATATTACAATAAATAYCTCTTAACCACCTTCAAATACAGATTTTTTTCTAATGTTGTKTCAATATTTGCCTTTTGCAAACTTGAAAGCCTGATTTGTTCTGGTATAATTGCAAAACAATTCTGGCAAGACAGTAAAGAATTCTATTTTCTTACACAAACTAGTTACAGAAAGTCCCAGAGAAACAAAATCTGTAGCTGCACATAAGTACAGCTAATAGCTTCGGATGGAAAAAAAAATCTTGACAGTCTCTGTGCAACCAGCTCCCACTCAGGGATCCACACTGCCTCCTAACCAGCAAGCATTCAGCAGAGATATTCCACAGATATCAGAGTGATGTCATACAATTTCACCCAGTCATTGCAGAATAGCTGTCTCTAAAACAGTCTAGCACAATCTTTTCATTCTACATTGTAATAAAAATAGTGCAAACAATCCCAAGCTAAAGCAAAATAAACAAACAAACAGACAAACAAAACCCCAACCACCGCAGAAATGACATGCATTATAATGTAACTTTAAGTTGATTATTTTTCAGCATATAATTCTGCAATATATTTTTGCAGAAAATGAATCTGCATCTCTGTATTGACTCAATTACTTTCTATCAGTTACTTTTGATACTTGTTCCTTGTAGAAAATGTTGCTATGTTGAAAAATCTCTTTTACTTTTAATAAATATTGATTACTCAATTAAGTAACTCCAAAAAATTKGATTACTTTGAAATGAAATAACTTATTTACTGGTAATGGTTTTACATWTTCCTTTAAAGTTTATTTGAAAATATTTGAAAAATACATTGAAAAAAATTCAGATAAGTCTACCACTTAGATTGTCTCTTCTGAAAGAGATTTATAAGCAAGTTAGAGCTGGTCTGAAACAGTGTTACCAAGTCAGAAGATTTCTGGTTCAGCTTCAAATTATGCATTAATCAGAAGTCTAGACAATCCCTGGACAGGCAAAATATTTTAAGCCTTAAACCTTCATCCCTGCATATKTCCATCATCACAGACAAAATCTGAAGATGCTACTGCATCAACCATTAACAGAAAATCTGAAAACAGACTCAAGACCACGTATCAAAGGTATTAGACAAGTAAACATATTAGTTTTCCCACATACCAGATCAACACGTAAATATTTTAAGAAAAAGAGGGTCATTTATCTCCCATAAAAGATTTTTCTCTCTCTGGCCTGCTTGGTGGGTTCAGAGGAAGATAGTTTGATGTATTCTGGGTGGTGTGTGGGAGTAACAACAAAATTCTCAGGAGGGCCAACAAAAAAASTTTCACTTGAAAACTTCAGAGCATTAAGGTAGAGGAAGATATCTGGCAAATTTTAAAACAACTTCCATAYRCAGAAAGGCACTTCGCAAATTTTAMCATAGCAAACTTTAACTTACCTGGCTACAACAAGGCATTGACTAGAATTGTTTAGTCTGGCTTACAACATATTTTGTGAAGAAGTAGTTGGGAGAGAGAAAAAGAAAGAAAAAGAAGACAGAAAGGTATATAGTCACCACCCTAGGACCCAGCATGGTCTCAGATGCTTTTAAATTCAGGGTAGCTGAGCACACCACTTGACAGGCGCCACTGTTCTTTTATCTACTCTGGCCTACGGAGGCTTCCCCACAGTTGTGGGGCACACCTACTCTTTAATGTGTACCAAAGGACAGCCAGCAGTCTTTTGGGGCTTACCAAGAGRTCAGTTAGCCATTTTGGGGCAGGCCATACAGTTGGCCACCACCATTTTGGTCTGGACCAGTGTCTGACAAGGCTCAAAGGGGCAGAGTGGAACAGAGCACGTTAAGTGAGATTTCATGGGAAAAATCCTGTGGCTGGAGTACCATGATGGATGGTTATAGGCTCTTCAGGAAAAAACAGGCAGGACAGACAAGGTGGAAAGAAAGTGTTGTTCATAAAGAACAGTGCMTAAAACTTGCAGCTGGGGATTGTTGAGAGTCTCCAGGTAAGGAGGGGAAAAGCTACCAAAATGGTCAACTGTCAACCATATGAWATTTAACAAGAACAAATGACAGATTCTGCATTTGAGGGACAGTGTAATGCTGGATATGTGAATAGACTGAGAACAAGAAGCTGCAGTGCAGCCTTACACAAAAGAATTTGGTGATTGATTCTAAGCTCAGTCTGAATCAGCAATGTGGCCTGGTCTTCAAAGTGACCAACCAAATCCTAGGGTGCATTAAGTACAGTATAASTAAGCAACTTTCACACAGAGGATGATGGACATGAGAAAGAAGTGCCTACACAACCCTTGAAATTCATAAAGTGAACTGTTTACTGCTCAGAGATCTTGAAGGTGAGCTTGTGGGATGTACACACTTGTCACCCTGAATTTTTAAGCCTTCTGTTAAGTTGTAGCTTGGAGTCAGTTTTCCCATAGTTTTTCATGTAAATAACAGGTGTTGTTTTCTAACTAGCTTGGATGTTTACATTCTTCTCAGTGGGATGGATTTCCTTGACAAGCACGTGTATTAGCCAGTGTGTGTGTAGAGGTAGGAATTTTCTCACCCAATTAGAACTTTTTCCCTTTCCTGTATACAATAACCCTGATTTTAATAAAGATCTCTTTTCTTTTCTTTCTCCTCGTGATTGCTGTGTCATSCCATTCTTTTGTGTAGCAGTGTGACACACACTTTCTCCTCTCCCAGCTGCTGTTGGGTGCAGAGGCTGCTCYGCTGTCTGTGAACTGGCTGGGCACTGCTCTGACAGCCGTGAGTGTGATGTCATGGAAGGCAGCCCAGGTGTTCTAGGGTCATGAAAGATCAGCCCTGTCACAGGTAGGTCCACATCCATCAGTTCTTCATCTTAAGGTGGGTTCATCCTCATCTTAAGYCCAACCCTATGGGCTCCATGTCCTGGCACACATGAACTCACCACTCTTTGATGGATAATATGTGTGGGCCTCACACAACTCTTAGATAGTTTGGCAAAATAGGGTCCCTCACAGTTCCTTGGTGGATCCATATTCATGGATTCCACATGATCAGTCACACAGCAATCACTCAGATGGATGGTGTTTCTCCTCCATCAGTCCTTTGGCATGCAGACACACCTGGGCCCCATGCAGATCTACAGCAGAGCCACATCCATTTACTGCACACCATTGGTCCCATGAGCARTCCCAAATATTYCCRTGCTATTTTGAGTGGTGTTYCTTCTCCTTTGATTCTACTTTCTCCTCCTGGGAATTGACTTTCTTCTTTGTGCTTCTCCTAGGAACTAATCCTCTGCTCTCCCACGTCCCTTGGGCACAGGGACTGTGCTGCACCTCCCCTCATGAGCCCTGGGCTCTAGCTTTGTCCCTATCCCGTGGTCTAGGCAAGATGGTAGCAACAACATTCCAGGAGGATTGGGGTCCTCAATGATCYTTCCCTCTTACCTGGCACCCTGCAAGGGGCACATCCACCTGCACTCAACAGTGGCTGAGAGGGGTCAAAGCATCCAGACATTCTCCTGACATGAAAGGGAGGCTCAGTCAGCCTGCTCAAGGTCTCTGCCTGAACTCCATTAAAGAACTGCTTATTGTTAAATGTTGCAAAGTCTCTTCTTCCAGTGACCCTGGAGTGTGGAGAGGGTCCTTTTCTTCTGCAGAGAGGGAAGGGGAGGGCCTGACATCCTTTGGATGGTTGTTCCATCATTTTGCAAAGACCCTGTTGGAGGCCATGGAGAGAGGGCCTTGGATTGTGGAGATGGTGGTGGCTCACTCTGAGCTCTTTGTTATTTTGAAGAGCAAAGCTTCTCATCACTTTATTKGTTTATTTCTTCCCCATTCCAAGGAAGAATTCTCACATTCTGCTGGAAGAATCAGAAGCAGCTCCTGAACTACAGACTTCTGACAGGTTTCCAGGAATAAGCTCTTACCCTTCTCATCTACCAGAAGATGGCTTGGAAGCACACAAAGAGCAAGGTGACATCAATGACTAGCCAACACAGCATCACCAAAGACAAGTTGGGCTGGGTTTTGGGCACCTTTGTTTTGAGAAGGTGATAGTCCTAGTGGSACAATGGTAGAGCAGTGACTGTGTGGTGTGTTGGCCCTGGCTGTATGCCAGGTACCCACCAAAACTGCTTTATCATTCCCCCTGCAGCTGGACAGGGGAGAGAAAATATAATGAAAGATTCATGAGCTAAGGGTGGGGAAAGATCATTCACTGATTAAGGGGAAAAGATTGTTACAGGCAAACAGACTGAGCTTGGGGAAATTAATTAAATTTATCACCAATCAAATCTAAGTAAGATAATGAGAAGTGAACCAAATCTTAAAAACACCTTCCCCTTACCCCACCCTCCTTGGTGTCTATTCCTTCCCACTGGGAGCACAGGGACATGGGGAATGAGGGCTGGGGTTAGTCCATCACAGGTCATTTGTGTTGCTGCCCAGGGAGAGGAGTCCTTCCCCTGCTCCAGTGCTGGGTCCCTCCAATGGGAGACAGTGCTCCACAAACTTCTTCAGCATGAGTCCTTCCCACAGGCTACAGCTCTTCATGAGCTGTTCTAATGTGGGTCCCTTTCCACAGGATGCAGTCCTTCAAAAATATCCTCCTTCAATGTGGATCACCCAAAGGGTCACAAGCCCTGCCAGAAAAACTGCYCTAGCTAGGGATGGTTATTCTATGGGTCCAAAGTTCCCTGACAGGAGCCTGCTCCAATATGGGCTTCCCAAGGAAGTGGTAATGGCTTCAAGCTGTTYCAGAAGCATTTGGACMATGCTGTAAGATGTGTGGTTTAACTTCTAGGTTGCCCTGTGTGAAGTCAGGAGTTGGACGTGATGATGTTCTTCATAGGTCCCTTTTGACACAGGATCCTCTGTGATTCTATTCTGTGATTCTATATCTCTTTTTTGCATCTTTTTGTCCCTCTTTTTGCTATTCTTTTGATGACATTAAACATCACTTCAGGAACCCTGAGGAAGACTAAAATAATGAACCTATCTGTTTGAACTATAATACAAAACAAAAAGATTRTATGCAATTCACCCTGAAAGTATAAGCCATTATTATTCTTTTTCATGGCTATTTAAAAACTTTTTTTAAAAAATAGAAAGCAGCTGAAGTAATATTTTCACCTTTAGACATTGTCCTAAAGAAAGTCCTATGTTTGAAAAATCATCAGAAATTCTATTTTCCACTTTCATTGTGAAATTAAGAGAGCTTTTGCATTTTGAACTCTACCCACACACACTGCAGCAGCAGTCCCCTGGATTGCTCTGAGCCTTAAATAGGTGTGCTTTGGAGAAAGTAGAAGGAAAAAAATCCTTCAAAAGATCCCACGCTAATGACATTCTAAACTTTTAAGAAGTTTTCTTTCCATATTTATTGAAGCCAGGCATTTAATTTTTTACTCATRGGTCCCAATGTATTCATGGTTTCCTACAGGAGATTTGGATATTTCTTTGCTTGGACAATTGTGGCTGTAATTATCTATTATCCCAGCAGCCTGAACCTTTTTATGAGCACATATTATTAGTTGGTGGCAGTGCTCAAATGTTATCTGACATTGGTGAAGAACAATCTCTGGGCCTAGCTTTTCTTCATATATGCCATGATGTGAATCAATAATAGCTCTTCAGAACTCAAAAAGTCTACCCCAGAGTGAGATTGGAGTAATGAGGGAAAAATCAGACTCCCCAGTTTGAAATTGTCTTATTAGAGAAACTAGTTTGTACTTAAAAGTGAAAAGTTTTATTTTATTTTTTACCTCATCTGTGAAAACTGTGGGTCTGCTGATAAGGTTGAACAGGACCAAATATAGCCATAGTCCCACCAAAAGGGATGTAGTAGACTTCAGCACTTCATCTAGTGCATCTAAGTGCAAAGCATGTGTCACAATAGATGGTATAGTATTTACCCTGTCAACAAGTCCCAGCTGAGAGCTTACTGGAACTTTGCATATTGTGGCTTCTTCTAAGACATTTCATGTCATATCTTATTTGAACTSTTAGAAGTCATTCAAAACTAAGTGSAKGCACAGCRTTCAGGAAAGCTTGTCTTTATCCTTGGACTGTACACCTGYGCCTTTGTGGCTAAGCAGGCTATTTCTTCAGGAAAGGGGCACTTCCCTAGGAAGGAAGAGGCATCTCCAGACCTGGTGAGTGCTGTGCAGAAATGCATGTTTAGTCCCCTACCTTGTCTGAAACTGTATGGCTGTCCAGCTTCACAGAAGTCCACAGACCTGCTGCGTGATCATAGGATAGGCAGTTTGGAAAACTTCCAAACTGTGATTCAGTTGTGGGTGTTGAAGTTCTTTCCTGATTCTCATCCTAGTCTATACCTGATCTGTGGGGAATACTTAAAGGATGAGTTTTGTTAAGGTGATGCAGTTTGGTCATGTACATGTCCAAGTATGTATAATTTCTATTAATACTGAACAACAGACCTGCTAAAATTCCAAGATTCCTTCAAATCATTAGTCACTTAAGAACTGGCTTATAAGACYGAGAGTAGAGCAAGCTGTCTCTTCCTTTTAAACTTTACTACATCTCTCTCATGGGTCACACACTCCTGCTCTGAAAAGGATATTTCCTCAGAAATAAAGAGTTTTCAACAGCAGTGAACTACATGCAAATTCAATAAAATACTTATCTTTATGTCCGAGACTTAACATAAGCATATRTACATTTTTATTACCCTGTTAAATTTTTCACTGCCAATGAACCATTGATCCTTCAGGATTTTTTCCTGTATTCACTGTAGCACCACTGAATTGCAAATACCTAGAAAAATATACAGAGAGCTTGTACATATTTATGATCTATTCTGTTAAAGCTTAAAAATGGGACAWCTTGAAAATGCAGTGGAAACTTAAATTTCAGATTTATGATAGTAAAATTCATATCTTCATTTTGTGTTCTAAATTAATTCTGATTTCTGAGTTTGGACATTAAAAGGTTGCACATAAATATGAAAACAAAGTGGTTGCATAAGTTTAATTCCTGGAAATTAATGTGGAAATGTTCTCAATGTCTCCTCTGGTTTTGGCCCCTTTGAACTGATGCCAGCTAAGACAAATCACAGCCAGTCATTAGAAATGCCAATAAGGATCTTATGGAGAAGTACTAGGCACTATTTTCCACCTTGTTTTCTGTAGTCCCAAGCCATCGAAAGCCCACTTGCTGAGTGCTTGATCTGATAATGAAACTGTACTTTAAAATKAATTGCAGGAGTCCATACAATTCTGTTTTCCACAGTGTTAATTCATTAAAGTCTGGAATTAAGTTAWGTAAAGTATAGAACACTATGGTGCTAAATTAACCTATGAAAACCGTTAAGTGTTGCAAGGGATATGAAAAGAAAAATTGRCTTTGCATCTCTATTAAACTCAATATCATGTGACTTACTATAAAATTTCCCCTCTCTTTCCTCCATGAAAAGGCTTTTTTTCAGCCATTACTTAGCTATAGTATTTACCAGGAAAAAAAAATAAAAAGAAAAACCAGAAAAAGGAGAACACTAATAAAAAATAACAGCTTCTGGTGGTATGAGGACTGTTTGGAAAAAATGGAACTCATCTGTAAAAAATAAAAATCTGCACCTCAAAAACTCATACTAGTAAAAGAATAGAAGCAAATATTAGAAAAAGGTCTCGGAAAACAGAAATTGCGTGTAGCTATACACACTATATATATTTTTAAAAAAGCTTTAGAATTTATCAAGCTGTAAAGTAAAAAGGCAACAAAGAAAGTAACAAGCATTTACTGAAGTAACTTTTCATAGTTATAAACATTTTTGGGGTAGAATTGCAATACACTGGATGTGTACTTATACGGCACACATCARGTTTTAGCAGAGGAAGTCATTGCTAGACTAGTGAGAACTAAATCTAAAAAAAGATTCAAAACACATCAATCATATGCCAGAGGACATATCCACAGGGAGAGTTAAGTACAGTAACCCAGGGAATCTCCAAGATAAATCACTGCCTGCCAAGACCTTAAAAAGTATACCAAGGGATGTTTGTGCACCAGGGATACACCTACATCCACTAGTAGACATGCCAGAGACAGCATGTTGGCCCAAATTAATATTTGCTGCAACTTGCATTATGATTCTCTGAATAGTTAAATTCAAATCAGATTTTCATTTCAGAATTCCTTCTAAATTTTATGGTTTATGTTTTAACTGTAGCAAGCAGGRCAAAATTAAATCATTGCATTTGACAACAAGTCTTTACAGAAAAGACATTCCTAGGGATTAGAGTGATCAACTCTTTTAAGCAYCATTTGGGCAAGTGAATTTAGTAAATTTTGATTGTATCCACATTTGGAAGATAAAAGCACCATAACATGGAAAAGAAGTCCTGTTGGTTATTTGGAATTCAAGAGAGCCATCCAAATGGGATAGATAAGCTGGAYTGAAAGGTGTCCAAGTATGTATAATAAGGTGTTTAGAGCAGCCATCATCTCCCAGTGTTCACAGAACATTTTGACCTTTTTTTGTGATTTATTTATTAAGACAGCTTGTTGAACAATCAGAAGGCAGATTCAATATGCAAAGAATACAAAGGTTATACATTTTGCCTTCTTCAGCCATTACAGTTCATATGTATCTTTAACTTATGAAAGACAAGAGTAAGGGGATAAAAAAGTACAAATCCAAAAAGAACAAAATATTGTCCACTAAAAAAAAAAAAAACCACATTGGATCTCTTTATCCTAGCAGTACACTAAAGGTTKTGCTTTTCAGGTTTTCTTCATCACAAACCTAGTAGATATGTCTAGGTATAAATTAGTATCTAACTTTCACTGAAGTGACCAGTTGATTAAGCTTCCCAAATTCTTTAATGTAAACAGTGTTGAAGAARAAAAACCCTAAAAACTAYGAAAGGATAAAGCTTGATGAAATRGAATTTCTCCTGAATTTGGCCCCTTCATATTAGAGATTGTAGCAAGTACAGCTATTTCATTGTGACATTGACATTGTGCCTTTCAGCATGAAGAAAGTTAATAACAGATGGTGAAATGCAGTTAAACTAGAGCAGCATAATAARTTATTGTTTAAGGCACTTTAACTATCTGTGCATACATTTGCAAAGATAAAGCATGCTAACTTAACTTCATCAGCAGAGGTTTTATTTAAACCCTCCACCTCACACATTTACAGACACATACCATCTTACAACTCTTCTATGGTGTTTATATGGTCAGCTGTGGCTTCTTAAAAAGAGTTTCCCCTTTAAATTCTGAATTAAASCATAATTTATTATGGTTTATTATTATTTTATTGAGGCTCAAAGAACACCAGAATTTTGCTCTAGGCCWCTTAAGTTATTATACTGAATTTGAATTAGAGAAAAATTAATGCCAGTTAAAAAATATACTGAGTTTATAAACTAAATAGAATAATACARGCTGGAAAARTCATACAYAATATTAAGAGAGAGAAAGAGAGAGTGGTGTATCTGTTAGTCATGGWCAAACTGTGAGTAAGATCTGTTCATTTCAACAAGCTGAATGATTCAAATTGTTTCTGAAGCATCAAACACCTTGCAAGAAGAAATTGCTTTTCAAGTCTTTGAGTTTCTCTTTGCAAATGAGGTACTCTGCTTTCTTCACAGAGTTGTAGAGGACCATCTTATGGAAAGGACTTGCAGAAAGAAGAGAAACTTTACGAAAAGAAAAAAAATGCTGAAAGGCCTCTTTACACTAGTAATCAATGGGAAATTGTTATTAATGTATTAAGAATTTGGGTCAAGTGTTGTTTAATTTCCTCAAACATATATAATATCAAACAAAAAAAAAAATTCTTAGTTCTGTTAAATTCTCCAAACTGGTAAATATTGTGTTTTAAGTGTATATGTATTGTACTGAAAAATATTATTGTCTAAATTATCACTTCTAATGACCTTGAAACTAAAAAAAAAGACACAAAAAAATTATTATATGCAGATTTTTAATACTTCTCTGCAACCGCTTCAGCTCTCCCTGTTCATTAATATCATACTAAGGAAAACTTCACTTTCTTATTTCTTTCAACAGATACATGTCMAAATCATGTCCTCCAGCTGGTGAACATCTGTCACAGTGGAGCAGGTTCATCTTAGGGGACACAGAGTTTCTCAGCATTACATTTTGGGAATTATATTTTGCAATCCTAGGCAATATTACTGGTGACAYCGAAAATAGCTGCTGCAGGTCCCGCAGCTGGGGAGTTTTAAGGGTTTCTGATTTCCCACTGTCTGACATTTTTATTCTTTATTTCAACAGCCATGAAAAGGGATRGAATCTAAGGCCATGTCTATAAAAAAGAGTCAGCTGACAAGGTTAATATRTACACTTCTAGGTCATAACAATACCAAAACAATGTTTCTTTATACACACTGTCTTGCATGACAAAACAAAGCCAATACTTAGTGGAAACATTTGCTGAACTTAGCACAAGATGAAGTTGTGTCTATATTTTCAAAACCACAAATGACATGTGAATTGAGGGAAAACTCKGATGGAGCTAAATATTGATACAGGATGGGATTTTTTTTTTTTTCCAGTAAGAAACTGGAGGAACCTTAATTATTAGACAGAAAACAAAATGGTACATGTAGCACCATTCAAGTGCCAGAATTAGGTGCTAGTCATAGAAACTGTTTTGGTTATTGTTACTGTCTCTTTGTATGCTTGTGCATAATAGTAAAACAAATTATACTTCTGACATAAGCAAGACTCTTGCAAGTTACATTAAGCTTAAGAAGAGAGGGAAAATCTCAGAGGTTACTAGAAAAGAAAAAGACAATGCTTAAGTTGGCTTGGGAGTGCTCATTTCATTAAAAAATTRAAGAAAAGATGATTTTTCTTGGTAACAACAATATCAATAAGAAGTCCACAAAAAAACTTCAAACAAATTTCTGTTGTGATATATAAATAAGTTCCATACAGCATTCTGAGCTGCTTGATCAAAAAAATAAAAAAAGAAGAAAGGTGACTGGGGAGTTCAAAAGCAGTTAAGAAGATCTGTATAATCCATCAAACATAGCTACTTACTACCTTAAATTGAGTCACTCCTTAGTTCCCTGCCCCTCCCCATCTTTAGAAGACATCTAGAAAGCTCAGAAAATGTGATTTTTTTTTCCCTTGCTTGCTTGCTTCCTTGTTTTTTTTTCCACCAGTGTTCTTCTCATGAGCTATTTTCTTCTTTCCTCCTTGCTATGCAATCTGGAAAGCAAAAGCAGTTTAAATGGATGCTGTTGGGAAATTCAGCCCTTTAGCCACTCCTTTTTTTGG
Organism: Alauda arvensis; assembly: GCA_902810485.1. Classification (NCBI taxonomy): domain Eukaryota; kingdom Metazoa; phylum Chordata; class Aves; order Passeriformes; family Alaudidae; genus Alauda; species Alauda arvensis. The sequence continues at coordinate 2,663,000 of CADDXX010000060.1, forward strand.
TTGATATATTCCATGTGCTTTGGACAGAAACATGGTTTTCTCAGTGAGCTTTCTGCCAATATTGTCCTGAAGACTTAAACTAAATTCTGCAGTCTAAGAGATGCAGACTTGCCAGCTAATATTTAAATCAGGCCYGATAAGCAATTTCCATGCAGTGTCATTTTTACAGAATATCTCAAATCCCTCTWACTCTAATGAAGGTCTCTGCTGACAACTATACTGTCACTTGAGATTTACAATACCAATGAATTCAGAACCTAAAGTTGTGTTACTGTATTAATGTTTTTATTCTAAAACACTATAYAATTTAATTGTGTTTGCAAGACATTCACTTAGATGATAATTCTACACAAGACTCTGAATTTTCAGATATATCTTCAATGAACTTTTTTGATTTGTATAGGGTAAGTGGTGTGTAATCAAGATCCCTTCAAGGACCTTAAATAAAACTACAATTTAATTTTCATAATACTTCTGAAGTGATGTTGGAAATTCTTCTTTAAGATATATGTAAACAATATCTGTAAATTTGCATTTATTTTCATACAAATTAGAACTATATCTGACTCAAAGCTCATTGAAATCAAAGGRAATTATCCTATCTACTTCAATGGTAACTTTTTTTTTTTTCCATACAGCAACTGGTACAACATGAAGTAAAGGTAGGAGTAAGAGAGATCTAAAAACATCTTTTCAAGAAGTTTTTTCACTTGCTGTGGTCTCATGATTGCCAAAATGGCATAAAAATAGCATTGTGGTTATACTTCTCATGAAATTTGGGCAAAAATTACATTGGCATGAAATTCACCTTGGTATAAAATGATTGTATTTTTTATGTAGTGTGCTTTTTTTACAAGAAAGTGAGTGCATGGAAGAAGGATCTGTATAGCTTCAGACATTCAGAATTTCAGTACCAGCCTGGTTTACAAAACTGATTATCAAAAGTGCCTCTGGTTAGGAAGAGAAGAAACACGTACCCGCACAAAGACATTTGTCACCCATTTGTCTATATAACTGTATAGAACAAACCTCAGATTAACTTAAACACTTGAGGTAAATGTTTACAACTAATTTATTCMAGGTGTGTTTTCCTTAGAGATACACAAGAGAAACAGCTTTGTTTACCAAATGGCTCATCAGGTCTGTTTCAGAAGTCTGCTTTGGGGTAAGGCAACTCATAKCTTGTATTTTGTTGATTGGATTGGYGGTCATCAACTATGGGAAGAGTTCAGGGTGAATAGGTGCCGTAGAGACAAGAAGAGACAAGAACCTCAGCCACAGGAATCTTACCTCTCACTTAAATACCTCAGTGTAGGAGAGATTGAGGTTTTTCTAATTGATTCATGCTTATAAATCAGMATAACTATAATAACCACTGTAATCTTAGATGGTGTTTTTAAAATGTGTATCCTTGAAAATCAATATGCTTATTATTTGGTGCTGGGTGAGTCAGCTGTATTTTTCTTTTTTTTCTGTCTGGTAGTTCTGTTGGTTTCATGCTAAAAATGAGCAACRACAGCAAAGACTTCAGCACATATTCAACTCCATGTGCAAATAAAGACAAGAAACTCAATCTATTATCTGGTCTTTTGGCAGACTTGTACTAATTTATTCAGAATTATTCCAGCCTAAATTCTACCAATGATTCTACTACCAAATAATGTAAAGCTAGGGTGATTGAGAGATATGGAAGAAAAAGAGAAGCAGAAGATATTAAGGAACTACCTATTTGGTTTGGACACAAAATGTTATAAAAACTGAAAAGCTTGACAAATCAAACACAACTTCATTTCAGGTTAATAACATCAGTATTTTTCTTCTGAAAAATTCAACCCAGTGTCATAAAAAATGAAGGTATACCACCCTGTATATAGTAGTTGTGGCTTCTCAATGTCCAGAAATTTATGTTTCATAAATTTAATTTTTCAGACATACCAAGCTGTGAATATACCTTATAGAACTCAGTCTTTTCCATACATTTTATTTTAATCCATTTAAAWGTGGGATAGATTTTCAGCTAGTGTTCACTGRCAGACTACAAAAAATGGTTTAAAGCTTTACTGATTTATACCTGTTGAAAAGTATGACAAATTATATTTTCAGAGGAAAAATATAGAGATTCCTGATGATACATCCTTGCCCTGTTGTAAAAATCAATGGTTTATCATGTTCAGACATGATAGTAAATCAGGATTTTARAAAATATTACCTTATATCAACTTCAAAACTACATGCTCCTAAGTTGTTAATTAACAATTTAATAGCTGRGAAGGACAGTGGAGCTGGATAAAAACATTTCATCATTTGAGCCTGACAACTTTGTGCTTTYAAGAACTAGGCAATACATGAAGAAATATATGGGCTTCCAATCTGCCTGGAAGCCCATAAAAAGGCTTGGATATCATACTCTTCTCAGTTCTAGAATGCCATTTGTTCAGCATCATTTATTAATCATTTGATTGAACTAAGGAGAGACAAATCCCCAATGTGTAACAGCAGCGGACAACCCCAGTGCATGATCATGACTCACAAGCTGTAGATGGCCCGGGTGACTTGGAAGTTTAGTATTTCTTCACCCCCTAAAGGAAGGAAGGACCAACATTTGAACTCTGCCTACATTTCTGTGTGCTCTCTATGAAAACACAGRCATAATACTTGACTAAACATTGGGGCTTGTTTTGAGGGGTTTTCTTTGCTCTCCACAGATTTCTTTACATTTTCAGTTGGAAATGGTTAGGAATTGGTGTGCTACCAAGTTTCTCATGGAGTCTCAATTTTTTTACTAAGTTACCATTGTTTCCATTTTCTACAAGKTTCCATTTTTTACAAGTTTCCATTGTTTGATAATGTAGCTGATTCAGTCCC